>JACEVL010000550.1:10000-270000 GCA_020284085.1 Aporrectodea caliginosa | reverse complement strand
CTGAATTTTGTTCAACAGATGACATAAAATAAACAGAAAGTACAATTATAACCGAATAAGTGCAAGAAGATACCTACGCAACACACGGTCTCGTAATCGTAACTCCAAATTGCTAAAGCCCCACTTAAAACCTATCGGCAGAGCACCTGGCAATTCACGAGCGTCTGAAACCGCCGTCGCTGCTCAACTCCGATTGAAACAAACGATGGGAGTTGGCACGATCACGAGAGCATCATTGACCCTGGCCTTTCTAAAAAAATACGCCCCCTTCATCCCCCACCACTGCTCTTGTTAAACCTGCACGCCAGCTGAGTCATTTAGTGCGATCATGTGACATGTCAGCGGTAATCAACACAAAAGATAAAGACAATCGCAAAGTCATTCTTGACACACTTAAAACCTCAATATATCTCTGATAAAATCAGAAAACAGAGAAATTTAATACTACTGCTAGGTCGCTACATCCAGTGATCTCTATTAATGGTATTAAAAAGCATCACGAATCTATATTTAGCATCTATGGAAAATAAAAATCGCCACAAACGATAGGCCAATAAGAACACTGAGGAAGACGTTCCTATATATATAAGCGTTTAGCGACACCTAACTGTCATTTTTTCACGACAATCAATCGAGAATCTCAATTACACTTTATTCAATAATTCTGAAACTGATTGAATAATTTATGTTTTCGCTGCCATCTAACCAACTTTAGGGGTTCCGAGGGGACAGGGCCCCGTTACACAGCACCTGGTGATATCTATGCTCTAACTAGCTGTTAAACCATAAACGAGGTGTAGGCCTACCTCTGATCCCGTAATTCTCAAGTCTTGGCGGTATACGGACATTTGAACGGCGGTCAATTGAACGGACGACACTTGAACGGCGACACTTTAACGGGAGACAGTAGAACGGGCCGACATTTTAACGACGGTCAATTGAACGGCGACTTTATTATTACCGGGACGACTCATGGACAATTCCCAAGGTTCGGCGTTGTATATTCTGTATACTCTGCATTGTGTACTCCTTGTATACTACTACTGGGCGTAGGCGTATATTGAATGTTGAGTGGGAGTTCTTTTAGTGAGGCGGAATTTTAGCGGGACGTTGGACTAGATGTGTGGAAATAATTTCGAATTTTAGACCATGGCGTTAGTGTATGGATCTAGCACCAAAGGTAAACCAACGCTCATACATCATAATTTTGAGTAGGGCCTACTTGAAAAAAAAACAATACATGAATGGAAGGATATCTTGGCGATGTCAAATGTACAAACGATTCAAACGACTTGTGACATCAGACGATTAGGTAGTCTGCGAACCACAAGTTTAACACACACACATTCTGGAAACGACGCAACATCGCTGGCACGGAAGGCCATAAAAGAAATGAAGGAATGTATCAGCAATTTCACGTGAACGCCAAGTTCTGCACAAGCTGTTGTGAAGGAACGTTTAAATTTTATTCACTTTCTGGATAAATTGTTGACCGTCATCTGTTAGGCTACGCGTTCAACTGTCCGACCGTTCAATAGTCGCACCGGTCATGTATACACCGTTCTACAGTCGCCGTTCAAACGTCGCCCGTTCTTTTGACGCCCGTTCATATGTCGCCCAACCGTCTTGGCCTAGTAAAATATTATGGTCCACCGTGTGAAATGCCTTTGCTAGGTTCAGAAATACACCAACAGAATATTTAATGGTATCTATTGTCATGGAGATAAGATCTTGCATGTTAATTAAAGACATATGATCAGTGGAATGACCTGGACGGAAACCATGCTTAAGGGGATATATAGGCCTAATATGTGCAATCGTACATCTTGGTTATTATATACACTGTGTCCCGATGAAAAGTGGACCCCTAGAAAAAGTGTCATAACTCGGTCAAAACTTTTAGCATTTGACTGAAATTTTAAAAACAGCAACAATAGCCATATCACCACCAAATTCTAACGCCGTTTGGAAATATTGGTGAATTTGTCACTTTAAAATTTCAGTAAAATGCTAAAAGTTTTGACCGAGTTATGACACTTTTTCTAGGGGTCCACTTTTCATCTGGACACAGTGTATATAATAACCAAGATGCACAATAGGGTGGAGTGAAAAATATTTGTTTGAGCAAACGTTTTCCAATAGTGATCAAAAGTTGTCAGTATGTTAGAGTAAGTAGTGTTGTATTTAAAATTTCAGACAAATGTTAACAATTTTGACCGAGTTATGACATTTTTTTCTAAAGGTTCACTTTTCATCGGGACACAGTGTATAGTGACTAAATCTCACACGCATCGCATTCACCAGGACTTTGACAAAGTAGGGCAATACAGATATTGGCCGATAATTTTACATAATTACTCTGTTTACCACCTTGTATAAAAACTGACGTCATATTTGCTATTTTTAGATCGAGAGGGACAACATCTGTATTGAAAGAGCAATTGGTATAGGCCTAATTATCCCAAAGAATATTCGCAACAAAGCCAATAGTAGCCTACTTTTTGCCACTAGTGGGTCTATATCGTCGGGACCTGTACTACGAATAGGCTTATCTTTCATAGATCCATCTATAATAACAATTTCATGAGCAGTAGTAGGACCGGTTGCAAAAGATGCAGGAAGTGGTAGGCCTATTCATGAATTTATCCTTCATCAGCCTTAACTTTATGAGTGATTTTTGACATCCCAGGTGTTTTCAGATTCTGGCTATTTTTAAGGAATTCCTTTGTATAATAAATTATATCCTTTCTGCATTAATCCTAAACTGTTTTTCGACATACTATATATATATATGACCATTTGACTATTCATAGATGAGTTTATATATTTTAAATATCATTTATCCTTTTTTACACGATTCAAAGAGCCTTTTGGTCATTCATGGTCTTCGGAGAGTGTCTTTCCGGGGCTGGCTGCCTGCCACGGGAAAAGCTTCATCGTACTGCTTTCTACATATTGAAATAAACATATCATAGGGAAAGACAGAATTGCTATTAGTTAGAGCATCTTTTAATTGGGCCCAGTCAGTTTTATTCATGGATTTGGCAAACTGGTCTATGAGACTCTAGATATAGCCTATGAGCTATTTCCTCAAATTTGGCAGATATCGTATTCCTATTTCCAAACCACAACATAATTGACAAGCGCTCGGATATATATCGGTAGTTATGATTAGAGGGTCAACGACTTCCTGCCAGAAGTTAGTAAAAAATATCATCCATGAGAGTAGATGCGAGATCCGTAATCCTCGCAGGCCAGTCAATCGTAGGAAGCAATGTGATGTAGTCATAACATTCAAAAGTTCCGGGTAGATAGGCCTACATCATCACTAAATCTCAACAAATCAAGATCAAAATCTCCAAGTATATATCTGTTACAGGCAATGTGTAAAATCAGGGATTTTGTAAAATGCCTGAAATTTTTAGGCAATTTGTAAAATCCCCAATTCACTCGGGCACTTTACAAAATCCCTGAAAAAACCAGGGATTTTGTAAATTCCCTGAAATCTGATGATGAAAATTTGACAGATTGCCTGAAAGTGACGAAAATTATCGAAGTTTTACAAACTACCTGAAAAAACCAGGGATTTTGTAAAATCCCTTAAATCTGATGATTACAGGCAATGTGTAAAATCAGGGATTTTGTGAAATTTTAAGGCAATTTGTAAAATCCCCAATTCACTCGGGCACTTTATAAAATCCCGGGATATAAAAACCAGGGATTTTGTAAAATCCCATAAATCTGATCATGTCCGCCTTTGGCTGCGTGTCCGACATGTCTGCCGGCTATGTTTCAAGTCATGTGGTCGGGGCCGTGACTTGTTTGTTCTCTTCCCCTTAGGAGCCTAAATAAAGCTTTGAGTTGTCGTGACGCATTGTCAATTAATAAGAATAAATAAATAAATAAATAAATAAATAAATAAATAAATTAAATTAAATAAATAAATAAATATAATTATATTTATTTATTTAATCAATTAATTAATTAATTAAATTTAATATATAAATAAAAAAATAAAATATAAAATAAAATAAAAATAAATAAAAATAAAATAAATAATTAATTAATTAAATTATTAATTATCTAATTAATTA
This sequence comes from Aporrectodea caliginosa, assembly GCA_020284085.1. Lineage (NCBI taxonomy): Eukaryota > Metazoa > Annelida > Clitellata > Crassiclitellata > Lumbricidae > Aporrectodea > Aporrectodea caliginosa. The sequence continues at coordinate 265,906 of JACEVL010000550.1, read as the reverse complement.
AATTAATTAAATAATTAAATTTATTTATTCATATAATTATTTATTTAATTTTATTTTTATAAAAAATAAAATAAAAAAATAATTATATAAATAAATTTATTTATTCATATAATTATTTATTTAATTGTATTAAATAAATAGAAATAAAAATAATTAATTAATTAATTGAATTATTAATTATTTATTTAACAATTTATTAGACAATTATATGAATAAATAAATTTAATTATTTAATTCATTTAGTTAATTAGATAATTAATAATTTAATTAATTAATTATTTATTTTTAGTTTTATTTATTTTTATTTTATTTTATATTTTATTTCTACCAACTTCTAAAGTCCTTTCTGTTTGGCCGTGGCTGGGCTGGGAGCGCCTCTGAGTAGGTTTCTTGAAGAGGCGCTATATAAATATCCGGAATGAATGAATGAATCATTCAACTACCGGCAATGAGAACCAAAATATCTATCTAATATAATATAACTGAAAATAGCTTGTGTTATCAACAACTGCAATTCCGACACTCAATTTACAATGAAAAAGTTATCATCCAATTACTACAAATTTCTTCAAAATCCAACAATAAACATTCTGATGAAAACCAATTCTTAACAACTGCAAAATTTTAAAATCAGTCATCAACCGGGATTTGTGATAATAAAATATGAAGGTAGATTGCCTATGAAAACGAAGCAAGTGCAGGAGGTGATGGTTGCCAGATAAACTTCGTTCATATCATTGTGAATCTAAATCGATCTCAGCGCGTTTGATTTCCTAGAAATAAGTGTCAAGAAGAAATGCATTGACAGCAGATGCCGTGAAATCACAACTGCTAAGACTCAGGACCAGAAAGTCGTTCGTCTTGTTAGCTCAACAGAGGAGTGGCATTCGAGGCAACGCCACCTAGAGACGTTGCTGCTGCTGGATTCTCTCCAATCTCCTCCGTTTGTGATTCTAAGACGTCTTCGTTTGTGATGATGACCGTATCCAGGTCGAGTCGGTTGTAACTCTCCTTGTACAGGAAGAGGATCGGAATGCAGACGACTATGCTGCCAATCATCGTCCAGTTCATCCACTGCATATCTATTCCAACACAACGTATGACATTACATCATCAGGTTACTCTAAATATGCCATATAATTAGATACCTACACACATACACCAATCATCATCATCATCAGGATCCATGGGCCGAAGGCCCGTAGGTGTCCAACGCTTGCATCAGATCCATGGGTCGAGGCCCGTTGGAGTCCAATGCTTGCATTGGATTTCATACGTATTTTTTCTTTACGAACGGAGTATCTGCACCCATCCGTTCGACCTTCGCACTTCTCCCTTAAAGAGAGTTCCAGGCTTAGGACTGGCTCTGATATCCACTATCTAGTGGTATAAGAGGCGGCGATGCCACCCACGTTTGCCAGCTTTTTCAGGGTTCCTGCTGAGCCTGTCCACCTCGCGTAGCGCCCTAGGTGGTACTTCAGCCAAGACCTTCACCACTGATGGCATAGCCTCAGCAGGCACTCCCATACTGACTGTTGCCACCCCTCACCACGTTGAGGTGTGAGTCGGACTTTGAGGGGGACACCAATACACACATACATATATAATAGGCAGAACTACGCCTGAAGTGAGAGTAAACATAAAGTGAAAGCAGATTTAAGCATCTCCAGAGTCTGATACTGTTACGCCCGTCCTCCGTTCGACAGACGTCGCCGGCATCGTCTCTGACGCAGAGGGATCGACGTGTTGCCGTGGAATCGTAGATGAAGCGATAGAAGGAAAGAAACGTGACGTTTGGGGTTCGAATCCACTCTAAGAGGCCATTTATCCCGGCGACTAAGTTCTCTTTAATCTAGCCGAGGATTCACTTGTAAGAGCTGGCTCTCATTTCCTTTCCTTCCAATTCTTCCTCAGCAGAAACCGGAAGTTCTTAAAAACTGACACATCAAATTGATTTTGTGTAAGGAATGGCTACATAATACAATCCCGTTTTAATATGGACAGACTTCCTTCTCCGCTTCCTTGTAAAGTATTAATGGAAATCTTTCTGCCTTCGCGCCAAGGGAGACAGCTTGCCTTGATAAGAAAAGTCGACAGAGACGTGGTGTCGAACGACGACAGAAATCTCCCAAAGCAATAACGAAACTTTATATTCTTTACGAATCCGATTTACTTCGACGAAAGCGGTAAATCGAAATACGGCCAATGCGAATCTGCAAAGAACTTCAACGTTAGAACCGTGCGATCTGTCGCTGTAGTAAGGAATAGAACAATTAACTTCCAATACACAGACGAATCGGCCTCGCAACACGGTCAAACAGACACGCAACGTCCTAACCAGTCGGCTAAGTTTCACGTCCAGCCGTACACCCACGACCGTCCAGAGATGTCGTCTGAAAAAGTCTAGGCGGCATACTCGATTATATGGGTAAAAGACGGCATCCGAATCGCGAATTTCGGTCGCTTATCTCCCACGACGCAAAGATCCCTGGCAAAACTCTCAACACCTGCCACGGCAATATTTCTGTGAAGTTACTCGGTTATCAATTCTCCATGTTGTCTTTATCGATGCAATAATAAGCGGTGTCTCTTTAAAGTTAACTCAGACCGGCGGTTGACCGTAAGACCAAAGGCCCGCTCGAATCACCGATGCCGAGAAAACAACGGCGATATCTCTTTTCAGTTACTCCGTCGTAAACTGTCCACGCGATTAAATCAATGGAACTAGGCCTATTGAACCGCCCACCTACGACGCTGTCCATCCCAGAAATGAGTCGGTCTTCCTCTGAAGAGACGAATCGACGCCGCTTATCTAATTAATCAAACGATGCCGCGTGGGTAGCCTACTTATTAAATCAACAAAGTGACCGTAGTTCAACGTTTCGCCGCACTCACTACGCAAGGGTAGTCAGATAATAGCAATAATTATTAAATAAATTTTTGTAACCCGTTCTCAACGGTCGTTACAATACAAAAGGATATTTAACAGATTCAATGTTTTCCAGTTTACACCAGCAATAATCGTGAAGAAAAGAAAGTCAAGAGCTAAAAGTACTAGAGAGATTTCGCAGAGTGTTTATAACAAGACAAATAATAGGCTATATATGTACTGCTGGACTGACCGGAGCTGTTGCCAACTGCAGGGATCATGAACATGAGGAGAAATATCAGCCCGACAAAGTTGTTCATCCACGTCTGCACTCCATTCGTCAAACCCTCTGCAATTGGAAAAGCTGTCTCACACGCAAGTTCGTAGAAGAGCGGAGCCGAGCCTGCTATACCAATCATTGCAGCAATAAATGTGGAGTAGAGAACACCTAGAAGAAATGACAAAACATCAGTCAAGCCTCGTTCGACAAAATGTTGACAGTTGACAAGTTACTGTTGATGATTACAGTTCTGCTGTGGTTGGTCAAACTTCCTGGATTAGGTTGCCTAGCATCTTACGACATCAGCTCCTTCGTCTTTCGTTTCCTCTATTACGAAGGTAATTGAAAGACAATTTTTAGACCCTCGTTTCCTTTTGTTCCGTCGGGAGCACCTCTGACGAGTCTCTCCTGAAGAGGCGCTATATGAATCAGATTACAATTACATATATATCTCTATATCTACTGACTGATGGGTCATTCACTTTACGTCTGCTACCCTTGCTGCTGTTTCCAATTCAGCAGAAAAATGGCTCCACATCACGAACAACACAGATGATGACCTGCACCTGAAAATTGCCCTACCAGTTCACTATGCCTCCTCAGTCAACCTCCCTTATTTAACTAAGCCAAAGTCAACCGAGTTACCAAATGAACAGCACCTTCAACAGGTCCAACAGACGCTCTGCATAAATGTCTATTTAAAGTAGTTTACATTACAAAATACAGCTGCTGGGATTTAGGACTTATCGAGATTTAGTTTCCTGTGACCGGTTCTTACAATCCCAAACTCTCACAGAGGTCAACAAAAAAGAGTAAAGCTTCAAACCTTCCATTGAATCACAAGGCCTCAAAATATGAAGCAAAAATAAATAGATCATAAGTAAAAGTGAAGGTGAGTGATGGAGAGATTTTCCTGAGCTGACCTCTGTTGAACGGAATGACCTTCATGCATTCCAACGTGAAGACAATGACCATCGCCAGAGCGATCAAAAACAAGACGATGAGAACACGCTTAACTCGTCTCGCGTAGACATCCGTAAACCTGGTCATATAGCACAGAACACTTAGAAAACAATTTTAAAATTTGTCATAAACAGCAGACGATCGTCAAAATTACTCTGACATAACAAAAACCCAACCGAGGTGATTATTTAGGAGTATGGGAAATTGAAGTGTACGCATACGTCTCTGAGGCTGGTTAAGACGAACTCTTACTTGACTTGGTCACTTGCATAGCAATCCATAAACATAGATTCAAACATTTATTCTGTTTTCTCTTTATAGTAGCTTTTGTGAGATATTAGTGGCAAAGCGGTGTGTCTTCTTGCTTGATGTATAATAAACAAATATAATATAATATATTTGTATATATATAAATTCAAATTAGGTCACAAATGGTCTGTTAAATCCAGGCTTTGTTGAAGACCATCAGAGTAAAATTGAAACTAAATTACCTAGACAGCGAAGCTTTCCATATTAAGGACTTACAGTCTGATAGCTATCTTGTAATATCGTAATTCCTACCGCGATACAATACAACCAGCGACTCCGCCGACGATTTGACCGATAAATCCGAGCCAACCGGCCTCCAGCTGAAACAATGCAAAAGTCTCTTCTTCGAAACAAAATAACCCAGCACACCCAACACACACACACACGGATGCACACCAACACCCACACCTCCACCCAGACCCACACATGCCTACACACATATCGTCACACACATACTCAGATGCAACATAACGAGAAACACAGAATGCAACAGTCAGTTCCAATCTTTCTTTTCTTTTTAAAAACTAATTCTATCTTGACCCCTCGTCTGCATCAACTCCTTAAGTAGATAAGCAAATACACACCAATAGCAGAGCGACCTAATAAAATTAATTGTTTCGGCTTAACGACACTTTTTCATATCGAAGATGATTAGTGTCGGAGGCAGAAAGCAACCTCGTACTCCACGTTTAAATTGCGACCGAGCCACCCGCAGTAAAGATCCGAGAAATTAATCTCTGATAAACCGACTCAACCGGGAAGCAATAATTATTGTATTTGACACTGTGTACTGGGTACCGGGTACGTGTCCAACCACTGGATAGAGTTCTCTAAATTAAAAATACTAATATTTCAGTAGATATGCTAACTTCGCTGATGAGATCAGTGACGAAGAGAGTGAGCATGGACGACCACATGGCACCGATTCCAATGGCTATCGAGAAACAGATGCACACCTTCCAGAAGCCCCAATGTCTGCAAAAGAATAACAACAAAAAAGCACTGTGTATCTTCCAGACTGATAAATCCCAAAAGACCCAGAAGTAAGATACACCCGTAAAACTCTCATACCTCAAATTCCAAGATCACGATGAAAGTCACCTAATTCTCAGTTACCATTTGAGTTAGAACAGCCATAGGCCTACCTAACAGTGCCAATAATGATGCCAACAAAGACGTCAAGTGAAATTTCCGCTTACTATCACAAGTACAAGAAAAGAGTTCATTTCACCAGCAAACAATCGTCTGAACATTCTCATCCTATCTACTGAGCAACTTCCTCTGGGGAGTTTCTCTTCAACTGGCACTACATATATGAGGAATTACATTTACAATTATATTAATCGGATGATCATAGAAAATGTAACAATGGTCCTCTTGAGGTTGCCGCAGCTCACCGAAGCAGCTGACGCATTCCTGCTTTGAAATCGATTCTTTTTGTTGTGGCGCTGATACTCGGAGCCAAAGGTGGTTTGTCCGGAAAGTAGATCAGCACCGCGACAAAGGCAGCCACACAGCAAAGACACTCTGCAACGATTCAATACAAAATGATTCTCAAACGGATGAGAAACCTAAGCGAAATTAACCGTTCATTAAGTTATTATTGAAGTAAAATCAAGGAAGACCATCTTTTACAGGTCTACATTCTGCAAGGGGTGCACGAGTCTAGCGGTTAGAGTGCTCGACTGTCTGTGGAAAGATGAGGCAGCAAGGGACCCGGCTAGTTACCAGGCCTCATATATATGCCGAAACTAAGAAAACTGAAGTCGCTACCGGTAACACTTCATATCTACGGCTGTCTCAGGGCTAGCTTTCTACTTCTTCGTCTGCGACAGTATGGCCCAATGCAAAGACGACAAATTTTGTCCATAGCGTTGGAGACAGAATTCTAGTGTCAGATTTAATGTTTTATATTCCGCAGATGACCTTCTTCAACCATCCATATATTGGACCTAATGCCAACATCTTTCTTCTGTTAACGCAAAGAAAATGCTAGCCTTAGCAGCCAAGTTGATGTCTACACAGTTTAATCCAAACAAAATCAAAGTCACGAGAGACAGCTTATTCACAGGCGCTCAGTCAAAACAGAATCGATAGGCAGGTAAGGTCAGAATGAGAGTAGAGTGACATCATCTGACTCTCAAAAAGAAAATGTGAAATTTCTCCAATCAATCAATAAACTGATGTTAATGGTACAACTGAATAACAAAAGGCAGTTACTCTTACCTACATACATCAGTCTCAGGATGTTAAATCTTGTCATCAGAACGTCTAAAGAAAAATCAAAATGTCAACTACAGACAAATTAAAGCACCATCCAGGATGAATCTATCTGAAGGATTTGACCATTTATCTTAAAATAAAGCTATTAATAATCGACCCATCGGAGTCCACATTTAACGTAACACTTAACCAGCAAATCCCAGAAACGCTGTACATGTTATTGCGATCCATTCGATCAGATGTTATCAGGATCGTCAGTTGCGCTTTCACAAGAACCGATCATAGATTGATGCTCAGAAGTTTAATGTATAACTCTGGGCTGTAATGTTGCATTCCAATCCACACAACAAAACTTTGCGCCTCTGACTCAAGTTTTTATGTGCCGCGTGTGCGTTAAAAATGTTTGTAATAACAGTATGGGAATTGTCAAAAAAATAACTGGGGGCGGGGGGTTAGACGTTGGTTCATGTGCAGTTTGGGTGTGAAATGTAGACTGTACTATGGGATCCTAAAAAGACTAGGGGTTGAACCCCCAGCCCCGGAAATTCTCACCCTGTGTAATAATAATAATAATAATAATAATAATAATAATAATAATAATAATAATAATAATAATAATAATAATAATAATAATAAAGTAAACAGTTAAAAATCAGATGAAAACAGTTAATTTGGTTTAATATTGGTTTGTTGGCTCTATGAAGAATTAAATATGTTCATAATAATAATAATAATAATAATAATAATAATAATAATAATAATAATAATAATAATAATATTATTATTATTATTATTATTAATAATAATAATAATAATAATAATAATAATAATAATAATAATAATAATAATAATAATAATAATAATAATAATAATAATAATGACATAAATCCAAAGAGATGCTGGTTGCCCGAACATTAGAAACATCAATCTTGCCACCCCCGATCCAGGGCATAGAGCGAGCAACCGATATGAAGATCCTCGGCGTCAACCTTCGAGGCGATCTCCGGGCCACTTCGCACGTTGAGTGAGTCTTGGGATCGTGCACTGGATCCCTTCAAGCACTTAGGGTGCTGAGAGCCCATGGTCTATCTCTCGAGGCGCTATCCACCGTTGCCAGTGCCACGACAGCCTCCCGCCTCCTCTACGCATCGCCCGCATGGTGGGGATTAACATCGGCAGGAGATCGCTCGAAACTCGAACGCTTCCAGATTAAAATGCAACGGATGCAGTTCCTCTCATCCGACATAGAGCCACTCACGGTGATGGCGGAGGCCGCTGACGCGCGTTTGTTGAGAGCGGTAACAGTAAATGACGCGCACGTCTTGCGGAGACTCTTTCCGCCCACTGCTCAGCGCCATTACAACATGCGCCCCAGGTCTCACCCCTTCCAACTTCCCATAAAAGACGACAGAAATTTCACACCTAGAATTCTTTATAAATTACGGTAGCATATACTTACTCTAGTTTAGGCTTTTCAACGAACGGTAAAGAATCTTCAGTAACTGTACCCCATAAAATTATATTAGATTTGTCTGACTTTCTAATATGTAACTCACTGCGGTTTGTCAGTCTGTTTTATTAAACGAAGATATATATATATATATATATAGATATATATATATATATATATATATATATAATTAGAATCATTATAACTAAAGAGGAACTTGATTTTTTGTAGTTCAAACAAATTCACCCTGGTTCGTTTCATTTCCGTAGATGTCACTGTAACAAAAACCATATCAGTACACTAGATACACGACCTAAAATCAACTTCGGAAGCTGTTACAATTTTAGTTACCAAAAGTAGAAATGGACACATCTTGGTTCACGAACACCATGGAAAAGGACCAAGTGCTTACCATTATTGGAAATGATTGCTTAAAACATTTCTCAGCTCAACCATACACCGGCTCCTCGTAACTCCTCTCTGGCTCCTCGTTTAACATCCTTTCTAGAAAATTCAAATTCAAACACGTGTCTTTTCCTGACCACTGCAATGCTGTGCACTGTTTACCACAGTTTACATTTTACCAAGGCTCCGGCATTCGCTTTAGATCCTGGTTTAACAACTGCATATATACCTGCACTTTGAGGGGCGCTGTATAAATGTCTTACCACCTTACATTCCAGTTATGTCAAAGATCTTAAGAGTTTGGGGTAACAATGTCTTCATTTTGGAATTTCGTGACTTTCAGGAACAATCTTCAGAAGTTCATTTAGCAAATCAAATCGTCCATAGAATTAAATACTTTGAATCGTTGTTTTCGTCAAGATTATAAAGTGAAGGCAGTCAACTTGAGCAACTCTCAGAAAAATCAAATAAATGTTCGTAACTCACGAGGAACTGTTTGAAGTTATAACATTCGGCACCATGAGAGGACCTACAAACATTCACCAAGCAGTCAAGCACTCTCTTAGACGGTGACTACCATCGGGATTCTTGCACAAGGATATCAAAAAGACGAAAAGCCACCTAGTTAGAAGTAAGCATAGTCAGTATAATGCAGAGAGAAATCGGAGAGGTAGAGCAAAGCGGGTTCATGCAGAATCAATCCCTGGAAGTCACAGAGGCGAAGTGCATAGGCCTAACAGACGAACTAATAAACGAGTGGAAGGAGAGAAGTTTAATTAGACAGAAGTATTACTTTCAGATGAATGGTTACTATTTTTATTATTTATTTATTTTTATTATTATTATCATCATCATCATCATCACCACCACCACCACCACCACCACCATCATCATCATCATTATTATTATTATTATTTATGTTTTTGTCCTGAGGTTCTTCATTCCCCCAAGGTCTTAGAAATTATAAAGGTGGTGTATTCTAGAACGGCTACTATTATTATTATTATTATTATTATTATTATTATTATTATTATTATTATTATTATTATTATTACTACTACTACTATTACTTAAATTTTGAAAGCAAAGGTTAATTCTATGAAGAGTCTGCCAACGTCATTCATTTCCGATACACAGCAGACGTAATACTCGATTAAATGGGGGAAAAGACGGCATTCGCATGAGACAAATGACTGACTGACCGACTACAAAAGACGCAGCAATTCCAAGAGACATGCTCAATACAGTCAGAGATGTTGCCGTGGTTCTCTGGAAAGCAGGGAACCAGATAGCAGAGAGTAACGGGGGACCAGCCATCAGCACTGGACCAGCAAATCCATTCAGAATCTGTCCAGCATTGATCAACCTGTCAAAACATATATGAACATCATAGAACGAGAATGCGCATATTACGAATATTAAGATTTTCATAAATTGACGAATATTGACGAATATTAAAACTGGCCAACGAATATTAAAAGTATTAATTTTTTAGTTCTTTTAGTTCTTAATTATTCAAAATCCGGGAATAATTTTTTTAAATCATTGCCAAATATATGCATAAGAACAGTCACATATAACAGTTACTCATGCAGCCAAGTACAGACCTATATGGTGGGTAAAATCATATTTGATTATATTGAGCGGCGTAGCCAGGCCTACATCATACATGTAGGTATTTTGGCGCAAATACCAGCATTTTGAAATTATAATGTCGGCCAACGACTATGACTTAGGTTCCAACCCCTATTCGTCCAAGATTAATCCAGAGTTGTAGGATCTTGCTACATGTATCCGCCAGCCGACAGGGCAAGCTCAATTAACGGCTTAACGCGTCATTGATATGCTGGCGTAAACAACATATATCTTCAAATAATATAGTATTACTGGTGGAGGGATTTCAGATTAAGAGAGAGAGTGAGAACGAGAGAGAAAGAGAGAGAGAGAGAGAGAGAGAGAGAGAGAGAGAGAGAGAGAGACAGACAGACAGACAGAGACAGAGACAGACATAGACAGACAGAGACAGACAGAGACAGACAGAGGGGGGCGGCAAGATTTGGGTAGTTGGGTAGGAACTGGGAAGCCTATAAGCTTCTAAGTAGCTGAGCACTAAGTATAGCACCGCAAAACCACCGAACATGTTCTTAATTAGTCATCTTAGACAAAGCAAAAACTGCGATATCAACGAATATTTACGAATATTTACGAATATTAAAAAAACCTAATATTCACGAATATTTACGAATATTAAAGCCTGAAGTCACGAATTCTCGTTCTATGATGAACATCAGTCATATAAAATTCAATTCGTCATGTAATGTTAAGTACTTAAGAAAACGTCAGAAAGAAACTGTCTGAGACATAAATTATTAAATCTTACTATTATAATTTGCAACAAGCTGTTATTCCCAAATATTGTGTAACCTTGGTGCCTCCTGAATTGCATCACTAAAGAGACTGAACTGAACACGGCGCTCGTGAATAAGCTGGTGCCCTCTGCTTGATTTCGAGTGGCGCTTCATAGGTTTGGAGTTTACGATTTCGAACTACTTTTCAACTGCAAAACGGGACACATGGTTCGACGCAAACAGCCATGATACAACTAGCGCCTCCACCATACTATACTGCCCTGCGATGGCAAAAGGAAGCAAGTCCAGTTTAAGGTTAAAATTACATATCGGTATCATTTTGGTTCAAGAAGCAAGTCCAACACAATCGTCTACATAAATAGTTATTATTGCATGTGGTTCTGGCGGAAAAGCAGAGGCAGAAAGAAGCATGTCCAAGTAGTACTGGAAAATTGCAAGGCAAAAAGAAGCATGCCCAATAACCAACTGTAGGCGTAAATTCAGACCGATGGATGATGCCTGAGTTGTTTTTCGCATTTTTCTCAGAAACTAAAATTTGTGACTTGCTTCTTTTTGCCATGGCAGGGCAGCATAGTCTTGGAGGCCTTGTCTTCTGGATATTAACATGATAACTGCTAGGTGGCTTTAGTACACAATTGTGCATAATTTTATACACCAGTGCGATAGAAGTCACTAATTACAATTAGGCCTACATTTGTCTCTACTACCCAATACTTAATGACAACAGTGAACAACATAACCATAATGCCCTCCAACGATTAGGTCCCTTATGTCTACTGATATTCTTTACAGTATCAAGCGACTGACCAAGTGGCTGCCTTTGGCTCCATCGTAATACAGCGCAGAGCAGATCCAGCAGCAATTAGAGCGGCCGTTAGAACGCAAGACACACGAAGTCCTAGGAACAAACACAGGAACCGCTTGCAATTCAACAGTTAGAACATGAACCTCACTGAAATCAAGCTAACTATTTCAACAACAACAAAGTTCAGTATAGAAAACGGTAAAGAAGGACGTCAAATAATCAGACAGTCAACATTCTGTCTGTGAGCGAAATAAACACCTTTCTAGTGAAATTGTTTTACAAGAACTTTCGAAAAATATAAAAAAAATGAAAAGATTTTACTTAGATTTACTAGCAGTATATACTCAACACAGTCAGACATGACTTTATCCTCCTCAACATCAGTCATTTCAGTTTATCGGCCAAGAACTCAGTCCAGATTTGACATCTTTGCTGCATGAATATTCAGAATATCATCAAAATTCAAGTGTTTTTAGGATTTGCTGTTCGTGAAACAATTGGTTTTAACCTTTAACATCCATCAGCCATGAGAAGAAAGGAGCCGAGATGAGGTACATGATGCAACCCCAGTTGGCCTGGAGAGCAACATCGGCCTTCGTCCACCCAAGTGCTAGGGCAACCGATTCTGTTAGTGGACTCCACGTGTTCCAGACGATGTTCTGCATGAAACACAGCAACGAGAACAGGAACAGAATATACCAGCGACGCTTGTAGGTCTGCTGTTGACCGTCTCCAATGACATTCTGAACCTCCTGGTCAGGATCTAAAATCACCTTGTTGATCGAACCATTTGATCTGCCGTCTTCCAACACTTGTTGAACATGACCTTTTGCTAAGAGTGGCTTTCTCTCATCAGAACCCATCAGAATGTTTCCTCTTCTGTTGCTCTTCGCTGAAACAGTTATTCCATTTTCTGATGATCTTCCCGTAAGGTACGCTCGTTGCTCTCCTCTGCTAACAACGTTGGAAGTTATGACTCTGTAGATAGAAAGAAGTCCAACGCACCAAGCTGCTACAAGTCTCTGCTGTGATACCGTAACAAGGCTATGTATGTAATCAGTGTTACATGATGATTACCGTGAATACTGAATGAGATGAAAATTATATGAGCACATGAAAACAATGTACGTCACTGCTGCCAATCATGTGTGGCACGGTGGTCGATTGGATTTAGCTGTCGTCCTGTAACGCACAGAGTACGGGTTCGATCCTCGACCGAGAAGGTAACTGTGTAGGGACCGTGAGCAAGTCCTTCGCGCAGAATTGCTCTGCAATACAATTGCATCTGCGCCATTGAGGCGTGTGCACTTCTGAACTTTGGAAGAAGGGCAATATCAAATGCAGTTGTATTGTATAATCATGGGCAACACAAACCGTTGAGTGAACAGTCATCCAACTTCAGCTAACCAGTGCACATCAGTTGCTCAATTTAAAACAAAATTAAAAACTCATCTATTCACATTTCACTAGGAGTGCAGCGAAACTTGCTCTCGAGCAAAACCTGTCTTGTCAAAGCGCGCTAAAAAATTTAATTTGTAATGTATTGCATTATATGGCTATTCCAGTAAGATCTCCAAAAGACAAGTCCTTTCCACCGATGATCCGAATAGAAGCCATTTAAGAATAGGCCTACTCTCAGAATACTTGGGATGTACTTAGTTAACGCTAGATGACAAGTTAGAATAGGATGTCCTACGTTTATCGGAAATAATGTAGGTGGGTAGAAATCTATGAAAAGTGTGTGCTGCTCATGTTTCCCAGTGGGAAAAGAGCGAGTCAAGTATACTGTGCTCTAATCTTTTGTAGTGAATTGTGTTCAACACATGACATAAAATAAACAGAAAGTAGGCTACAATATAACCGAATAAGCGCAAGAAGATACCTATGCAACACACGGCCTCGTAATCGTAACTCCAAATTGCTAAAGCCCCACTTAAAACCTATCGGCAGAGCACGACCTTATTCACGAGCGTCTGAAACCGCCGTCATTGCTCAACTCCGATTGACACAAATGATGGGAGTTGGCACGGTCACGAGAGCATCGTTGACCCTGGCCTTTCTAAAAATACGCCCCCTTATCCCACCACTGCTCTTTTAACAATGCACGCCAGCCGAGTCACTTAGTGCGGTCAGGTGACACATCAGCTGTTATCAATACCAAAGCTTAAAAAACACAATCGGAAACTCAATCTTAACACACTTAAAGCCTCAATATAATTATTTTTGATAAAGTCAGCAAAACAGAGAAATTTAATTTGATTGCTTGGTCATTGCATCCAGTGATCTCTATTAATAATATTAATAAACATCAGTGGTTACATCTATGGCAAATGAACATCGCCACAAACGATAGGTCTATAGGGCCTACTACAGACAAGTACAACAGAGGACTCTCCTTTATAAAGCGTTTAGCGACACCTAACTGTCAATTCTTCACTGCAATCAATCCAGAATCTGAACAAAACGCTACTAAAAAATTCTTAAACTGATTGAATAATTTCTGTTCTCGCTGCCATCTAGCCCACTTTTATGAGTTTCCGAGAGCATAGTGCTCCGTTACACATCACCCGGTGATATTTATGCTCTAAGCAGCTTTTAAACCATAAACGAGGTGTACCTCTGATCCCGTAATTCTCAAGTTTAGGACTGCTCTCAGAATACTTGGGGCACAGTGGCCGATTGGTTAGAGCGCTCGGCCTGTAACGTGGAGAGTACGGGTTCGAGCCTCGTCCGAGGCATATGGTGTGTACGGACCTTGAGCAAGTCCTTCACTCACAATTGCTCTGCGATATAATTGTATCTGACTTCTGAACTTTGTAAGGAGGGCAATGTCAAATTGCAGTTGTATTGTATTTAGGCTAGGCCTATTTTGTAAAATAATATGGTTCAAAGTGTCAAATACCTTTGCTAGGTTCAGAAATTATACCAATAGAATATTTAATGGTAGGCCTATCTATTGTCATAGAGATAAGAATTTGCACGTTAATTAGAGACTTATCAGTGGAATGACCTGTACGGAAACCATGCCGAAGGGGATATAATATTATGTGCCTCTTGGTTATGTAGTGACTAAATCTCGCACACATCGTCTTCTCAAGGACTTTGTCAAAGCAGGGCAATAATAGATATTGGCCGATAATTAGACATTATTTTGTTTACCACCTTGTCTAAAAATTGGCGTTATTTTTGCAATTTTCAGATAGTTCCGGGGGACTTTGCCGTAATGTCTGGCGAAGACATGGACTGATTCACACATATATAGGATGGAGACGTCCACGGGCACAAGTCATGCAGTTGCGATTGAGTATCAGGCATCAGTCGAATAATACAAGCACTGGAAAGCACACGTTGTCTTGTATGTAGCCTAATAATGATACATGGCGTCAGTAGTGGACTATTTAGCATCACCTGCGTCTACGAACACAGTCTACGAACAAAATGGCGGCTGCACCTCAAATACCTCTTCAGGCGACCTTACGGACATCGAACTTGGCCAGCGATTAGAAGCACTTTGTCATAAGACGAACTACGCCAATGCATCTAAGGTGGACCGCGAGGCGAGCGATTGTCAGGTGGCCATCTTCCTTGCGTGCATTGGGGCAGATCATGCGAACGAATCTTCACTACACTAGACTTCGCGCCAGAAGAGTATAGAGAGGACCCGCCATGTTTCTCGAAGCGTTCGAGAATCACTGCGTTGGCAAAGTCAACGAGGTCTACGAGAGTTACGACGTCCTGCACGGCAGACAACAGGAGCCAGGTGGTAGGACATTCGACTACTTAATTCCTGGCGATCTACGACGACTTATCAAGACTTGCGAGTATGGACCGGCTGAGGAGTCAACCATCCGTGACCGGATTGTCCTCGGCATCCGTGATGACGCTACGCGGAAGAAACTCCTGCAAACACGCCAGCTGACTCTGACCCAAGCCTTCGATATTTGTCGGTCGTCGGAGGCGACGATGCGGCAGCTGTAGACCATGACGGAGCCAGAGGACGCTCAGGCTGGCCTGACCCAGGAGCACCAACGCCTCCGTCGATCGCCGACCCCGCAAGCACGGCCATCGCGAAATGCGGACAGCCATGATATGCATCAAGCGCGCAAAAGCTATTCGAATAAACGGTCAGACCCACAGTGCCAGTATTGCGGTCAATTGCATAAACCCTCAAGGCATGCATGTCCAGCCTAAAGCGTCAATCATAGCTAGTGCTTTTGGGTGGAGCACTCACTAGCCTCATTAAATATTTTATGACATCCCAGGATTTTTATATTCTGGCTATATTTAAGAAACTCCTCGGTACAATACGTCCTTTATGCATTAATCCTAAGATGGCTAAACCTATTTTGATATAGTTTATAAAAATAATTTATATGTATATTTGACCTTGCTGCTATTCGTAGGTGACTTTATATATTTTAAATATAATTTATCCTTTTTTACACGATTCAAAGAGCCTTTTGGTCATTCATGGTCTTCGGAGAGTGTCTCCGGGGCTGGCTGCCTGCCACAGGAAAAGCTTTATCGTACTGCTTTCTACATATTGAAATAACATAT
Source organism: Aporrectodea caliginosa (assembly GCA_020284085.1). Classification (NCBI taxonomy): domain Eukaryota; kingdom Metazoa; phylum Annelida; class Clitellata; order Crassiclitellata; family Lumbricidae; genus Aporrectodea; species Aporrectodea caliginosa. The sequence goes on along the minus strand of JACEVL010000550.1, from coordinate 249,676 downwards.
CACAGGCAAAGACAGAATTATTATTACTGATAGCATCTTTTAATTGGGCCCAGTCAATTTCATTCATGGATATGGCAACTTGTCTACGAGATGGTCGTTTATGACTCTAGATTTAGCCTATGAGTCAGCTATTTCCTCAAATTTGTGAGATATCCTATTCCCATTTCCAAACCACATCATAATTGAAAAGTGATCGGATATATCGTTAGTTATGATTAGAGGGTCAACGACTTCCTGCCAGAAGTTCGTAAAAATATTAGGCTATCCATGACAGTAGATGCCAGATCCGTAATCCTCTCAGCCCAGTCAATCGTAGAAAGAAATGTGATGTAGTCAAAATATTCACTAAGTCTTAACAAATCAAGATCAAAATCTTCGATTAGGATCAAATTTTTAGTACCTTTAGTTAGTTCAGGGAGTAAAAGGTTGAGACCGTTATTAAATGACTGCAAAGCATTAAACACCAAACATAGGTCAATAAAATCTGGAACAGTTTCACCAGTGGTCCGAATCGATCAATTGTTAATTACTAACTTCTATAGCGCCGATGTCTAATGCACAAGGCATCAATCGATGGCGCACCAAAAGAGGTCGTAATCAGATCAGCAGAACCTTAAGACGTTGCAGAGAATTTCAGCTAACGAATGGGTAAAAGGCCTCTGCACCGTGGTTTCTTTAGAAATCAATTAAGCATTTAATTTTAAAGACAATTCGTTCTCAGAAGAGACAGTGGAATCTGCTTGGACAATGACTGATGATCGCAAACACAACAAAAGGAACTACATCGACGGATAACCTCTCCTAATCGGGCGCTTATCACCTTGGGATCTTAAACAACGTCTTGATGTGCAACAGGATTTAACACTACACCAATCGATCCGTCAGCGGAATATCACGTGAAATCAATGTGCTCTTGTTAAACATAATCTTGCAAACTAAAAACTGAAATCACTATAATTTAGCTGAACATAAATTTCTCTCTGTATAAGTGGTCTCCTGATGATCGCCTAGTAGCCTATATCTCCCTCTTCAAATAAATCCCACAAAATGGACGGATTTGAGATATGTCCAACTTCAACACACATAAATACCCACCAATGCTACAGTACAAATCATTATTCTTGTGCATTTATTAAGTGCCACAATCTAATGATCAAGCATCAATCGATGGCGCTGAGCAATTGTGAGGAGCGAAGAACTTGCTCACGGTCCTTACACAATAACTGTCTCAGGGGAGGAGGGTCGAACCCCTACTTTCCATATACATTTGCACATTACAGGTGAAATCAAATGACTTTAATGCCAAAACCACCAGATATAAAACCTAAACTATGTCAATATCTTGATAATTCTAACATTACTATCTGTTATTTCCCTTTCTAGTAGCTTTCGTGTGATATAAGTTGTGAAGCAGTGTGTCTTCCAGATTGATGCATAATAAACGAATATATCACAGAGTTGTATTGTCTCGAGACACTGTCTCGGTCTCGAGACAGGTTTTTTGATGTCTCGGTCTCGGACCCCACTGTCTTGGTCTCGGTCTCGAGATCATTTCTTGACTTTTTGGAAACTGTCTCGAAGCGAAAGTCTTGTTCTCTTGTAGAAGCGGTCTCCAAAATTCTTGTACAAACTATATTTTGTTCGGAACTTCGTACAGTATTGCGCTATACAATTGCCTTGTGCCGAACGGATAACTAGTTAATCGGAAGTGCCAAACAGACAGGAAGTTTTAACAAGCGGTGTTTCTGGTATTAAGATTTAAGAGTATTGAAAAAAGCAGTCTTAAGTTTGCACTTTCAGTCCAAAATTTCCAAATATCTTAAAATGTCTCATAAAGAACCTGAAATCGTGAAAATTGCATTCACGCAGTTTGAAATCAATGAAAAACAACATAAATGGCATGCCGTTCGTCGTTTGTGTAAAGCCGACATAAGCGAAACGCGTGGATCAACAGCTAGTTTCTCAAGGTGAGTGATGTGACTTATCGCTAATAGGCCTAGGGCCTATATGGAATTTTGTTAATTTAAATTTTAGAATCATTTAGAAGATTTCAGAATGGCTGAAATATTTAATTTCTTTATAGTTTATACAATTCAGGTGATCGGCTGATTTCAGTGACTTGACCCTTGTATATTAGACTTCAAAAGTTGAGAAAAATTGTTCGGGACTTGGGTCCAATGTGCATTTCACTCGTTTTGAACTGTCTCGAACTGTCTCGGACCTGGTGTCTCGTCTCGGTCTCGGACCCCACTGTCTCGGTCTCGGACCCCACTGTCTCGGTCTCGAGTTTTATGTCTCGTATACAAGTCTGATATATCATCATCAATATCGTAGAGTATCTATATGTTCCAAAGTTCAAAACGACCAAAAACACGACTACAATATTCTGTAAATAAGTCTATAAAAATATTTCACAAAGCCAGCGGATAAAATAAAACATGATCCTATAAAATTAATAAACTGATTAAACAAAAGAAGAAAACATCTGCAGCACTTTTCACCGAATCTGTTGAAAGTCCAAGAAGACTATTTACAAACTGGATAAAATACTCAAATATAATAACGGGCTTCTTAGTTAAAATAACTGCATTTTTTGCCAACACCATATCACATGTATGAATAAAAAAGTTACGCAAAATGCAAATTGTTCATGATCACGGAAGTGGGTCACTTTTGCGAAACGAAAGACAGGTGAATTTGTAAACTTAGGATATTGCCATGTAAAACACAACATTGGAATATTTCAATAATCCCAACTCTAAAATGAAATAAAAGACCCAAACAAAAGCTGATAATTTCAATCTCCACAATAATTTACAAAATTCATAACAACGATAATTCTTACGAAAATCTTAAGAAATACAGGGAAAAATAAAACTGGAAACACACAAAAAATGCCATCTTGGAAAGGCACAGAATACAGTTCAGTGAACTTTGAACTTCGCTGCCATCAACACCCACAGTAGCGTCAGGCCGCCTTCTCTCAGTCACAACCATCATTTATTAGTAATCGGAAAAACCACAGAAACTTCGGAACTGACTAGAAAATGTCTAGACTTTCCGTTGGTAACAAGCATTGTGGTGAACTGGAAATGTAAAAGACCGACAGGAAATTCCCTGAGTCAAGCATCACATTCATCTTTCACTCAAATTACAATGAAAAAGTTATCATCCGATTACTACAAATTTCTACAAAATACAATAAACCTTCTGATTAAAACAAATTCTTAACAACTGCACAATTTTAAAATCAGCCATCAACCGGGACTTGAGATAACAAAATAATATGAATTCAGGTAGATTGCCTCTGAAAACGAAGCAAGTGCAGGAGGTGATGGTTGCCAGTCAGACAAACAAATGACTGGATTCATTCTTATCATTGTGAATTTACATCGATCTGTGCATCTGATTTCCTAGAAATAAGTGTCAAAAAGCAAAGCATTGGCAGCGGATGTCGTGAAATCACAACTGCCAAGACTCAGGACCAGAAAGTCGTTACTCTTGTTAGCTCAACAGAGGAGTGGCATTCGAGGCAACGCCACCTAGAGAAGTAGCTCCTGCTGTTGTCTCTCCATTCTCCTCCGTCTGTGATTCTAAAACGTCTTCGTTTGTGATGATGACCGTATCCAGGTCGAGTCGGTTGTAACTCTCCTTGTATAGGAAAAGGATCGGAATGCAGACGACTAAACTCCCAATCATCGTCCAGTTAATCCACTGCATATCTATTCCAACACAACGCATGACACATCGACGTCAGATTCCTCTAAATGTGCCATATAATACACAGCTACATACATGCATGCATATCTAATAGGCAGAATTCGCCCGAAGAGTAATAGAAAATGTAAAAGCAGATCAATGCATCTGTAGAGTCTGACACAAAAGATATTTACCAGATTCAATGTTTTCAGTTTACACCAGCGATAATCGTGAAGAGAAGAAAGTGAAATGCTACGAATACTAGAATGAGTTCAAGGAGCCTTCAGAAGAACACAAATAATATTCTGTCGTGCTGGACTGACCGGAGCTGTTGCCAACTGCAGAGATCATGAACATGAGGAGGAAGATCAGCGCAACAAAGTTGTTCATCCACGTCTGCACTCCATTCGTCAAACCCTCTGCAATCGGAAAAGCTGTCTCACAAGCAAGTTCGTAGAAAAGCGGAGTCGAGCCTCCCATTCCAATCATCGCCGCAATGAATGTGGAGTAGAGAACACCTACAACAAAATCATAAAACATCAGTTAAGCCTCACTCGAAAAATGTTGACAGTTGATGATCACAGTTCTGCTGTGGTTACTCAAACTTTCTTTAATAGGTTGGGGTTAGGGTTATGACATCAGCTCCTTCGTCTTTCTTTTCTTCTATTAAGCAGGTGACTGAAAACTAAGTTTTAGACCCGCGTTTCCTTTTGTTGGTCGGGAGCACCTCTAATGAGTCTCTCTTCAAGAGGCGCTATATGAGTCCGATTACAATTATATATATATTATATTATATATATATATATTATATTATATCTATATATTATATATTGATATATATCTACTGACTGATGGGTCATTCACTTTGCGTCCGCTACCCTTGCTGCTGTTTCCAATGCAGCAGAAAAATGGCTCCACATCAGGACCAACACAGATGATCACCTGCATCTGCAAATCGCCCAACCAACTCACCCTAACTCACCATTCCTCATCCAACCACCCTTATTTAACTAAAGAACCAAAGTAAACCGATTGAAAAAATGAGCATCACATTGAAAAGGTTCAACAGATGAGCGTCTGTACAAATAGCGAATTGTAGTACTTTACATTACAAAATATATCTGCTGGGATTTAGGACTTTTCGATATTTAGTTCCTTGTGACCCCTTGTTACAATCTCAAACTCTCAGAGATGTCGAGAAAAATCAGAAAAAGAGTCACATCTTTCCGTTAATTCACATGACGTCATAATATGAACGAAATAAATTGATCCTAAGATGAGTATAACACAAAGTCAATGATGGAGAGTTTCTCCCCCGAGCTGACCTCTGTTGAACGGAATGACCTTCATGCATTCCAACGTGAAGACAATGACCATCGCCAGAGCAAACGAAAACAAAAAGATGAGAACCCGCTTAACTCGTCTCGCGTAGACATCCGTAAACCTGGTCAAAGACCACAGAAAACTTAGAAAACAATTTCCAGTTTATCAAGAACAGCAGACGATAGTCAGAATTATTCAGAATTATGATGACATAGTTATAACTAAGACCCAACCTAGGTGATCATTCTTAGGGGTCGTGATTATTTAGGAGTATGGGCAATTGAAGTAGCCTATGAATACACTTGCACGATAATCCATAAATATAAATTCCAACATTTATTCTTTTTCCTCTTTACAGTAGCTTTTATTATTATTATTATAATTATTATTATTATTTTTTTACCCGAGGTACCTCAGATCCCTCAGGATTATTATTATTATTATTATTATTATTATTATTAGAGTCATTTATAGCGCGCCTAAACAAAATAGGAATCTTGCACAAAAGCGCGAAACAGCAAAATTAGGGCCTAATCATAGTAAATCTTAATCAAATCAGTTTTAAGGTCAGTTTTTGAAAATCGATAATGCTGAGGATTTGCGGATAAAGTCCGGGAGTTTGTTCCATTCAGCCGGGCCTAGCGCAAATGCTCTGTTACCAAGTTTTTTGAGTGATCGCGTCACAACAACATCACCTTGAGATGATGAATGTAGCCCTCGTCTGGATTGGGGAGAGGAACAGGGTGTAACAAGTGAAGAAAGGTATGAAGGAGAAGTGTGTGTGTAGATTCGGTACATTAGAAGACAGATTTTGCAATTGATGCGAGCTTGTAATGGGAAGCCAGTGTAGTTCACGAAGAGAGATGTTAGTAGCGAAGCGGTGCTTCTGCCTGCTTGATGAATAATGTAGAAAACCTCTCTCTGGCTATCTTTTGCGTCTCGTGAGGGCAAGTTCAACCCCACGGTCGTCGGGCGGATTCCTTTCACTTCTTACCAGGATAGCGCTTCAGAACCCCCAGTCTTCAATGTCTGCCAGGCTCGGCCTCTCCGGTCAGGCAGAGGACTTATCGATGTTAGCGACCACCAAACGTCGATTAGATGAAGAAGACGACAAGAGTCAAGTCGATTAAAACACTTGTATTCGTAACTTGAAAAGTAACTGATGTACGATTGACAATAATTCAACTGAACGGCATTACATCAATGCATCAACGCACTTAAGAACGACTGAGATCAACTACTGCCTCAAACACGACTGAACTCCCTGAATTACACTATTCAACTCACTACAACCGAACTGAACTAAGAACTCTGACGGAATGCACCCAAGAACGACTGAACTACTGACTGTCTTAAGCAGCCGTATTTATAGCTAACAGGCCGGCCCCGGGGGCCAAAACGGTCCCGGGGGCCAAAACGGTCCCGGGGCCAAAACGGTCCCGGGGGCCAAAACGGTCCCGGGGCCAAAACGGTCCCCTCACACAAAAACAATCATCCACAGACCAAGAGACAAGGTCATGGCGTGCATTTCGCCACAATAATAAACAAATATCTTATACTATAAGGCTTAAAGTTTGTCCTTCCGTATGTTTGTTTGTTTTTCCATCCGGCTAAAGGCTCCGAAAGGGAACGCTTTAGCGAATGGAAACATTTTAACGGTCATTTGTAGGTAAACGCGACTATTCTCAGCTCGCAATTTACTGTAAACGCTGATATATGGACAATTTAAATATCAAACCGTTGCAAAACGCCGACATATCTGATTTCTCATATTAAACATCCTACAACACACGGCTACATGAAATAGACTCTTAAAACATAGCATTCGCAAGGCATTTCGGGATTTCTTCGACACGCGAAAGACGTCATCTAGCTACATTGGTAACAGCTGCGTATGTTGCGTCTCAATTATAGAGAGCGTGTGGATCGCGGTTTGCTTCCCGATGTCGGCTTATATGAGAAATTTATATAGCCTATAGCCTTATCACGGTCCTTGAACGTCGTTCCTAAATGGCGTGGCCACCGTAGCGTCCATTCAAACGGACGAGCGGTGGTGAAGGATTGGGACTAATCCGATCAATTCATTGAAACACTGAGCAGGGTCGAGGCCATTATTATTCGTTCTCTATAGAAAACACGAACGTTTACATTTTACATTTTAAAATCTTACGGAAACGATATATAGGCCTAGGATAGAGCAATTTCAAATACATGGGCGCAGTGCATATTTTAACTGTTTAACTACTGGGACAAATGTCCCAGTAGGTTTAGGATTTGTCCCAGTAGTTTTAGGGTATGTCCCAGTAGTTTTTGTGATTTGTCGTAGGTAATACTCTAATTTCATGTTAGTTTCCAATAACATTGGAATTATAGTAGGAGACTTTGTCCCACCAGTCAGAGGGTGGGCGCAAAATCAGGGGCTACTGACTGACAATATTTCTGGGAAAGAAAGAAATCAGGGATGAATAGTTACTAAACTATCATATCATATATACGAGGAAAAGCAAAAACAAAAAGGTCATCAGAAATTTTGGGGAAGTGATGATGAAGAAAATTTGCCAGACTCTTGAAGAAAATATTCAGGACTCTTGTCGCGGGGCGCACGAAGCCCTACTTATCCCGGCCGCATGAACCCCTACTTAGGCCACTGGTCCCAGTAGTCAAAATCCGTTAAAATCTGCACTGCATGGGCGCACCCGGTGACTGCCAGGCAAAGCAGCCAAAGTTAACCACGCAAATCAAGCGGCAACAATAATTAAATAGAGGCAGAGATAAACCGTGCGAAGCCTTGAAAAATATCGCTCGCCAATGGAACACTAAAAAGAGTCCGAGCTTCGTCTACTATAGGCCTATTTAGCCCGGGGAAAAAATATATTAGGTAGACAACCCGTGCGAAGCCGGGTAGACACGTCTAGTAATCTATACTTTAAGTATGAAAGTTTTCCTTCCGTTTGTTTCTTGCTAAAGGCTTGCGAACGGAACGCTCTAGCGATTTGCACAATTTTACAAAACGTTCTTACGCGAACTTCTAGGTCAACGCGACTATTCTCAACTCACAATTTACTTTAAGTCCCGAAATATGGACATTTTTACAACCGAAGTGGTCATTTTGTCAAACGCCTTAAAATCTAGGTCGCCCAGTAATCTCGCAGCCAATCACGATGACCGTTGATTTCAGATCAGAAGTCGCTACGGGCGAACTTTAAGTTCAAACTTCAAAGCTACTCAAAACTCGCCAATGCAACACTTTAGCGATACGAAATTTTTAACGAACGTTCTAATTCGAATTTCCATCTCAAACCAACTATTTTCAGCTCAAAATTTACTTTCACTACCTATTTAGCCTATGCCTTTTCTTTTTATGGACGTTTTTAGTTGATTTTCAAACCCATAGTGCAAATCAAGCGGCAAGGACGGATTACCGTAGAACTACACGGAAGCACATTCGACAGTTGGCGGACATTAAATTCAAATGCGAAAAGGCGCAGCCGCTTTGTCACAGGTAATTATTATTATTATTATTATTAGACTGTTATTTATAGCGCGCCTAAACAAAATTGGAATCTTGCACAAAGGCGCGTAACAGAAAAATCAATCATAGTAAATCTTAAACAGATGTGTTTTAAGGTTAGTTTTGAAAATCGATAAAGTTGGGGATTTGCGGATAAAGACAGGGAGTTTGTTCCATTCAGCCGGGCCGGCTAGCGCAAATGCCCTGTTACCAAGTTTTTGAGTGATCGTGTCACAACAAAATCACCTTGAGACGATGAAGCGGATGAACGTAGCCCTCGTCTGGATTGGAGAGAGGAACAGGGTGTAACAAGTGAAGAAAGGTATGCAGGAGAACAGTTTGTGTAAATTCTGTACATTAGAAGACAGATTTTGAAATTGATGCGAGCTTGTATGGGAAGCCAGTGTAGTTCACGGAGGGTCGGTGTGACATGATCCCGAGGATTTTGGTTCTTGATAAGCTTAGCAGCGTAATGAAGAACAGCTGTAAGAGGTTGAAGGGTAGATGCAGGAAGACCACAAAGGACTGAGTTGCAGTAGTCAATTCTAGAAATGACAAGGGCCTGTACTAGGGTACGAACACATTTCTCGTTAAGACTTTTCTTGACTTGCCGAATGCGTCTGAGATGGAAAAAACAGGATTTGGTTATATTGGAGATATGAGTTTTCATAGACAGCGAGTTATCAAGAAGGACACCAAGGTCTCGGACAACATCAGCTGGTTTGATGGAGCAATCTGGGCTAAGATTGAGTACAGTGTGGAATAATTGTGAGTTAGGTAACGGGTTGCGGTAAAACCATATAAGTTCTGTCTTGGAGGCATTCAGTTTAAGGCGCATGGATGCACACCATGATTGGATTTCAGTGAAACAAGTTATTAAGCGAAACATTGCATTATCAAAGTCTTTGATATATAAAAATATATTTCAAATACACGGGCAAAGCAACTATTTTCACCTCTAAATGTCGTTTCCATTCACATATATGGACATTTTAAATATTTGAACCCTTCAGCAAATAAAGTAAGTGTGGAAGTAGCGGCAGTAGCCTTTATTTGCAGCAGTTAAAAATTACACCTCGGGAAAACCCGGGTGGACAGAGAACAAAATGCTAGCATATATAAATCCAAATTAGGTCAAAAAGGAGACATTTGTTAAATCCAGGATTTGTTGAAGAGCATCAGAATAAAATTGAAACTAATATACTTAGGAAAACTTTCCATACTAAGGATTTACAGTTTGATGGCCAACTTGTATTAATATCGTAATTCCTACCGCGATACAATAAAACCAGCAACTCCACCGACGACTTGACCGATAAATCCGAGCCAACCGGCCTCAAGCTGAAACAATGCAAAAAGTCTCTTCATGTTCAAAATCACCCAACACACAAACACCCTTACACACAAGCACACACACACACACACACTCACGGACACACACACGGACACACATTCTCTCTCAGACACACATGCACAAACCACACAAACCGACGAAAACTCACACGGATGAACACCAACACCCACGGTCCCACACACAAATGCAACATAACGAGAAACACAGAATGCAAGTCAGTTCAAATCTTGCTATTGTTTTACTAAACAAATTACATCTTGATTCCTCATCTGCATAAACTCCTTAACCAGATCAGAAGACATCAAGAGCAGAGCGAACTAATGACACAGATCCGTCTTTAATTATCAAGCGTTGGCCTCTTGCTTCAGACATACAGATGCAGCAAAGCTCAGGCACACGACGAAACAGTACTATATAGCCAATCAGACCTTCCTTGTTCTGCAAGTGCTTGAAGTCTGTTCTGTTTGATTGTTGGTTCTCCCTGCTAGATCGGGAGCGCTGATGACGAGTATATTCTTGAAGTTGCACTTTACAAGTTTTCACTTATGTTATGTTATTTTAATACATTTGTATTTGACATTGCTCTTTTTCAGAAGCGCACACACGACCATACGACAGAACATCGATGCTGTGGATCAACAATTGTGAGAGAATGACTTGCTCAGGGTCCTTACAGAGTGACAGCCTGAGTGGAGGCTCGAACTCATAGTCTCCACGTTAAAGGCCGTTCTCTGGGTACGTATCCACCCACTGGAGAGAGTTCTATAAATTAAAAAATAATATATTCCAGTAGATATGCTAACTTCGCTGATGAGATCAGTGACGAAGAGAGTAAGCATGGACGACCACATGACACCGATTCCAATGGCTATCGAGAAACAGATGCACACCTTCCAGAAGCCCCAATGTCTGCAAAAGAATAACAACAAAAAAGCACTTTGTATCTTCCAGACTGATAAATCCCAAAAGACCCAGAAGTAAGATACACCCGTAAAACTCTCATGGGCCTACCTCAATTCCATGATCACGATAAAGTCACCTAATTCTCAGTTACCATTTGAGTTAGAACAGCCATACATAACAGTCCATTAATGATCCCAACAAAGACGCAAAGTGAATTTTCCACTTACTGTAATACAGTCAAGAAAAGAGTTCATTTCACCAGCAAACGACTGTCTGAACTTTCTCATCCTATCTACTGATCTACTTCCTCTGGGGAGTTTCTCTTCAACTGACGCTATATAAATGAGCAATTACATTTACAATTACATCAATCGGATGATCACAGAAAATGTAACAATGGTCCTCTTGAGGTTGCTGCAGCTCACCGAAGCAGCTGCCGCATTCCTGCTTTAAAATCGATTCTTTTTGTTGTGGCGCTGATACTCGGAGCCAAAGGTGGTTTGTCCGGAAAGTAGATCAGCACCGCAACAAAGGCAGCCACACAGCCAAGGCACTCTGCAACCATTCAAAACCAAATGATTCTCAAGTGGATGCAATTTTTAACGAAATTAACCGTTCATTAAGTTGTTAGGCCTAATAAAGAAAAAATGAAGGAAGTCATATCATTTCAGAGGTTTATATAGCGCACCTTTAGATTAATTATCTACTCAGGAGCGCTCTCGATCCAACCTCTTGAGATGCGGCTGATGAGGCGTGCCGCCGTCCGCATGACCCGATCCAAGCACCCAACCGGAAACCCACATAGAGGGCGTTGCAATAATCGAGACGGAAAACAGCAGAACAGTGGATAAGTGTTAAGGCAGCAATAGAGATTAAAGAACGGAAGACCATCTTTTACAGGTCTACGTTCTGCAAGTGGTGCACGAGAGTCTAGTGGTTAGAGTGCTCGACTGTCTGTGGGAAGATCAGGCAGCAAAGGATTCGTCTAATTACCAGGCCTCATATGCCGAGGCTAAGAAAACTGAAGTGGCAAACACTTTATACCTAAGGCTGTCTCAGGGCTGGCGTCAGGACTGCTATTCTTCTTCCTCTTCTTCTGCATCAATATAGCCTAATGCAAAAGCGACAATTTTTTCCATTCAGTTCGAGAATGGCTGAGACAGAATTATATATATATATATATATATATATATATATATATTCGTTTAATAGTGAATCACTAGGTTGACACACCGCAACCCATTACAGAAAGTCGTATTGCCAGATAAAAAGAAGAATGGAAATAATTAATAGTTTTTAAATATCTGTTCCAGCAAAGGGCGACTTGGTCAACATAGTGTCAGATTTAATGTTTTATATTCCGCAGATGACCTTCTTCAATCATCCATATATTATTGGACCTAATGGCAACATCTTTCTTCTGCTAGTGCAAAGAATATGCTGGCTTTATCTGCCAAGTTTACACCCCACAATCTAATCGCAAAAGAGGATAGTCCACAGAAAACCGATATCATAATATCAGAGTAATCGTAACCTCAAGATTTCTACAGCACCCAAAAGCAAAGACACGAGAGCCAGCTTATTCACAGGCGCTCAGTCAAAACAGAATCGAAAGACAGGTAAGGTCAGAATGAGAGTGGGTTGACATCATTTGACTCTCAAAAAGAAACTGTGAAATTCCTCCAATCAATCAATAAACTGATTTGAACGGTACAACTGAATAACAAAAAGCAGTCACTCTTACCTACATACATGAGTCTCAGGATGTTAACTCTTGTCATCAGAACATCTAAAGAAAAATGAAAATGTCAACTTCAGACAAATTAAAGCACTATCCAGGATGAATCTGAAGGATTTGACCTTTTATCTGAATAGAAAGTTATTAGTAATCGACCGATCGAAGTCCACATTTAACGTAATACTTAACCAGCGAATCCCAGAAACACTGTACCTGTTATTACGATCAATTGCATCAAATGTCATTCATCAGGATCGTAAGTTGCTATATAACGGTGCTATTATAATAGAAGTCATTAGATTAGCTCCACTGAGTCAACTTCTATCAGGGCTGATTATTCATATAGCACCTTTTAAGAATCTGTCAGACTCAGCATTGCTGAATTCTGCTTAAGAAATAATGGATTGAACAACAGTTTCTATTTCTACCATCAACTAATTTCGCATTAATTGGAATTAACTCTGGACTGTAATCTCATATTCCAATCCCACACAAGAAACCTTTGTGCCTCTAATTAACATTTTTGTGTGACTCTCTGTGCGTTAAAAATTTTCGTAATAATAATAATTATAATAATAATAATAATAATAATAATAATAATAATAATTATGACATCTAATGACATAATTGGAATCATTATAACTAAAAAAGAACTTGATTTTGAACCAGTTTTAAACAGTTCAAACACATTCACCCTGGTTTGTTTCATTTCTGTAGATTCCACTGTAACAAAAACCATATCAGAACACTAGATACACAATCTAAAATCCAATTGGGCGCCTGCTACAATTTTAGTTAGTAAAAGTAGAATTGGATAGATAATGGTTCAAGAAGACCATGGAAAAGGACCAAGTGCTTACCATACTATATGAACCGATTGCTAAATAATCTTCTCAGCTCAACCATGCACCTGATCCCAGTAACTCCTCTCTGGCTCATTGCTTAACATAATTTCTAGAAAACCCACATTCAAACACGTGTCTTTTCCTGACCACTGCAATTCTATGTAGCCTACTATTTACCATAGTTAACATTTACTTAACCTCACGTATTCGCTTTAGATCATGTTCAAAAACTGCATCATAAACTGGACTTTAAAAGGCGATGTATAAATGTACTTTCACGTTACATTCCAGTTATGCCAACGAGTCAAGAGTTTGGATTAACATTGTTTTCATTTTGAGATTTCATGACTTTCAGAAATAATTTTCAGAAGTTCATTTAGCAAATCGAATCATCTACAGATTTAAATACTTTGATTCATTTAATTCATTGAAATAATAAACTAATGACAATTGATGTGAACAATTGTCAGAAAAATCAAAGAAATGTTCATAACTCACGAAGAACTGTTTGAATTTATAACATTCGGCACCATGAGAGGACCTACAAACATTCACGAAGCACTCTCTTAGACTGTGCTACCATCGGGATTCTTGCACAAGGATATCAAAAACATGAAAAGCCATCCAGTTAGACTGTTAGAAGGTAGTGATCTGTCAGCACAGAGTCAGTATAACGCAGAGAAATCTCAGAGCGGGTTCATGCAAATCAATCTCTGGAAGTTACAGAGGAAAAGGTGCATAGCAGAGGAACTCAGTAAACAAGTGGAAGGAGAGACCTTTAATTTTACAGAAGTATACTACTTTCAGCTGAAAGGTTATTATTATTATCAATTAATTAATCAATTAAATTTGTAACACAAGACATGGTCACACCAAAATGTGAATCTGAGGCACGGATAGTCAGCCACCAGATGCAGTTAGATATCCATGTGAATGAAATCCAAGGTCAATCCTAGGAAGTCTGCCAGTGTAATAAACCAACTTAATTTATTGCCAATACACAACAGACGTAATACTCGATTACGTGAGAAATAAGACGGTACTCGCATGAGACAAATGACTGACTGACCGACTACAAATGATGCAGAAATTCCAAGAGCCATGCTCAATACAGCAAGAGACGTTGCAGTGGTTCTTTGGAAGGCAGGGAACCAGATGGCAGAGAGCAACGGAGGACCAGTCATCAGCACTGGACCAGCAAATCCATTCAGAATCTGTCCAATATTGATCAACCTGTCAAAGCATATATATATTATGAACATCATTCACATAAAATTCCATGTGTTATGTTCCTAATTACGCTTAGTTAACGTCAATCTCAGAACTAATCGGAACCAATCTGTCTGAAACTCGTGAAATCTTATTATTACAATTTGCAACAACAAGCTACTCTCCCCAGATGTTGAATAACTTCTGTGTCTGAATTCCGCCGCTAAACATAGGTCTGCTGAACTTCTGTCCAACTGCAAAGCGGGTCACATGGGTCGATGCAAACATCCTCACAACTAGTGACCTCTCCACCATAGGCTGTCTCTCTGTCTTAGACCATTGATCCTCTGGATATTGACCGCATAACGGCTGGTTTTAGTACAACTTCAGTTGGTGTCTTGTCCATTAGACACCAGTGCAATAGCACAGTACTAATTACAATTGCATTTGCCTATCCTAACCCTTACTTAACGACAACAGAAAATAAGATAAAAGTGAACAACATAACAATGATTCCTTCAACGAATATGTCTACTGCTATTCTTTACAGTAGCAAGCGACTCACCAAGTGGCAGCCTTTGGCTCCATCGTAATACAGCGCAGAGCAGATCCAGCAGCCATTAGAGCGGCCGTTAGAACGCAAGACACACGAAGTCCTAGGAACAAACACAGGAACCGTTAGCAAATCAACAGTTAGAACAGGAACCTCACTGAAATCAAGTTAACTTTTTTTTTAAATGTTCAGCCACGTCTGTAAAAAAACTACAGCAAACAACGTCGCCAAATAATGAGGCAGTCGATATTCTGCATGTGAGCGAAACAAACACCATGTTGGTCAAAATAATTACAAAAACTGTCAACAAATAAAAAGAATTTGACTTGGATTTTCTAGCAGCATAATTATATTCATCACAGTCAGATATGATGACAAAGCTTTGAATCACAACTGCTTTCAGTTTCTCAGCCAAGAACTCAGTTCAGAAACTGAATTATAATAATAATATTTTCGTTTATCGAAACAATCCGGTTGACAAACCAAAACCGGTTACAGTGTACAATTATGCAATTGAAACAATTCACAAGAACACAAATGACAGAAGACATAAATCTTAACTACTAACAGAACAGACAACCTGCAATACACGGCGCTAATAGCAGCCTACAAGCATGTCTGCCCTACGGGACTCGAACTCGGTACCTCTCGCTCTCTATGCCAGTGTGTTATTCAATGCGCTATCGCCCCCCCCCGTTGATAATTGGCAACAAATTGATAGCGCATTGAATAACACACTGGCACAGAGAGCGAGAGGTACCGAGTTCGAGTCCCGTAGGGCAGACATGCTTTGTAGGCTGCTATTAGCGCCGTGTATTGACAAAATGACAACTTTGCTGCATCAATCTTCCAAATATCATAAAAATTCAGTCTATAGGATTTGCTGTTAGTGAAACAATCGGTTTTAACCTTTAACATCCATCAGCCATGAGAAGAAAGGAGCCGAGATGAGGTACATGATGCAGCCCCAGTTGGCCTGCAGAGCAACATCGGCCTTTGTCCATCCAAGTGCAAGGCAGACCGCTTCAGTTAGTGGACTCCATGTGTTCCAGACGGCGTTCTGCAGGAAACACAACAATGAGAACAGGAAAACAATATACCAGCGGCGCTTGTAGGTCTGCTGATGAGCATCTGCAATGACATTCTGAACCTCCTGATCAGGATCTACGATCACCTGATCATAGGAGTTGATCGAACCATTTGATCTGCCATGTCCTTCCACTTCTTGAGCATGACCTTTTGCAAGGAGTGGCTTTCTCTCATCAGGACCCATCAAAACTGTTCTTTTCTGTTGCTCTTCGTTGAAATAGTTAATCCATTCTCTGATGACCTTCCTTCAACGTACGCTCGTTGCTCCGCTCTCCTTTATGCCTGTAACAATTTCACGTTTAACAATGTCAGAAGTTTGATACTGTCCAACGCATCAAAGTGCTAGAAGTCTGTACTGTGATACAGTAACAAGGCTGCATTTGTTTTCAGAGTTATATGTTACCACCATGATTACTGAATCAGATGAAAATTATATGAGCACATGAAAACGTTGTCATTGCTGCCAATCATGGGCAACACAGCCATTGAGTGGTTGTCCCAGTAAGATTGATAAAATCCAAGTCTTTTCCATTTCTGAGCACAGATCTTGAAGCAGTGCTATATAAATTCTGATTGACTGACCTATGAACCGAAATATAGACATGCAAGAATACTCTAAGAATACTTGGGATGTAATTGCCTACTAATTGGTTCACACTAGATGATAACTTAGAATGTGTTCTACATTAATCGCAATATGTAGGTAGGTAGAAATCTATTAAAAGAACTGCGTGCTGCTGATGTCTTCCCAGTGGGAAAGGATCACGTCACTCACCTCTAATCGCTTGTACTGAATTGTGTTCAACAGATTATATAAAATAAACAGAAGGTACAATATACGATTATATACCCGATAAAAGCGCAAGAAGCTAACTACACAGCACAGTCAAGTCTTGTAATCGTAACTCGAAATTGCTAAAGAGGCAAGCATTTAGTATCGCGGTGCGTTTATTTTCTCCCATCATTTTTGGCTTTGTGAGAGTCGGTTAGGGTAAGGTTACGCGTCGTGAGGGTCAGGGTTAATGCCGTCTTTAGAAAACTGTGTACCTTCCATGCAGCATGCCAAAAGATATGGGGTCAGCCCGAATCCCCGAAAACAGACAAAATCCCGATTTCCCGAAAACAGTTTTCTAGAAAGCGGCCGAGCTATTCAAAGTTATATTGTAAACATGACAAAGACCTGGCGTGGCCTTGATGTATACGATATACTGCCTATTCAAATATGTATTTTGTTGATGATATTCATTCGGGCCCGAACTTAGAAAATCAATTTCGGGGATCCGGCCGAATTTCCTTTTGGGGATTCGGGTTTCGGGTATTCGGCCCGCACCAAAAGATACCGTCCGACGCCCGTAAACTTACGCACCCCGATACTAATTGTTCGCCCAAATCTGATTGACCCGAATGATGGGGATTTGGCACGATCACGAGAGCATCAATGACCTGGCCCTCACCCCACCACGATACTTATTGATTCTGCTCGCCAGCCGAGTCATTTAGTGTCGATACGTGACATTCTTTTTCCTCGGGGCTGTCACGCTGAGAGCGCCTCTAAGCAGCGTGTACTGAAAGAGGCGCGATATAATTCTCAGATACGATGATCAGCTGTCATGAAAACCAAAACTTAAAGAAATCAATCGCACACTCATTCTTAACATACTTACAACCTCTTGAAACTATTTTAATAACACCACAGAGTCTAAATTCGAAACAGAGAAAAAGTAGTAATTTTCCTAACTCGTTACATCCGTTATATTATAATTATTACATCCAAGGACCTGTTAATTATAGACTATCATGGTAAATAAACATCGCCACAAACGATATATGACTGATGAACACTAAGGAACAATACGTCACTTTACAAAGCGTTCGGCGACACCTAGCGGTCAAATATATAGCGCCTTTGCAAATATCTATCGTAATCGTAATCGTAAACTCGGAACTTCTACAGCGCCCACAAAAGCGAAGTCGCGGGAACCAGCTTATTCACAGGCGCTCAATAAAATCAAAATCGATAAGCAGGGGTCAAAATCCAGAGAGTCAGGCAGGCAGACAGGCAGGCGGCTAAGGTGGATGGTGTTTGGTGTTCAGACGGAGAGGTAGGCAGGGAGAAGTGTTGGATTCAGGATAGGATTTGTCAAAAGCAGTGTTTTCAGTTTCGAGTGAAAGACCTGTGGAGAGATAGCGAGAGGTGGAGTTTTGGTGACTTCGTAGGATGGGTAAGATATTTGTCCTAGTACTGGCGGAAATTTGTTCCAAAGAGGTGGAACAGCTATGGCTATGGAGCGATTTGAACATTTTAGTGATGAGGCGACGGAAGGGCGGAGCAGTGTTAGGGAGGAGGAGCGGGTTGGACGAAGTGGCTGGATCGTGAACAACTGACGGAGATAGGAGGGCTGGGAGGTTTGAAGTGTGTTGTACGTGAGATGATTTTGTATTCTATTCGTTCAGGAATTTTGAGCCAGTGGAGTGATTCGAGGACAGGAGTGATGTGATGGTATTTGGGGTTTTGGTGACAGCACGGGCGAGGGCATTCTGAATTGCTTGGAGGCGGTTTATTTGAGTGATATCCATGTTTAGGAAAAGAGAATTGCAGTAGTCTAATTTAGCGTGAACTATAGATGTAGCTATTGTGGATGCAGTTTTGAAGTCAAGCATAGGGCGGATTCTACGGAGGCCATGCTCTGGCAGTGCACACCAATCAGAGGCGTTCCCAGTGCGAAGCACCCAGAGAAAAGAAAGAAGTCTTCAGACAACGAAAAGCGACGCTTGGCCCACCAGTTTATAAAACAGGAACGTGACAAAGGAGGAAGCTGGTTCCATAGCGCAGGGCCAATGAAGGCAAATTAAGGCTCGCGTTTTATCCATAGCAGCTCTCGCTTAGTTCTCTTGCGTTGCCATCTGGTGCAAGATTCTTCAGAAGATGGCGCGTTGAAAAATTATTCCGAAAGTCTGTTTATGCGTTCGTAATAGCTGCAGCTGTAGATAAAAACATTTAATTTCCAAACGTCTGCTGATGAGACTATCGATGGATCAGACCAATGGTTGCGCAGGAATCGTTGGTGATTATAGGCCGAAATACAGATTCGCGGGCAAGATGTGCTTGGTTGGGGACAGAAATTAACTTCCCCCCACCCCCACTGGCTTAGAATGCTTGATAAAACAAAGTTTCCCATACATTTTTCCTTCTCCGTTGTCTCTTCTTAGAAGTTTTCCCCACTGCTTCCTGATATAAACAGGGCCTACCTTGTAAGAAAGTTAGGAGATAATCCACCGTACACCTTGGCTATTAAACTGTATACAATAATACAACTAGTGACCCGAGCCTACAGTGGAGCCGGGGACTGGATTCATTTTGAGGGGGGTCTTCGGCTTCGTTTGGGGGCTTAACCACCCCAAGCCCAACGCTAGTTTCGTCCCTGACTGTACAACGTCCAGTGCGGAATTTTACCACAAAGGGGTTTGGCAGGTGCACTGTGGCTAGCCAAGAACAAAAGGTATCTTAAAACGTGTTGGGTTACGGTAAGTTTCATGCAATTCCATCACTAGGGCCGACACATAATTTGATCAATAAGTTAATTATTCAAAATAAATACCTACAAAGAAACTTAAATCTTCATGTCATAACTGCCATGGTAGGCTAATAAGAAAGCCATCAACAACATTCAATTTACGCATTTATGTTACAAAAAGAAAATCAATCGACATAGAACAACTTTTAAAATGTTTACATTTACATGGCTACACTGGATTAAAAATTAACCTATAAATAAAAATAATCGATTTTTTAACCTGAAAAACATAGTAATCGATTTCCATTTTCAAAACATTAACAGTTTTCTGTTTAAAATACAAAGCGTTTCATGCACTTAAGTTGCTAGAAATCTCGTAAGCAAATGTTTTTAATGTGTGCTAAATTAACTGTGCACAGCAGACACGGCACATTTTCAAAATTATTTTAATTATAACTTGTACTGAAGAGAAAACGGCCAGGAAAAGAAAAAACAAACATATCATAATAACCAAAGCACATCAGAATAATCAAAGCGCTAACTTAAGTCTTTCCTATTTAGCCGTGGCTGACCCTCCTCTGGGAGGGATTAATTCAAGCCTGAAGGAGCTATATCAGAATAGCCAAAAGCATTCATCCATTCAAACAATTTACATAGCACCCCTTCAAAGCGCCTACTCAGAGGCCCTCCCAGCCCCGGCTAAATAGGAAAGACTAGAAGCTGCTAGTAAAAACAGGTCTATTATTAAAGCATAATTATCAGAATAACACTGTCTTGAACGATAAATGTAAGAATGTTATGAGCAGTATTTACTTACAATTTGGCTGAAGACTGTAACAGAGAAATAAAAAATTTGGCCAGTTCTAACAGTTGCTTTACTAATAATCACAGGGCATTAATCACAGGGTTGTTGTTGACCATTCTAAAGTGTTATGAAAGGTAAGATTTCATGGGGGTATATCCAATGTTAAAAACCTTCTTTCAGTAGAACCAAACCTTACTTGGGAAATTAAATAGGGAAATTTGCCAAACGAAGAGGAGACTCAATCGCACTCTTGAAGGGCAACTGAGCCTCTAAACATCAACCAACATGTTTAGACATTCACCCAAATTATTTGTCTTCAATCAACATCACCGTTTATCATGAGAATCCTCAAAAGCCTATTGCACGTATCTACTCTAGTGCAAGAGGGAATGGTTTCAACAGCTCCAACGCTGCCAACAATTCAGAGAACGGATTCCATTGCAATCGCAATTCGACTCCGATGCAACACAAAACCACTTAATGAAACTGAAGAATAAGTACAATTAAACACAGGTATCGATAGCTACATTTACAAAAAAAATCCCTGTACTATGGTCTTAAGGTGTCTGCAAAGTGTTCGTTAACATGAACTTCAAACTGGTCTTACTATTGTCTTAAAGTGTCTGTAAAGTGTTCGTTAACATCAATTTCAAACTGGTCTTGCTATGGTCTTAAAGTGTCTGCAAAGTGTTCGTTTACATGAACTTCAAACTGGTCTTGCGCCCAGGCTGTAGGAAACTCCAAATCACACATTGGACAGATTTTACGGCCATCTGTAAATTTGATTGTATTTGCAAGATGCTCTGACACATGCAATTCAAACTCCTGCTGTGTGCACTTCAATTCCAAATGCTTGTTGCATATGGGGCAGACTTTCTGATGTGACTGCAGATGGTCTTTAATGACCTGGACCGCAGTTCCCCTGGGAAACGTCAAGGAACACACTTTACATGTTTTCCTCGACTGCGGGCTATCGTTGCCAACAAACCTAAAATAAGTTTTAAAAGAAGCAATTTAAATAAATCTACGGCCAGTCACAGTTCTTCAGTTCTTCAGCTGAAATGTGAATAAAAACACACAAAATTGATTAATTCTGTAATTTAAATTAATGGTGCCTACACAACAATTCAGTATGTTCTACTGAGGTTTTACCCCTTGCAATTTAAATGACAGTGTAACTTTTTATCTGGCAAAGCAAGAAGATGGATAAAGAAGTTTGATGATCGACATACTGATCAGTAGAACAAGAATCAGTCTCCACTTTGTCGACAGAGGATTCCTTCTGGATAGCTCCACCTTCAGCAGTTGCTCCGGTTAAATTTTCCACGCCATCAGTGACCAATTCAGCATTTGACTGAAGTGGAGAGACAAAAACATTCTGACATAAATCAGATCAAAAGATATTCATGAAAATTCTCCGCCCTTGAGGATTCCAGTGGTACGATTATGGCCACACATATTTTGTAGTCTTAGAGTCTCCAAAAACTGACACAATTTTTGTAACGTTACTTAGATGACAAACCACTTTCCCACTGTAAGCCAGTAACTCCAAGGATTGAAGTTTACGGTTTACCCTGGCACTAATCAGTTGCAGTTATATAACTACATCATATATTTAAGTGGAAAGGTCATCATACGCAATGACCCCAATCAGTGTTATTTCTATTAACTGTAACTGTAACTGAAATAGCAAAATAACTGAAAAATGTCTTGCAGTTAACTGTAACTGTAACTGAAACTGAAAAATACTGAATAACTGAAACTGTAATAGTAACTGAAAAATGAAAACTGTATAACTGAAAAATAACAAAAGTTAACTGAAATATAAAACAGTGTTTTTCTTACTTACTTTTTGAATGGTAATCCTACTCGAGTCTACGGTCAGTTTTCTATACTCATTTCACTTCTGGTTTCTTTTCAGTTTTCTATGCTAGTATCACTTCTGGTTATTTTTCAGTTTTCTATGTTCGTTTCACTTCCAGTTCCTTTTCCTTTCGTTGTATTGTCGTTGGCGCTAAACCGTAAATTCGTAAAACGATCCACGACTACGAGAATAATGTCTAAGCCAAGTAGTGGTCGAAAAGTAGAAAGTGGCGTGTGGGAACATTTTGTTTACGAAGCCGCAGACGACAAAAGTCGATGTGTTCATACCGTTGCTGGCAAGGACGTTGAAAACCACGAATGTGGCACGCTAATTGTCGGAACAGAGCAAGTGTTAACCTGAAACGTCGTGTTTCCCTTAAAGTAAACCGTCAATACGCTAAATCGCATTGATTTGCTGTGTAGGCTAAATATTTCTGGTAGCTGTTCAGAATACTTGTGGTCAGTGAGTCATTAGTTATGACTTGTGAAAAAAATAACTGATGGTATAACTGAAAAATAAAGAGAAATAACTGAAACTGTAACTGAAAAATAAAAAAAAATAACTGAAACTGAAAAATCTGATTTCAGTTAACTTTAACTATAACTTTAACTGAAAAATGATAAATTAGATAACTATAACTGTAACTGTAACTGAAAAACCATAACTGAAATAACACTGACCCCAATTTCCTAATAGCAAAGATATAGCGGCTTCTACGAAATTCAGTAATTAACTCCGCTTCCATTCATTTACGTTAATTTAAGCATTAAACTCACAATATTTCTATGGAATTCCACCTGATTTTTCAAAACCAATTGATCAATCCCGGCAATCCGTTTCTCTGAAGAGGAAAAGATAAACAGCACTAAGTTGAATCTGACAAAATTACAATTTCTTTAAAATACACCTCTTCAAGTTATCTAACATTCGGTTAAAACAACTAATACAAGTCGAATGAACTCTCTGGCATTTCGAACCAATGTCAACAGTTCTGAAATTAACATAATTATACAAACAAAGTCTTAAGGATGTGACTGGTCCGGTCATATACACTGGTCCCATGTGCTTCTCTGCAGCATGCAGACGCCCGTTCGCATACCAATGGCGACTGATTTAAGAGATTTAAAAATTGTGGACTAACACGGTCCGTATAAGGGGACATGGCGCCCATTCAAACGGGCAGCGGCAGTGAAGGATCTCACCCAATCAATTTATTGAAATATGATCAGGGTCAGGACCAGTTGCTATAGAAACATTTGTACATTTACATTGTACTGCACAGTTCCATACCTGCTATGATGGTGCATAATGAATTACTACTTTCTTTACCTGCATCAGTACCAGTATAGATTAGAAATTAATGGGATAAATGCAATGTAATGTAGGACTTATTTGTGCAGCATCTCTTCAAATAGATCTGTGAAGACCTTGAGATGGTTACTTGATGACATGGATGACTTGTGTGAATTGAGAAGGTCTCTCAATACTCATTCAGATGAATGCATGGAATGGAAGAACTTCTATGCAGCCAGCCTACCATCTTTAGAAGCTGCTTGAAGGTGTCTGATTTGCTCCTGATATATGGCTTCCTTCTGTTTCCACATCATCTGCAATAAGTTTCAAAGTAGGCTATGCATAAGAAAGTTCAGCCAACATCCGTTGGTTGCTGGTTCTGCCCTTGACCTTGACCTTCCCTTAGCTGCTCTGTCAAACCGGCAATACCCGCCAAATCCTCCATTTGACGTCCAAATCAAAGAAACTGGTGTTTAACATATAAATTCAGAATTCAACTCCGATCAACAATGTTAATTCGTGAACCTCATCTTAAAGACTCTCTTACTGAGACTTTCCCTTGCTCTAAAGCAAAACCTTACCTCCACCAGTGTGTTTGCAGTCCTTAAATAATAATGTCTCCTGTTGCCTGGTTTCAGTCTGAACTTTGTAAGGGTAGGTTGCATGGTATTCTACTCATATAGTCACAACATGGATTTAATATAAATTAAAACATACAGCAATAAATGCGTCAAATTTCTACTAATCATTACCACTAACTGCAGTCATCTACTCCTTCTTACAGACTTGTTTCATGGTGTATGACAGATCTATTTATACCTAGATGAAGTGCTACAAGCAAAGGAGGAAGTAATGATTCAGCAAATTTTACCTCTAGTTTTGAAATGTTTTCAGTCGTCTTCTTCATCTGAGCGATTTCAGCCGACATTTTGCTACAACGCTTTGTAAGATCATCAACAGTCAACTGCTTAACGTTTAACATACTCAGATTGGACGAATGCTCCATTTTCAACAGCTCCAACTCCTACAAAGATTCACCAAGAATCTCTAAGAACTGAGAACACTAAATCTTAGGTAATGTATGAGAGCAGTTCAGCAACACTCAGATTCATGACCAACTGATTATTTTCAAATGATGATGCAACAAAAAGACATTACTGTATAATATCATAAACCAACAGAGTGTCGTCTTAATAATAATAATAATAATAATAATAACAGTGACAATTTATTTGGTGCCGTAACACAGCCATGCTGTTACAAGGGCGCCTGAATCTCAGCTTCTTATCAAAACCTATTTTTCAAAACAATTCCTTTATAGGGATTACTTAACAAACTATAAAAACACGAGACACCAACATCAGCATCTATGAATCGAGATGGACAATTAACCAGTTAAATAATTAACCTATTAAATTCATGATGCCGAGAGACAGAATGTCTCCACACAGAAAACAACCAAAGCGTAAAGCCCATACCTAAGTCTATGAAGCGTAAAGCCCATACCTAAGTCTATGAAGCGTAAAGCCCATACCTAAGTCTATGAAGCGTAAAGCCCATACCTGAGCCTTCTGGCACAACTGTTTCTGCACATCTTGAACATTCGCAGTCAGCTGCATCTCCTTCTCCTTGTACGACAACTCTCTCTCACTGAATTTTAACAACGTTTTCTGAAAAACAGTTTAATCGGAAACATTTTACACCTATGCAGCTGAAAGCAAGAGGTCAACTTCGGTTTTTGCACAGAACTCAACTAAGGCAAAATGTATGGTAGTGCTCTCCAGAAACACTTAATCACACATTGCCTCCTGCTTGTCTTGCAGGACTTCATAGCCCGCAGACACATCTTAAATCATAAATCCAGTAAACTGAGAAAAAAACATACTTAAAAAATGATAACCAGCTGTAAACAGATGACAGAGTTGAGACAAAGTTTCTACCACAGAGTAATCAAACAGAAGTCAAACAGCAGAAGAATATCACGGAATGAATAGTTCAAGTCTTCTGAAAGCTGATGTGTTGGCTAAGAGTGAAGAAGATTAACACTTTCTGTCTTAACAAGCACCGAACATGTTGGCCACAGGTGATGATGTTTCGGTTTCCTCCAAGAGACCATGGAAAGGAATTAAATGGAAACATCAGCAAAACAACTCCATGTCAATGTCAAACAGAACTGCTACATACCTCGTAATGTTTTTCACTTTCACTGAAGGATTTCTCCCTCAAAATCTGCCTCTCTTTCTCATCTAACAGTTCCGATTTCAGGCGATCGATATCTTCTGCCAACTGACCCGAAATATCCTGGATAAAAATATCACAATATATAAATAGACTAACTAGTTTCTGCTAAATGAAGTTGTGCCTTAATGAAGACAATTTATCATCCCTCCCTTCTTGTTTATCCAGGCTTCAGACTGGCACCTCCTAAGTATCGAAGTGGTGCAGTTTCAACATATAAGCAGCAAATGAAGTTAGATACAGGTCCCATAACGAAACTTGTAAAGCTTAACTTCAAGAAAAACTCATCAGCAGCAATGCTCACTGCTCACTACCAAGCAGGGAGAACCCAGTCAAACAGAAGACATCAAGCACTTGAGGAACACGGAAGGTGACAGACTGACTAGCTCACTTCTACTCTTAAAAGGAAGGCTATTCCAGGTTACAGGCGCAATAACAGCAAAAGGGCCTAGCATCCATAATGCAAACCATTACCAGACAACATCACAGTTTCTATCAGTCTGCATTCTTCATAGAGGCTGGTTTTCAGTTGGAGTTCTACTTTTAGAAATTTCATTAATTAATCAATTTTTTAAAAACATTCTTGATGACAGTTGAAGAGAGTTTTTTTTTCAGACGAACCTCACTCTGCTTCAGTTTTGACTGAAGCTGGCTGACATCTGAACCGAGATCTTTCAACAGTGAATCCTTTTCTGTCAAGAGTTTCTTTGTCTGCGTCAACTCCCCCGTTATCTTTTCCACCTCATCTTGTACGATCACCAGCTGCAGTCAACAAATCATCATTATATGAAATACCAATCGATAAAACAACGAATAGAAAGTTCTATTGTAGTTTTTCAAATAAATTATCCATAAAATCAGTGTTAAAACGTCTTTTTCATGGCAGTACATAAGCCAGGCTGTTGTAAAATTTAGATAAACATTGTTCAATCAATAGACATTCCTAAACTATAGACTACACACAAACCCCATCAACTTAATCAGCGTCTATAATCTCAGTTTCACCTGCAGATTAAAGACATGTTTAACAATGCAATCCCTTGTAATGGTTTCCCATGTCTTTGCAAAATTCCAGAGTGGCATTTCAGAGCAATTCAGCTGCAACCATTCATCTCAATGTCCATTTTTCAAATCCCAGTTGTCATCTTGGTACATCCCATGCCACAAGATGAGCCACAAGTCAGAATAGCAGCGACTTGAAGGATTTTGTTTGCTGAAGAGAGTGCGACAGTCTAGTAGTTAGTGTGCTGGAATGTCAACCAAATGGTTGGGGTCTCAAACCCCACAAGAGCAGAATCTGGTTAAAGATTTCTGCTCTACCTACACCACCTAGCAGAGTCTAATGAGTACACTGACTGTACACTGTCGGTGGGAAGATCAGACGGTGAGGGAGAGAACTCGCCACCCGCCCTCATATGCAGAGGCTAAGAAAACTGAAGTCGCTAACACTTCCTACCCAAAGCTGCCATTCTAGGCAGAGTCTAAAGGACTGCTTCTTCTTCTTCTTCTTTGTTTGCAGTTGACACAGACAGAAGACAAAGAAATAGTTGATTAGAAAAGGAACCTCATCAGTGCACGGCTGTTGTCTGTGTTGTGTTGCTGACAGTGTTTCTTTCGATGGACCTTTGTTCGTCGTCTCTACGATCAACATCGAATCCGTTTCACTGATGACAACGATGTCGTAGTCCTCCAGGAACTGGAAAGGAGAACTCGCTCCACAGACCTTGCTCCGAGAGTTAATGTAGCAGAACTGGAAGAAGTCCTCATCGTTCTTCGGAAGGTTGTCTACAACAGGAAGTGAATCATCAGCTCATCGTTGACATCAATCAAACGGAACAATTTCAATCAACGGGGTCTGTAGTTTACAAGTGAAAGACTCATCAGAATTCAGCAGCAGTAGCAGAATGGACATTGCCTAATCTATGACTCCACTCTAATCTGGATTAGTCCATAGTTTCACTATCTGTTAGCTAAGTTTAGAAGTAAGAAATAACACCAACCCCTGAAAATGCAAACACATTCCACCTGTGTTCCAGGCGTAAAGCTGTCTGGAAGGCTAATCCACTCATAGGTAACATATTCCTTTACGGACTTCCATCCGACTCTGTACAATCCGATCCAATCGTTTGCGTTTGGCTCAAGGTTGCTGGCGATCGTATATTGAAGAGTCACTGTTTCGGCAATGCCATACGACTCAGGTATGTCGTGAAACTGCACTTTTGAAAAGTCAGAAGTCAATGAACCATTCATTGTGGCATGTTTAACTTCCACTCTACAAAACATACAATCCATCCAGAAGTTAAGTTACTTCAAAGGACTTGTTCAGACGGGCTACTCCATAGAAACTCTTCACAGATCAGCTGGCCTAGCACAACAACAGTCAATTTTCTGAATCAGTTCACAAAAGCTACGAGACTTTGACGTCAAACAAGGAAATCTCAGTGAATCTTCAACACAGAAATTATATTTGAATACATCGCTAAGTAAAAGGCAGCATCGTGAAAAATATTAAATGCATACACATCCCTAGTCAGAAGGTAATTTCTCAGAAATGAAAAAAATCAGACTCATACGATATACTGCATTGAACTATACCATTCAAGAGACTTGTTATAACTGCAAAGTCAACAACTACTCTGAGTAAACAACTCATTCACAAGAAGTTTACTCTGAGTAAACAACTCATTCCATGAAACTAGGCAGGTCACATATCCGTTGGGCGGATATGCTTTGTAGGCTGCTATTAGCGCCGTTGTATTGCAGGCTGTCTGTTCTGTTAGTAGTTAAGATTTAGATTGCATAACATGTAAATGTACAGCGCAGTGCGTTTGTCAGGCGCTTCAATAAAGAAAAGATTATTATTATTATTAAATTATTATTATTATTATTATTATTACATAAAGACAATGATTACAACCTTCAATCTCTGAAGGACATCACTTCTTCTTAAAAGAAATAGATCCAATGGACTAATCATTAAACACTGATATTCTGGTGCCTTATTTTAGTTCTAACGTAAAAGTCCACTTTAGAAAAGTAGAACAACAAAGAACAACAAGTACTAAGTATGCACATGCAAATAAAATCTGTAATTAGTGCAATTATTAACACAGGTTGCTTTGCTGTACATCTCCTGCTTCATTTATTACAATTTACTGTTTAGAAATCATGAAAACCAGGACCAGTTAGGACCTGAAGAGCAACCTACATTCACTTGTTCACAGAGCTCTGTAAGATAATCAGAAATAAGCAGAGATCAATCCATACATTAGCAACTTGATGATCCATTCAACTACAGCTTACCGCAAGTCAAGACAAGCTGAACTGAAGCTTAAATTACTACCTAACAAGAAAGCAATGCTTGCATATGAAGTATACTTCTCAATGGGTTGCCATGTAGTCAGAAAGACACCCACACGTAACTATGAGTCATGATTCTCAGTATTCTCAACAGACAGATCAAGGTCCACTCATTGATACTCGATATGTGACCTTTCGAAAATCCTTTAACGATTTTGTAAAAATGAAACTGGACTTGCAACAACAACAGCCACAACAGTCATTCACAGTCCAATGTCAAACAAGTGAATGCTTGCATTTTCACTTTCAGAAAACCATATCTTCCAACAATATGAAAGCAACTGAGATTACCTGTCACATATATATATATATATATATATATGCATGTACACACACACACACACATACACACACACATCCATACACATACAATGTCATATTCTCACACTACTTCCTTAAGTCTGCAGATTTTGATTACACGCTACTTCCTAAGTTTGACCTCATTATGGCTTGGCTTTGG
Organism: Aporrectodea caliginosa; assembly: GCA_020284085.1. Lineage (NCBI taxonomy): Eukaryota > Metazoa > Annelida > Clitellata > Crassiclitellata > Lumbricidae > Aporrectodea > Aporrectodea caliginosa. The sequence continues at coordinate 219,917 of JACEVL010000550.1, read as the reverse complement.
TGAACCATTGGCTGATGCCTTGTGCATTAGACACTGGCACTAATAATAATAATAATAATTTAGTATTTAATACAGCAGTTTACAGAAACTTGGCATCACCTCTCAGGAGTTTCTCTTAACTTTACAGTAACAAATGTAGTTTCTAGTCCAAGCTAGATAATAACATAAAAAGGTTTTTAAAATCCTAATGGAACAATTATGTATGAGCTACGAAACTTTCACCACTTAATACTTTCAACTTGAACCACAAGTCCCAACCTATAAACTAACTCTTGTTCACTCTACCTCAATTTCTCACTTTCCCTGAATATTGACCTTCAATATGAATTCATGGTACAGACTTTCATCCCAAACTTCATTGATGGCAGAACTGTTTTGCCCTCAAATGTAAAATTACATGAATTCTCAAACTAACATCTTTCTTTTTGCCCTCCAAGATATGATTACTAGAATTCCTAAACTAAACTGAACAGACGTTCATTTTGTTTAACAGACAGAAAAGCTCTGAAGACATTTAAAAGAAGTCTTGAAAAAGCATCGAATCTGGCCATCGCCAACATCTGAGCCAATGTCCACTATTCAAAGGCTGATTGACTGATGTACAAGTGACAACCTGATGGCCAAAACATCATATACTTGTATCAAAACACAGATTTACTATTTCACAGAGAAAGAAATAACCATTGGTCATAAATTAAGGTCACAGTCAACACTGTAGACATTGACTCTAGCTTCTAATGCAAAGAAGGCGAATTTCATGGAAGAGAAGCGCATCAGCTGAATGATCCTAACCAGTATCACCTAGCAGATCAGAAGGGCAGGTAAAATCCTTTATTAATTAAATAAAATGCAAAACATGCCCAGTCAGCTGCTTGCAGAACTGCTTCTTGACGAAATTTCGTATGAAAAAAGAAAGTGAAGAAAGCCAAATGAAATCTGTCAGGTCGTTAGGTCCATCATAGTGCACACACAAAATATCCATTTAGGTAATTATATATTCACAGCGCCAGAAGTGTATGAAGTGGAGTGCCTATAAAACGAGAGTAAGTGATGCTAAATTGGCAAGTATCTACGGAGTTGTGAGTATTCACAGGAAGGGGCTGAGGCTTGGCGTTGTGGATAAATATGACGCTGGAAAGCACACTAAAAATAAGCAATGTCGAGCGCGGTTAGTACTTGAGCGACTATCAGATCAAAGACCTGGTCACATGTACATTACATTATGTAGGCTACATCTACAAAGTGTCCTGGGTGTCAGATGTCACACTGGTTGTTGTTGGGTTTGCCTTCGACCAACAGATCCTTCTCCTGAAAAAGAGTTTCTATGGATAGGCTCGAGGAGCACGTCAGAACAACCAGTAGCCTACTCTGAATTAACTAAATACCTTTTCTACAGAAAATAGTTTCTTTGCAGCAGCAGGATACTTCTATTTCAAATGCACTCACGATCGAAACGCGTGTCATCGACCAATTGACTCCTTTTCTATAATCAGCTCAACTGTAGAAATTCGTTACTTATTTTTTACGGAATAACATAATAATGTGTATGACTTTTATCAATAATTACGGTGCTTTACTATCAATAAAGAACATGTAATGTAATGTGATTATAGCAATGTCACATGTTTAATGATTCATGCGCTGAGGATAGGCTGTGTTCAGCCGCTGCAGGGCACTTATTGTAATGTACACAGCACAGAAAATGTAGGCCTACCCCCAGTCCAAGAAGACTCTCTAAACACAAAATTGTTTATGGTGGCCAGAATAAAATTTAATGAAACACAACAAATCCAAGATTTGCTCTGGTTCTATGCCAATTACAGGTCACTGCATATTTTCTGCCGATCGCTTTTTTGGGCGCTGTAGAAATCTGGGGATTGACCTCCGCCGTTGACAAGATGACAAAATTTTGGCGAAAGGTGTTCCGAATCTAGCCTTTAAATCAACCTAGCGTTGCCAGCTAGGCTACTGATGAATGGATTCCGAGACCCTTTTCCCGGTACTCCTTTCTTGTAAATTAGACTAGGCTACTGCAATTCTCTCTTCCTTAACGTCGACATCGCCCAAATGAACCGCCTCGAAGCTACTCAGAATGCTCTCGATCGTGTTGTAACCAAAACTCTAAACACCAGCATCACGTAACACATCACTTCTGTGACTCCTGTCCTCAAATCACTCCACTGGCTCATAATACCTGAACGAATAGTCTCTCTATAGCCACATAGCTGTTCCGCCTCTCTGGAACAGACTGCCTTCAGCTTTACGAAAAAATTAATATCTGATCAATCCTACAATTAGCCTATTTAATCTCATCGAAACCTCGATCATCTCTTGCTATATCTCCAAAGGTCATTCACTCACAAATTAAAACACTGCTTTTCACAAATCCTATCCTGATTCCTCCTCTTCCCCACCTACCTCGCCATTTCAAAACACCATCCACTTTAGCCGTCGGATCAACTGTTTGTCTGCCTAACTCTGGATTTTAACCCCGCCTATCGATTTTGCTTTGACTAAGTGCCTGTGAATAAGCTGGCTCCCGCGACTTCGGTTTTTTTGGGCGTTGTGGAAATGTAGAGTTTACGATTGCGATTACTTCACATTTTTATACGAACAGATCTTTGGTACGAATCTCATCTACTACATAACAGTACTGATATTAGTTTTCACTTTTCACTTACTTACGTAATAATTGTACTCTCTCTGTTTAAAGACAACATGCTTAAACGTTTCCGTTTCGCGATCATTTGATTGAAATTTTTGCGGTTTCTTTAACATCTTGTTTCGTCGACGCTTTACCAATTTACTTATTTTAGAAAGGTATTCTTACAAAAAATTTGTTTGTAGTGAAGCTACATTTTCAAGGTTTCAGTCTATAAACTTAGTATTCTGTCTGCAGGCTTTATTTGTGCTGGTTAACTTTATTCAGTGTCGAAAGGGACTGACACTGTCAATTTACCGGCATCGAGTCTGTATAAAATTGACATTATTAGTTTGAGCTAAGGCACTTACAGGTGGCAAGCTTATAGTATCGGGGCTGAAGGACATAGTGCGTGTTTACTGGCGTCGTGAGGGTCGGTTAGGGTCAGGGTTAGTGTCGTCATTAGAAAACCTGGTACCGTCCGCGCAGCATGCCCAAAGATACAGCCCCCGATACTATGAGTTTGCCGTCGCCCTAACAGGTTTTGCAAATATCACAATACCAGTTGAATAGTTAAGTCGCGGTCCATTGAGCTCGGTCCAAATTGAAAGTTTTGATGTTTGTTGAGTAGGAAAACGGGTAAACTTGCGCTTTATGGGTCCAGATTTTCGGGCACATCGCTATATTCTATATTCAAAGTGACTATGTATACCAAGAGGTATCACCACAACAGTAATAGGCCCAGTGACCGAAGTTAGCGAAAAGAAATCAGACAAGATTACTTTAATAAACCAGTTAAAGCTGGACTGATAAAATAATTGTCTGCCGAAATGGAAGTTGGATTGATGAAACTAGTTATTTGCTAAAATAGAAGCTGGATTGGGCAAACTTATAGTATCGTGGGCTGAAGAATAATTATGCGGTATCTTTGGGCATGCTGCGCGGACGCCGGACGGTACCAGGTTTTCTAATGACGACACTAACCCTAACCCCGACCCTAAATTACTTGCCATTGCATGGTGAGTCAGCGTTGGTCGAGTACAATTGACAAAAAGAATTCTTGCCAAATAGAAGTGGGATTGATGAAAATAATTGTAGGTTAAATAAAAGTGGGACCGATTAAAAGAATCTTGCTTAAATAGAAGCTGGATTCATTAGCGTTATCGTGAAAATCATTGAAATAATTAAATACGCTAGTGTTAATGTGTGATCTCTTGTAAAACATACTCCCCTTCAATATGGGTGTCATTATTCGGGACCCCTAAAGCGCCAGTTTACCGGAAAACGTTGTAATAAGCGGAGAGGAACCAAACTGAGGTATTGTTACTGGACAGACTAGATATGGTTGAAAATTGACGAGAGTAATTTATACCTCTTTGAGTTATTTATTACAATTACCCTTTGAGGTATGAGCAGTTTTATTACAATTACCCTTTGACGTATGATCATAATTTTATTACAATTACCCTTTGACATATGATCATAATTTTTATTTGTCTTAATTAGAGAAAGAAATCATTTCTGCAATTAAAAATTAAAAGATGTTTGTTGCTTGCTGAAAGGTGGTGAATTTTGATAAGTTTGTAAGAAAGAATGTTTTAACGTCGTTTTATTGTTGGTTGTTGGAGGAGGCGATGGATCAGGTAATGCAGTATGTTGAACCTGCCAGGCAGTTTGCCAAGGACTCCATTCGACTTGTCAAGCGATGCACAAAGCCAGATCGAAAAGGTTCGTTGACATTGTCAGGGATGGGCAGTAATTTAATTGATGTAATTGAAATTACGTAATTTGAATTACAATTGTAATTGGTAATTTGTAATTTGTTGCTCTAGATCAATGTAATTTGTAATTTGTAATTGAATTAAATTTTTGCATGTAATTTGTAATTTCAAATTACATCTGTAAACTCAAATTACTTTTGAAAAGAAAACTAGAGACTCCACAACCAGAGCAGTTTTGAAAGCATCTTTTCCTTATCTTGATCACTATCACTGATATGAACGATAGCAACACTGAATTCTTTGAATGCTTTCACAAAATTGGAGCCAATGTCAGAAATGGTATACAATTTTGTCATGTGTCAGACCGAGCTCATAACGTGTTACATAGATGAGTTGCACTACTCCATCACACGCTCGAGTTGTCTTAGCATCCAACAAAACGTCTACATGCTAAGACAACTGAGCGTCGATCAAATGTCATGCATCGATCGAGTGACAGGTTACTCCCATGTAGGCCTAACTAATGAATCTTCATGGCTAACTGTTAAGATGTTATTTATGTTATACAATTTAATTCTGCACGTCTTCATCTGCTCTGGTACACAAACTCATTAACCTATAGTTTTGCAAGTCTGATTGTAAGGTCAAACATATGCCGATTATCGGATAAGTTGTTCGAACAGTTGCTACTTCTTAGAGAAAATTAAGTAAACTGTTTCAAACAGTGTAATACAAATAACAATGGAAATAAAGCATGTGTTTCCTGACTGAATTTCCTTATCCCAACTATGCATGCAATTTGTAATTTGATGTAATTTAAATTACGTAATTTGTAATTTCAAACAAATTTCTAAAGTAATTTGTAATTTGTAATTCAATTACATTTTCCAAAATAATTTGTAATTTGTAATTCAATTACATTTTACTGTGTAATTTGCCCATCCCTGGCAGACATTGTTACGCCTTTAAGCACATCAATTCCTTTTCAAAACAATTTGATTTCTTCCAAGTTTCAAAAATTATATTTTTCCTGGTTTATAGATGTATTGTATTGTATTTGAACACTTGTTATAGCGCCCGTACCAGATTTCCCATTCAGAGGCGCTCCCGACTACTACTGCGCGAACGCTGAATCGGAGTTTCACGCCGAAGCGCATGAGCAATTGCGAGTGAAGGACTTGCCCAGGGTCCCTACGCGGCGACTTTGAGGTGGATTCGAACCCGCAACCCTCCAGCTGCAAGGCACCGAACATACCCCTAAACCACCGCGCCCAGTTGTATTGTGATGTGTTTTATTGTACTCCACGTTTATAATGCGACCGAGCCGCCCGCAGTAAAGATCCGAGAAATTAATCTCTGATAAACCGACCCGACCGGGAAGCGAACCCGGGGCGCCGGCGTGACGAGCAGGCTACCAACCCACTCGGCCACTCAGATGTCCTAGGTAAGGTTGATTTGATTTGCCTATGGCTATCATTAAAGACTGTTTCTTCATTGTTTTGCTTGTAGCTTTAAAAATAGAACTTTCATTTTTTCAAGCTCAACGATAAAGACAGCAGTTACTGAAGAATTGCTAAACTAAGTTGCCTGTGCATTTTAGAGTTTCAGAAGATCGCCTTGGCAACAGCCATAGGTTTCGCCATCATGGGATTCATCGGGTTCTTCGTGAAGCTCATCCACATCCCAATCAACAACATCATTGTGTTAGCATCGTTTTCAATCAGACCAGCGTCTAATTCTTGGTTCTCTCTTTGACTTCATTAGAATGGACTCTTGTTAAATCATCGACTGACGTTGCCAATTGATGCTTAATTTATTCAAGGCATTTACTTTTAAGTTTGTTGATTCTTTGTGTTTGTCCGTACATTGTCGGTTTTTTGTTATCTATATTTAGTTTTAATCATTTTTTGCTGTCTGAATGTGGTTAAATAGTTTACCGGTATATAAATATTGGTGAAAAACATGTAATATCTGGGTACATAAGTTAATGGCATGGTTTAAGATTTCTCGTGTGCTGCGATTGGTTCCAGTAAAATATACATGGACTATATATATATGTAGAGGTTGGTGTGTGATTTGGCATATTATGTCATCACCAATTTCTTGGTATATATATTTGGTGTGTCTGAAAATTTTGCCAGTCAAGTTTCTATATCTCATGTTTTACTGGACAATGATAAATTCATTCCAACGGCAATTCATCATCTTGACATATCATCAAATGTTGTTATTGCCCATTATTGAAAGGGTTGTGGCCCCACTTTACTGATAAGTTATGATGAGTGGGCAGCTTTTCAGGATATGCCGAGGAACTACACAGACCTGACAGTAAAACACAGTTGGAATTTCATGAATCCGGTAACAGGAGCCCACACAAATAATGTTGAAAGTTAGTGGAAGAGGGCAAAATCTTGCCTCCAGTTTTGTTACTTTGCCTCCAATTGTTACTCCATGTGTCATTTCAATTGGCAAATCATGGCGCACCAGCACTGTTTTGTTCCAGCCAATGACAGCATGTCAAAAGGTGTTGTATATTTTCTTAAACTTACACACCCCGATACTACATGTTTGCCAATATTTGTTATATGTTAGCTATTTTATATATAGTACAAGTAGAACCCAAGCCATCATGTTGCATAATTATCTGGCTTATATACAGCTGTGCATGTGAAGTGTTCACGACTTCATTTTCTTGAACTGAGCTCTAGGTTGGTAGTTCAGCATGGCATCTACTAGGCTATGGCATGACTTCAGTTACTTATGGGACTTGAGCAGCTGCGGATTGAACTTTGTAGGTTGTCTGTGAAAAGTTTTGAAGAATGTACAATTTGATTAAGAATGAAATTGACAAGAAAATGTTATAGTATGGTAATATTTACAAGAGCCGAATACCACACAGTTTATTGTTAATTGTGAAGTTATTTTCTTGTAATTTTGAGACTTCTTTTATTGGACTGATTGAAGACTGAATGGAATTTGCTTTGTTCATTTCAGTGGTTCCTAACTGGCAAAAATCCTGAGATCAACGTTAGTTTAGCGCCTCTGTAGAAACACAAAGAAGAAATATTGACAGTTAACTGAAATACTAAATACTTGATGTGTTCATAACCTTGGAAATTTATTTACAAATGTTGCATGTCCCATGGAAATACTCTAACTGCTCTGGAATTTTCAGTTTGAAGTTGCCTACCTTGTGATGTCCACCTTGAGTGTTTGGGCTTGACTTCTGAGTCTGCTACATTTCCTTCCCTAAGAACCTACAAGTAGTACTGTGGAATTAGAGAACTGCTGGGATTTTTTGTTATTTATTCGTCTAAATTGTGAAATGTGTTACTGCTGTAAACTTGTGTTAACTAAAATTCCTGCCATCTGAAATTCAGTTAAACAAAGACTATCCAGTCATGTTAGATTTTGCGGTTTCCAAGTGTGTTTTAAAGTAAGTAAAAAGTAAGTGTGTTCTTTATTAAACGCTGGCAAACGCACGGCGCTGTACATACAAAGTTATACAAAGTTATCAAATAGTAGCGAAAAAGTTAGTAAATAGTAAACTAAAAACACTATATGGCTTAGCTGTACAACATCCTAGCCAGGAAACCACGCCTGGTGAGGGAATCAAATCTAGAAAGAACACGGTTATAATAATAATAATAATAATCTTTTCTTTAATTAAGCGCCTGACAAACGCACTGCGCTGTACATTTACATGTTATGCAATTGAAACAATCTTAACTAGTTAACTACTAACAGAACAGACAGCCTGTAATACACGGCGCTAATAGCAGCCTACAAAGCAAATCCGCCCTACGGGGCTCGAACTCGGTACCTCTCGCACTCTTCGCCAGATGTTATCCAAAGCGCCACCGGACCCCCCCATAACCTAAATAAATAAATAATAAATAAATAAATAAACATAAATAAATTTCCAAGGTTATGTGAGCGTGGGCGCAAATCATGACCAGTATATAGGACAGGGGGTAGTAGGTAATGAAGGATATGACCGGGATTATTTAAGATATTTCTTAAAAGGTCATGGTCGGCTTCAGTGCATGAAGAAGCCGTTATGTCCCGAATATTAAGCCCTTCATCCAAGGGCTGAATACTCTCTTGACTTGTAAATTAGGACACTGGATAAGATTTTATATGTGAGAGTGGCTGCATTTAGATTTAATATGAATTCTGAAAAATAATTTGTGTAAACTTTCAAGACTACAGTATTATTACTTGAGTACAGTAATACATGTTTGTTCATATGGCAATAGTTGTTTTTAATATTTTATGCTCAAGTATTATTTGTAAAAATGTTTTATCAACACAGAAATAGCAAGCACATTTTAAAATTCAAACTATGATGCTATTAAATTTAGATTTCAACAATGAGCTGCATTGATTTTCCTTGTCACTTTTAATGCACTCTTGTCATTAAAGTGTTTGTAATATATGTATATATATATATATATATATTCGTTTATTTGAAAAAGAGACAAATCTGGGTGGCACACCGCACCCAGTTACATGTCGAAGCATAAACCAGACAAATAAAATAATAAATGAAAAGAGTTAACAGAACTCTGTCAGTGGTCACGGGCAAAGAGGACTCTGCAAACCAAGACGAGTCACTGGACTAAGGTTAGATCTGCGGGTGAAATTATTTGATAGCTAATCTTTATTAGTTGAGGCTTCCAAGGTCAAAATCCCAAATTTGCAACTGTTCACTTGTGCTCGAATGTCAAGAGGAAGATTTTTTTCTGCAGGATCATGACAAAATTAAAATTGGATATAAAGCTGTCACAAGCCACGATAAATGAGATAACTTAGATAAGCTCCCATTGGCTGACATCTACTGTACTACTGATACAAGCAGTCTCGTCTGACACCTCTGCTTTTAAGGATGCGAGCAAAAGAGAAACACAAGCATGAAACGTACAGTGACTACAGTTTTTCCGCAATGATGCGATAGCATTTCAGCTGAATACAAATCTCTGGATTTTCTGTAGCAATTTCATAATATATTCGTGCTTATTGAACATACTTTTTGGCAGCTTGTTTGGCGCCCACTCATTTTACAGCTGCCCCTAGGGAGTGAAAGGCGGAGTCGCCATAGAGGGACAAGGAGTATTGAACCGTGTCTTTTAAGATCTAATTGTTCTTGAAGCAAAAGTGTTACCATTTAACTATTCCCCTCCCATGCTTTCTCCTTCGATAGCGTCGGTGTATAATGCAGACGGCATCAGCCGATGGCGCACCATCGACTTATGCTTTGGGTATCACAAAACGTCGCTATAGAAGTCATTAGATTAAATTAGATGAGCATCGAAAGTTCGAAACCAAACCGCCCAGACAGCAAAATTTTAGGGCGATTATTGGGGCCCATTTGCCAAACCCAATTAGGGGAGAGCTTGGTTATGCTCACTGGCCCCAGTCGGGCACCCAATTTAGGGCCCTATGGGGTTACTAATTTGGGGCCCGTTTGGGCAAAAGTATGTTTGCCCAAACGGGCCCCAAATAAGGAACCCTTTCCGGACCCAAATTGCATGGATGGATGGATGGATGGATGGATGGATGAATGTATGGATGGATGGACGTTTGGGCAAAAGTATGTTTGCCCAAACGGGCCCCAGAAAATACCGAAAATAACCGATATAAGGTAACAGAAATTACTTAAGTGCAGCAAAATAACAAGTTATTTACAATGATACAAAAGTTGTAACCAAGTTTCATTGTTGAATTCCCACTATTAAGGGGTCGTCCATTAATTTTGTCAACAAAATAGGGGGAGGGGCTTTGGAAAAGTTTGACAGTTGTTGACAAGGGGGGAGGGGGTTCGGTACAAGTTGACGTCAACAAATTTTTCTCCAATAAATCAACGCAGGGCCTTCCAAATGGTAGCGAAAACATTAAGAAATGCTAAAAATGTAGAAAGTGCTTAATGTTTAATACTACTAAAAAGCTGGTAATAAACTATACCCATATATTTTGAAATTCGAGATTGCATTTTTTAGTCTAAAAATTAAAATAAAAATGATTCTACATGCATCGAGCCATTTTGTTTCTTTTTTGTAGGGGGGGTCTGGGATTGTTGACATAATTTTTTAGGGGGTCCGTCAATGTTTGACAGTTGTTGACAAGGGGAGGGGGTCAAAAACTGCCTAAAATTTGTTGACATAATTAATGGACGACCCCTAAAGTTTATGTTCAAACGAAATTGAAAAGATGTCAAAATTGACACCCTTGATCCTTCTCCTGTTAAGTGCAAGACAACAAAAATAATGACTAGTGCAATAACATATTACTAGTACAAAATAGAAACAATTACTCATGTGCAACGGAATAAAAGTAAATGGTGAAGAGCAACAAAGTTAAAAAATTCCATGTACCTGTAACTAATTATCATGTTATAATAAAAATACCTGTACCACAAAACACCTAATTTGTAGCCCTATGGCCAAACTTGAATGTAGTAGAAAATATCAAGACAAAATTCCAATGCCATAGATGCTGGTTAGATTTAAAACACTTTCTGAGAAACTTAATGTCACAAAACATACACCAAAATCATGAATTCTGTTTTGGCGCCTTATTTTGCAGGTGCTGGTGCACCTGATGACAGGTACGTAGGCCTACTGTTCTTTTCGTATATTCTTTTTCACCGAAAGCTTTAATTGCTCTTGCCGAACGTCCGCCTTGAGCCCTTGACGATCCCTTGCATTGTAAAACCAAGAGCTTATAAATTGCCTCCTCAGTTGTTGAATCTCTTGCAAATTCCGACTTGAACAAAGAATTCCTTCTGACTGCATCTGAAAATGGAAAATCAAAATTGAAACATAATTAAAACAATGAAATAAGATCTGTTGCTTTTCATCTGTCAATTCCGCTCATGCTTCGTTGTTACCTAACAAACTCTTTCGGAATAAATGCAGATAACCCGAATAATTCGATGGAAATTTAATGACCTGTGTTTGCTATTATTCTGACAAATATTTAGAGACCCTGATAATCACCATTTTATCAGTCTTCTGGTCAGACTTAGACATAACAAATGCATATAGTCAAGAACAAAATCTTATATGCAATCCATCAACAAAGTAGTTAGTGGTGTTGAACCCAAATTATGATTATCATAAACCATTTCCACAAACTGCTCAGCAGTACGCAATGGACAGTTAATCTAGAGAAAGACAACCCTTCCAAACCATTCATCCTCCTGTGTACAGCATTCGCAGCTACAATAACCAGAATACAATTTGATATTTTTTAGAAATGCTCTTGCTGGGGCATTGCAAACAAAACTATGTACTGCAACAGCATGCGGATTCCCATTTATAATTACTCCAATCTGTTGTAAATTAATTCATTAATGAAATCAAGCAAGAAATCATCCAATCAGCAGGTTTCTTCGTTCCACAAAATGTGGCAACAACAAAAGGCTTATGAACACCATGAAGTTTTATTAAGCATAGAATCTGCCACAACTGCATGTTAGAACTCTTAAATAATGGAAGCCCGACATCAATAAATTGCAACTGAATAACATCGGTCTGCTTTAGACATAGTAAAATGCCAGTGTCTGCCAGCCTCTGGATGCCTGAAGCTTGTTAATGACAAAATAATTCCATTTCAGCGCCTGTCTCCAGACTACAAGTGGGGTAAGTCTTTGGTGTCCTGAGCAAAGTGCTGGGTCCAATGACAATTCAGAAGGATATCTATTCAGAATAGATAACAATGAACCAAGTGAAGTATTGGTAATGTTAAGCGAAGTTGCCCAATCAGCCAGTTTGGTTCTTAAGCCTGTTTTCAAAGATTCAGCATCAGGTAGCCTACGACATCTGACTGACTCCTCAGATGAAGTAATCTGATTGACAAAGTTGTCGTGACCATCATTTAAATAGTTCTAACAGGTTCCAGGGTCAAGCATTTCAATATTTGGTGATTTATCTAAAAAATTGACTAATTTATCATTGTTGTATTATTTTCTGAATTGATCTCCGCCCATATGCATCTGCGGATCGTCCAGAACGACTCCCCCCATCTCTTGATCCAAATGGCAAATGCATTGGCCATTGCGGGTATTCAATATCCAGTTTCAAATAATTAAAACAATCGCATATGGTCCACACCAATCAATAATATTAATTATTTTGTTTAGGCTACTGCATGATGTTAGACAAATAAAATACACACTGACGGTATGCATTTGATTTTTTTTAAATATGCTTCAAGTTCAAATTTGGAATAGGCCCTAATTGCCCTAAAACCTACAATACCAGTCCTATGCTCAACGAAAACGTCCTACGGAACATTCCAAAAATACTAGTAAACTCGGATGAGACAATTTAAAAATAGAAAAAGGCGTCAGCTATCAACCAGAAGTAGGCCTATCCCAGCTAACACACCCTCACGGGAACCATACGGGACCCGTACGGGTTGTTATACGGGACCCGTACGGGATACCCGGCGGGATCCCGCCGGTTTTTGTCCGCGGTTTCCGTACGGGACCCATACGGGATAGCCCGCCGGGCATCCCGTACGGGTCCCGTATGGTTTTTGTCCGCGGTTTCCGTACGGGACCCATACGGGATAGCCCGCCGGGCATCCCAGTTCATTCCCAGATGACTTAAAAGTGATTCCAGTATGCAATTTACACTGCATTACACTTCAAATTACATGAAATATTGTAATTGAATTACAATTACTGGACTTAAAAAGTAATTCAATTACAATTACAGAAATTGTGATTCAATTACATGTATTTCAATTACTGAACAACACTGATTGCTTTAGCTATATATAGCACAGTAGCCTACAGTACGCTGTGCTATATAGCTAAAGCAATCAGCGTTGTTCAGTAATTGAAATACATGTAATTGAATCACAATTTCTGTAATTGTAATTGAATTACTTTTTAAGTTCAGTAATTGTAATTCAATTACAATATTCATGTAATTGAAGTGTAATGAAGTGTAAATTACAATTTTAATTGAATAAACTGCTCTGCATCATGACTACATGGCGACATAATTGTCAACATTATTCTATCCTTACACCCCTCTTACAACCTTACAGCACACTTTGATAGACCCAAAGTGCAAGGGTTTACTAACAACTATCAGACTATCCATGCACTCATTAGCTAGCCTACTGTGGCTGCCTACAGATAAAAGCTTCCATCTTGAGCATCTCTTTAGCACTGCTGGACAAATTGACTCGCCTAGGCGCAATCAACTAACAGACTATCATTTTGAAACACTTATACTCTAAGCATCAAATAAACTCTATTGTTAACTTGTTTTAATGGATCACAATTATAAGCCTTATTTCGGATACTTGATAAACTTACAAAACAAATGTAGATTATAATTTACAGGTCATTGGCCCACTGGATGTTTTAGTTTTAAAAATAGAGTAAATTAAAAATTATAGAAAAAATTCTAAATCATTTGCAAATTTTAAAGAAATAATTGAAATTAATTGGTACTTGAATTAAAATATAATTGTACACAATCAAGTAATTGTAATACAAATACATTTACAAGCATGCAATTGCAATTATGATTGAATTACATGCAATGTAATTGATACAACACTGAAAACAATAATCAACAATAGCGTTAAATGACACATCAAATTAATAAAGTAAAAATAATCAGTCTGCTCTGCAATAGCATTAAATTTGTTGTCAACAATGTCATCAGCAGTATTGTCAACTCCTGATCGGTGGTGATCGACTCCGACTTGGTCTCTTTGAATTGTGCCGATTTCAATAGCCGGTGACCTCCAGTGCTACGATCCCTAGCGTTACCAAACCAAACAGCCAACTCGTCCACAACCAGTTTCTTCGTACTGTCCTTGGTAGCAATATTTTGCCTTACAGCACCTGAATTTTCACACATGAAACATTTAGATTAAAAATAACAAGTTACAAAGAACAATAATTTGACGTGCTCTGATTTGTATTGTAAAATGATATTATTCCAACAATTCTATCTAACATTAAATGGCAATATTTACAGACACTGCCTGGATTGTCTAATTTACAATGTTCGAGTTGAAAAAAGTCAAAACAATCTCGACTTTGTCTTAGCCTCAAAAATGCAATACATTTTTAAAGGTTAAACACTTAATAAAGCACGGTTGGCAGACTATTGATTTTTTTATTGAGACAAGAATAAATAGTCCCCATCGTTATTCACGAGTACTTGTATCTAAACAATTAAAACGAAGAAGCAAGTTAAAGCAGTTCTATCTTAACAAGAGACATAGAAAAATCTACAGATGTTGCAATTTGACAAAAAAAACTATAAACATGCTAGCCTTTAAGTTACATGTCGATATTTTTTTATAAATATTTGCCATCAACACAAATAACTTATGTACACATCATCTAACTTATAGACACAAATAAATAGAATTTAATACAACCTATAAACAGGAAGATAAAAACTGCATACCCCAGAAATTAAGAGTGAATCATACATGAGGCTTTAAAAACCATTTAAACAGTAAAATGACTCACCAATGCTTTTATCGTTGAAGTGTCAAGCACCTTGTCCTCCATGCTCATCAGATCATACCCAGTTTCGATGGGAAATTGCATGCCCTCAGGCAGCTCCGTTGCCACAAATCTGCTTGCAGCATTCAGTTGCCTCGAAATCGATTGCAGCAGAGATGAATGTAGTTTCTTGCAGGTCCTCCAGACTGGCCAATAGCTTTATCAACAGTCTGCTATTAAGATCGCCACCTACAAAATCAAGTCTACACATTAACCATCATACTTTATTTATGAACAATACGGTGACCAAACAAATCTTCAAAACACATCAATTGTAATATGCATATTAAGCGGCACTGTGCTAGATCTAAGTAAGACCCACATGAGAAATCTCCAATAACAAATGAGTAAATTTTGTTGACAAGCAAATCACCTCCGATTCACTTGTGACGTTGGTGATATACAAATTTCACAGTAACGTGCGTATTATAAGTAAGTAAGGGCAGTAAGTCATTAGCTGTAACACAAAATTGTGTTGACACTTTTGATCACAATGCAACACCTTTGACATTCCTCAATGTTAGGACACTAAATTGATATTTATCATTTATGAATTAATAGGCTAATTCACTGATTATTGGTACTATGTGTCAAAACACCTGACAGGCTCAAAGGATAAATATATTCAACAGCTTATTATCAATGCCAAACAGCAGTAACAACAATTTGATAATTTACAGACACATTCACAATGATCACACAACTACTTAATCATTAAAAACTTATAGAAATTAATAATAATAATAATAATAATAATAATAATATCTTTTCTTTAATAAGCGCCTGACAAACGCACTGCGCTGTACATTAACATGTTATGCAATTTAAATCTTAACTACTAACAGAACAGACAGCCTGCAATACACGGCGCTAATAGCAGCCTACACAGCATATCCGCCCAACAATTATTCTCTATAACAAATCAAATGTGTTGCCATTAATGATAGCTAGTTTTTAATAATCAATGTAATAGAACAAGAAATATATGTTGACTGATATCAAATAAAATTCGATGATACAAGGGAAATATTGATAATATCCCAATACCGCTGTAAAGATTACCTGTCAAAGAGCTGATAAGGATCAAATTGGTACCATTGCTGGATTCAATATTCAACACGTACCAGTTGTTTGAGTGACTGGCGTCTTTGAAGCGGCAGGAGGCATTGAAGATTGTCGTGTCGCATCCTGGCAAACTTCACCAGACGGTGTTCCAAATTGCCTGGATGACTGTCCGGACGACTCAGCAACTGGTGGAGCCTGCTGCACAACGTTGGCTAATGTAACATAATAAAACAAAACTTACTTAATCATTACATCTGTAAAAGCCAACAGCAGTCGAGCCAAAAATTTACTTTTTACCAGTAAATAAATATTTTTACATACAATTGGCCAGAAATAATCTCGTCACCTGCAAATACAACAAAGCACACACAAAACTTAAATGATTGTAGTCAATATACAAACCATAGTTCACCTTGCCAAATTATTTTAATGTCATCAATGCCGTACTTGACTTACCTATGTCCATGATAACTGTCATCAATACAGCTTCGATTTAAGATTTAAAAATTACGGAAATTATTATTTCCATCAATTCAGCATTTATTTAAGCAAAGAATGAGTGTCATCAATACAACTACCATTTAGACAAACAATTATTTTCACCAATCCAGCTTCCATTTTAAATTGGCCATGTAAAATAATTTGGCAACGTAAACTACGGTTTAAACCAAGGCAAATAAAGACAAATGATGCATGACAAATAAGGGGTTTAAAAAGAATTTGATAAGGACTGGCATGGTAGATGGCAAAAAGCATTCATTGTACACGGGGCTTAAGTTGTTAGGGCCGATATCATCAACAAACATAACAATTTCATATCAAGGGTCACCCTAAATACTGACTGAACCACAGCCAATGCCGGAACCAATCGGAAGCACGTACATACGAGCGCCTCTCAGTAGGCTTCTTGAAGGGGCGCTATATAAATTCCTGAAATGAATGAATGTTACACGCTAACCCTAACCCTAACACATGCAGTCCATAACCTTAACTGTATCTCCGTGGCGACTATCGATATCCCGACCACAATTAGATACAACATTTATAAAATGTTGATATATATATAAAAATAAGTTCATTAGTATGATAAATATAAAGCAATCTTACTTTTCACACAAACAAATCGCGATCTCTGAAATACTTGTACATTCGAATTGGCGCACAAAATGGCGGTATGAATACTAATGCCGCTAGAAGGCGCCACTGACACGGTGTGAACCAGAAGGGTCCCGTACGCAACCCGTTGACAAAAACCGTCAGAAAACCCGACCGGATAACCCGATCAACCCCGTACGGGTCCCGTGCGGTCGTGTTTGCTGGGATAGACCTATAGCCACAAATATTTTGGGGAAACCTGATTATCAATTTATAAGACACACAATCGTACTCCCCTTAATTTCCATCTTCTCCACAACAATAATATTGAGTGACATACGACCTGCACAGCGCCTGCAGCCTGGTCCCAAACAATACACTTTCATCCAACATGGTCCGTTGCAGCAGCAGTGGCAGTTATATTTTCGCGTGCATTGCTCCAGACGATCTTCCCCGTTCGCTGCTATCAACTCGAAACCCGAACAAGAGTCAAAGTCCGAACGCGAGAGCGGTGAGAGAGGCAAGGCCTGTACGTGTCTGTGCACACTGTCGTAGACCTGTATCTCTTTACTCGGCTCCTACCACAGCCTTCTATACTGACTCATCTCCGCTGCAAAGGCTTCGTGTGCCTTTCCCCTCCTCCCTTCCTACCCAGGCTTCCATCAACATTCTGCTGATAAAACTTCGCGCCCGTATACCGAGGGTTTTTTGGAACCCTATACCGTCCTCTCTGCATAACTGTTTGTCAATATAAGCCTAGTCAAGTTAGAATCAAAGTCCCAAAGCAATTAAGTCAGAATTATAAGGCAAATCAACGTACGTCACAAGTCACGTCAGAAGGCAATATTATTAAGTCACAAATCTATTCAGAAGTCAAGTCAGAATCTACAAATCAGAATTATTAATAATGAAGCGAGAATTCAAGTCAGAAATTATGTCAAGTCAGATGTCAAGTTAGAAGCAATTAGGCTAAGTAATATATAGCCAGTTCAGTTAGAATTGAATAAGTAAGAATTAAGACATAAATAATTAAGTCAATCAGAAATAAATAAGTCAGAATCATATGCCAGAAGTCAATTCAGAAGTTAAGTAATAGCCATTAAAGGTAGAATGTAGTCAGAATTAAGGCAGAAATAAGTAGGGCCTAATTCAGAATTGACTAAGTTAGAATTAAGTCAAGTCAGAAATCAAGTCAGAATAGAAAAGTCAGAATAATGATGTTGTAGGCCTAATCATAATTAGGCTTATAAGCTTAAGAATTAAGGAAGAAGTCAAGTCAGAATATTTAAGTCAGAAACAAGTCAGGATTGTCAGACCAGATAGAGTCAGACGAAATTGGATCGATCTATAGGCCTATCGTTGAGCAAAATACTTATGGGCGTAGGCCTACACGTGTGAGAATACAATATTAGGGGTAATATTGTACGAGCATTAGGGTCCCTTTAGGGCAGAGGCAAATCCGCCGAAGCCCAGGTCATACCCAAAACGCCCATTTGGGGAACGACTGGGGCCAATTTCCAGTGCTGACTGGGCGGTCATGATCAGATTACCAAAGTGAGTGCAACGAGGCAAAAAGACCGCGCTTCTGATGGTTTAAACTGCGTGTTTAACGACACTGTCATAACAAAGATGTTTAGTGTCGCCCTCCTCCTTTCTCCAGGTTTGGGACTGGCGCTGTCAGAGGGGGCCCGATAGCGCATTGGATAACATCTGGCGTAGAGAGCGAGAAGTACCGAGTTCGCGCCCCGTAGGGCGGATATGCTTTGTAGGCTATTAGCGCCGTTGTATTGCAGGCTGTCTGTTCTGTTAGTAGCTAAGATTTAAATTGCATAACATGTATATGTACAGCGCAATGCGTTTGTCAGGCGCTTCAATAAAGAAAGATTATTATTATTAGATTACGGAGAGTGGCGAAGTTCCAGCTACATTCTTAATCTCTACTCCGTGGTCTAAGTCACGTGATGTGTTGAGTCGTTCTCCCGAGTCATAAATACTCCACTCTGCTTAACGTACTTTCATCGTGAAGAAGAGGAAGATGGCCGCCGCCGTCGCTGGGTTGTTTCAGCCGCATTTGAATCGGATCCGAATTCCTTTGGCTGGACAGAAAGTCCACAAGGATGAGGCTGCCTTCTCCTTCGACACGCCGGTCTGTAAACTGCCTTCAATGGAGATTTTGTTTCGAAGAGCATTTTATGTCGGGTTAATGAGTTCTAGAAATGAGATAGAAACTGCGCTTCCCTGGGTTATTTGCCCCACGACTTAACGAGTCATCGTTTGGATGATTAATTAAACGGACGAGGGGGTCTTAATTAACCGATCACCCGTTTATTGGTTATGCACGACGCCAAGACTCTCTTCACCTTATAATCTAAACAAGCATTGGCCGTATAAACCTTAATAGTGCGGAGTGCTGTCGGATTATAATCGGATTAAATGAGGAAGGAATCTTTGGTGTTCTGCTGTTATACAGACATAACAAATTATAACGACACCTTTATTCTGTGCAGTGTGCATATCTTGGCAATCTTATAGTATGGGGGACCATGTCTTTGCTACTTTGTAGCCCCTCTTGCCTTATTTGTACATCATCCAGTCCAGTTGCATAGTTGCTTAAATATAGTTTCCCGTCCTTACCAACCATAATCTATTCCCACCCTTTACTGTGAATGTTGACTATGATCTCACTTGAAGCCACGATTGATGCCTTGATCATTATGATAACGTAACTATATATAAGTCATTCGATTGGATTTTGTTGACTGGATTGTTTTTCTTGCTGTTGTCATAGGAGAGCGAAGATGGTCTGTACGTCTGCTTAAATAGCTTCCTGGGTCTTGGACGCAGACATGTGGACATGTACTTTCAGAAAACGTCAAATGCCGTTTTCCTCCGCATCAAACGCGTGCGACGTGAGGTGTGTATGCATCTAATGATTTATATAGCACCCCTGTAGTAGTTCTCAGAGGAGGTGAGATATGCTATTAAATACTCTGAGCTTCATGAGATACCTCTTTCTACAGATCATGCAACTGAGTTAACAAAGGAGCACAATGAATGAGCAATTATCTTTCCATTTCTGATGGAGAAATGTTTGCAGTGGATCTAAATGTCGTTTATTTTGACATTGAATAGGTTGCATTCGTTGTTTCTGTTTGCTTAAACATGGTTTTGAAGATGGTTTTCCGTTTGACTGTGAGTAGATTGTGACGGACCCTGTGCAAGCGGAGGCTAAGAAGCCGACACGTCTGGCAATAGGTGAGCGTCGTCACCTGTCAACAAGGTTTTTTTCTAAGACTGTCACCGGTTCTCATTGCTCATAATATGCTGACTGAATGAATTGTTGGATCTGCTGGAGAGAGGATGTCTGTTTCATGTCAGCCAAACACAAAGAGGGAAATCTATTGTTTAAATTCTGAATAGTTGACAAATGCTGGATGATTGGCGTGTGACTAGTTTACTTCTTTGAGTTAATTCAGTGCAGGTGAATATATCACGTACCTGTGGAATAATGTGGAGGAGAAATGTAGATGCTTGAAATTGTTGGGCTCTTGATCTGAGTTCTGCTCCTTGAGGAGCTCTGCTGTCAAAAGTATACATATCCATGGACATCTTTGTGGAAAGTCATCAGGATGAAATAAAAAAATAAGTTTGTTATTTAGAAATAATGTGAAAATTCTTTAATGACTTGCAGTAGTTGTGGACTAAATGCATTACTGTGGCTAGTTCTCTATGAATAATTGGCTTGCTGACCTATCTTCACAAACGTTTTTCTCTGTCTTTTGAGACTCACGGTCTGAAGGTAATTTGTGATCAGTTGAAGTCTGCTGTTGTTTTTTTAACAGTTTTTGTAGTTTGGCTGAAAAAACCTAAAACTTTGGATCCAAGTTGGTTTCTGGTGCTTTCGTAATAGACGTGATAATGTGAATTATGATTTGATTTCTCCTTAAAGGGATCGAGGGAGGATTTGACACGGGCGATCGCAAATTTGACGTTGAGGAGTTCTTCAGCATCGTCGTTTTGCCTGAATGGACTGAATTCCCATTGATGTTTCCAGATCTGCCTGTTCAGGTTGAAATGTCTCATCTTTTCTGTCTGTCTATGTCTGTCTGTCTGTGTCTGTCTATCTGATCTCTATCTTTATTATTCTGTTGAACTCGTAATGCGTTGCGGTGTGTCAGATGTCTCGAGTGCCAATAAAACAATATTATAATAATATTAGTAATATCTGTCAAGCATGAAATGATTTGTTTTCTGATCTGTAACTCATAAGAAGGGTGAATAGTTTTATTACATGCGTCAAGTGAAGAGGAGAAGACTGGAATTCCTCTGCCTTTGATTTCCAGGATATTCGTTCAGTTCTACTAATCAACTGCACTTGCTCAGTGGATTGATTCAAATTCTTCATTTTGGACAGCATTACTGTGCTATAACAGGGCTTAGGTCTTTAGTCTTTTGGTAAGTACAGCACTGGGAAAGGGCCTTTCAGTAACTGTCTGGTGTATTTGTTCCTGATCAGAATGATGCTGGTAGTTCCTGCATTTCGCTAGTTGTGTCTAGGCATGCTGTACGTCTTGCCAGAGTGTGGTTAATTCAGAGTGTGTTGTTTTCGATTGTAGGTGATGCAGGCGGCCAATGCCATCATTGCTGCTTCTTCTGCAGCCAGGGAGGCGGAATTGGCTGCGATGGCTGGTGCCTGGGATGGAGAGGAACGCCAAGTTTCAAGGTCTGTTCCAGTTCTCAGTCAGTTAACGCTTGCTTGAAGCTTCATTTATATAATTATGCAGGAGAAACAACGATGCTGTGGTCGGATTTAGCAGAATGGAGGCTGATGGTTGTGGTTGTGTCATATAAAGGAGAAAAGGTTCTGCTTTGAGGGTGTTGTAATTGGTTTTCTTCTTTAAACTTATTAAACTGCTTAAGATTTGTGGTCTGATCTTCTGGATGTTGACGTCATTTTGAGTTTCTGGTGCTTCATCTATTGATTTGCATTAGACCATTAGACACTGGCAGTATAGAAGTTACTAAAGGCAGTTTTAAGCAGCGGATCTGGGGTTATTGCCACATGAGATTCAATTGGTTCAGAAGGATCTCCGACATCATGTCTCTTGCAACTCTGTGCTACATTTTTTAGGTTTGCAGATAACTTGGAGCAGCTGAAGACGGGAAAGAAGATTCCACCATCCGGCTGGAGCTGCGAAAGGTGTGGAATGAAGGAGAACCTGTGGCTGAACCTGACGGATGGAACCATCTTGTGTGGCCGCAAGTTCTGGGATGGAACCGGAGGAAACAACCATGCCATCGAACAATACGAAACCACAAAATATCCGCTCGCCGTCAAACTTGGAACAATAACTCCAGATGGCGCTGGTAAGAGATAAACAGAGAGAGACAGACAGACAGAGAGAGACAGACAGACAGAGAGACAGAGAGATGAAAAATTTATTCCTTTCCGTGTTCAATACGTCACTGAATATGACAGTCGTTGGTTTCAGCCGACTACTATTGTGCGCCAACAATTTTCCTTCTGTAGAGCTGTTGTCATGACAACGCAGCTCCTCATGGCAACCTCAGTCGATGGTCTTGACTTGGGTGTTGCTGATCTGAGGTCCTAAGGGTTGTGAATTTGCAGCTGAGAAGCAGCCATTGCTTGATGCTTTGTGTATGATGATGACGATGGCGCTGTACATGTAAAAGTATTCATATTGTATGGATGTGGCATTATGCTCTCCTTGATGACTGCAGGGTTCCTGTTAAATCTTTGCATGTTGATGCCAATCCAAGTGGCTCAGTGGCGAAATGCCAAGTGGCTTAATGGCAGAATGCCAAGCCAAGTGGCTTAATGGCAGAATGCCAAGCCAAGTGGCTTAATGGCAGAATGCCAAGCCAAGTGGCTTAATGGCAGAATGCCAAGTGACTTAATGGCAGAATGCCAAGCCAAGTGGCTTAATTTCAAATGAATGAATTTTTTGTTGCAGATGTCTATTCTTATCCAGAAGATGACATGGTCTCCGACCCTCAGCTTCCGAAGCACTTGGCTCACTTTGGCATCGATCTCATGAAGATGGAGAAGGTCTGTGCATATCTGGTGCTCGTCTCTCTTGCTTTGTCTGACTGCTCGGTCGGTTTTCTAGCTTCGGTTTATAAAACCATTTCCAGAAGGGAGTTTTGGCAGCAGAAACTGTCCAAAGACATTGGAATAAACTGACCTTTGATTATCTCTGTCTGTCATTAAAATTTTTTCACAATTCTTTATCAGTCTTTTGGGTTGTTTCTGAGCACTTATATATGTGTAGTGCTGTTTAGGAGCCTCAGAAATGTCCTGCATTGCGGCTATCAAACAGGTGCGGCTGAAGATAACCTGAGAATTATGCGTGGTCTGTTGGTTGCAGAAGAGGAAGAATTAAGATTTTCAGCGACCAGTTGGTGTTATGTCAGCATGGTACTATCAGATTCCCACTAATATGCTGTAGAACGCAGTGTTTGTTGACTTAGCAGAGCCATCTCCTGCTGCTGAAGGTCAATTGCCAAAGCACTCTAGCGATTCATTCTGCGATGTGGGGGGATCCTCCCCTCTGCCTCCCCCTCCCTACACTGTGTCTTTTGGATTCGTGTGATTCGATTGCATTGTTTGTTTGTTTAGACGGATAGAACGATGACGGAGATGGAGCTGGATCTCAATCAGAGGGTCTGGGAGTGGAACGTCCTCCAGGAATCCGGAAGTAAGCTGGAGCCGATCTACGGACCCGGATACACAGGCATTTACAATCTCGGCAACAGCTGCTTCATGAACTCCATCATGCAAGTCGTCTTCACGCTGCCGTCTTTTGTTGACCGGTAACCGAAAGCCTCTCTAATATTTTCAAAGAAGTTTCAGTTTAAATAAGTGCCGTCATTAATTTTAATCAGCTGATTGAAACAGCTTGAAACGAGGATCAGTTATCCAGTGACATAATTGGTTGTAATGGCTGTTTTTCTCTTTATTTTGCAGCCATTGTTGATTGTTGCTTAACTCTAAGCAATGTTATCTAAGCGATAAGTTTGAGACGTTGCAAATTAATTCGCTTTGTAGCTGAGAGTGAGATCTTATAAAATCTGATGGATTTATGTATCATTGTCTTCTTCAGATATTACAAACCGGCGACGCAGATATTCGTGGAGTGTAACTCCGACCCAACCACAGACTTTAATGTACAGATGTGAGTTATCAAAAGTCTCTTCTCAACCGCAGATATCAACATAATTGTCCTAAAAGTAATCTTTCTCTTGGTTTTGCTGTGTTTATTTTTTCTGCACAGAATAAGTTGTTGTGTTTTAGACCATTCTTGTTTCGCTTCTTTCAGGTATTTTGAGTAAGTCTTCTTAAAGTAATAATCAAAGACTTTGTTTTTGCTGGATTAAGACGATGATGATTATATTCTATGTTCTGTCATTAAAAAGATGGATCACGTGTGATCAGTGATTGTTGCCTTCGTCGTCTCTTCTAAGACTTACGGTGTTTTCAGCTGAACTGCAATTTCTTTCTGTTCCTCCTGTTTCTGATGTGCCTGAGTGAATTTTGTTGCATTTCAGGGCAAAGTTTGGTCATGGTCTGCTGTCGGGCGATTACTCAAAGCCACCGGCTGATACTCAGAATGTGGTCAGTGTCAGTTGAAATCAATTGAATAGTTATCTAGCTCCTTTAATTCCTTTGGGTGGATGTGAAAAAATCGGAGGGATTTTGCTGAAACCTCTGCTTCCAGTATCTAATTTGAAATTGGTCTGCTACTCTGCTAGTCAGGTTTTTGCAAATGGCGTCAAATATGATACCTTTGAGACTTGATGAAGGTCCATAACTTTTGAATACTTCTTTTTGTTTAGCATACCTTTCCTTAGGGTACATACCATACCTTATCGTGCATAGCGGAACTGATTGTACATGCGTTGCCTGAAGAGAATTTCTTTGCTGGAATGAATGGCTTTAAAGGAAAAGAGCTTCTTGTGTCATGAAATGCAGAACATAGCACCCCCCCTTTGATTCCAACACTTGGATGATGTTGATGAAAATGAAGATGATTTTAAGGTGAGTGAATAAGTAAGTAAGAATATTCTTTATTGAGAAGTACTGGTAAATGCACAGCACTGTACTTGGCAAGATTAATACATTCAAACAAACAACAAATTTATATATACAAGCAAAGAATTGAATGGGAGAAGTTAATGTATATCAGGGGAACCTAGGAGAGGAAGAGTTAGGGCTATAGTCATAAAGTGAAAATGAAGAGCTTAAATAGACTGATCTAGGGAAAACATTGTTATATGTATAGCATCCGGGCAAGGAAGCATTTCTGAGTCAGGTTGTCAAACATGGGAAGCTCACGGTTATGGGACCGTGGTCGCAGCAAGTAGCGAGATTGCTTGAATGGCTGGAGATATTGTTCTGCTGAATTTGGTTGAAATGCTATTTCTATTGCACAATACTCTGCTGCAGCAACTGGATGGCGTCCGTCCGCGAATGTTTCGTACTCTGATTGGAAGTGGTCATCCGGAGTTCTCGACCAATCGTCAACAGGATGCAGTCGAATATCTACTTCATCTAATTACGACCATTGAGGTTCGTCTGACTCATCTCAGTTGGGCTTTTATCAGATTAGTTCGTGCTTTTAATTTTTTATTATTATTATTAAAATTTGACTAGAACCACAGCAGTTCTAGCTTTGGTTGACCCTAGATCCGTAAGAAACAAATCCAAGCTTTGTCGGGTATCTGCCGCTCGGTCGGCCTCTGACCTTTAATGACTGAGCAGAGTTCATCATTTGTTGCTGCATCATGGTGATGTATGTTTCTCTGATGACTTACCATAAATTTCTGTTATGTGTAGGCAACATAATCATTTGCAGCGTCTAAAGTAAGCCATATGGGGATCTGGGGTTAGCACGATTTGTCTAGCTAAGAGGAACATCTTTGGCTGGTGGACCTGATGCTGGAAAAAACTTAGAATTATTGTGAGATGTGTGTTTCCTGCAGAGGACCAGTCGAGGCGCTGCCTGCCCAACAGACAGCATCAAGTTTCGATTGGAAGATCGCATAGAATGCGGCCAATCACACAAAGTGAAGTACATGTACCGAGATGACTACACGCTCTCTCTTCCTGTACCACTCGACAAAGCCATCAACCTCTGTAAGCCGCCTTACCAGCGTCATGCAATTCTTCGCCTTTACATTCAGGGCTTTCTGTTTTTGTCTGTTGTGAATGTTAGTTGGACATAGTTGTTGCAAGCAAAGGGTCTGTCATCAAGATAGTTAGAGAGGTGTTTCAGATGTGCATCTCTTGCAGCTGTTGTTCTCCTCCTCCTCTTCTAGGCTGAACAGAAGCACTGCCAGAGGCTGCTGTCTAACTGGAACACAGTGTGTCTCCATTGACTGTACAGTCAGTCTCCATTTTCACGGTTAACAATCAATGATAACTTCACACTTTAGTATTACTGTTAACTAGGTCTGACGTCATTAGATTAAGATTCTTTGGCTGAGCAGCAGTTGACTCTTAACTGCTGTGTTTTATTCATTTGGTTGTAGCTGATGTTTCTGCCTATGAAGCGAAGAAAGCCGCCATGGAAGCAGAGAACAAACAGATGTAAGTGCCATTGACCCCCAGTTCCTCAGGAAGACTAGGTGCTCCTCATCAGTGGATGATGATGGTAGAAGAACTCAAGCAGCACAAAACTACTTGGAGCCTCTTTAGCTGTCCTTCTCGATATTAGCCTCCTTGTGTTTAGAAATGTCGTTAGCCACTTTCTGGTAGCTGCCACATCATGGAAACATTTTGCAAACTTATGGTGGAGACTAAGTCATGTCACGGCAAAGAAGTTAGTTTGCTGCTTGTTAAGAAAAGATCTTGTGTTGAACCTACTAATTGTCATAGAGTGCTGCTCTTAGGGTTGATTGTAAGAAGATGTCATCCATAGGTCTTGTCTTCTACCTACTGAAGCTGATGGGCTGTTGCTTTCGGAATGTCGCCATTTGACAGTCTGCATACTCTTTTGCAGCTGTAAAAACTTAAGTTGTATTAACTGTAGTTTAGTATAGTTTTTCATTTGTTATGCAGATTGTGATGACTAAAGTATGAGGAGCCTGTGATTGTTCTGTTGGTTTTGCTTGCAAGGGATCCATCGTCGGAAGTGGTGAGGCCCAGATTGAAGTTGACCTCTTGCCTCGACTGCTTTGCTGCTCCGGTATTTGTCGAAAGCTTCTACAGCTCGGCAGTTAAAACTCGTGTCACTGCAAAGAAGTTAGTTGACGGAGAATTTTTAATCACTTGTATTTCATGGCTTTTTCAGTTCAACCTGTGCCTTACGCATGAACAGCAGTCAGATGGTAGTCAGTCTGTTCTGTGTTGGTGCCTTACGCAAGAGTAGCATTTGGACGGGAGGCAGTCTGTTCTGTGTTGGATGTAAGAATCCGTTGCCAAGTCCCTTTGTTAGACATGGCAGTAACAAATCATACAATCCTACTGCACTGTTCTTTTGTGAAGATCAACAGGATAGCCTAACACAGGCCTTGCTGCTCTGTTGGGGTAGGAATCTTGGCCAAAGGGGATTGGAAAGGTAATGCAAATGTCCAAAGTTGGTGGTTTTTGTTACTTGTCCTTTATGAATGACCCCCTTGCAGAAATACACAGCCTATGTAAATAGTTTCTTACGTCAGAGGATGAGGTGTAATTTTTATTTAGTCGTTCGTTCAGGTGTATTTGAGAATTGTGGCAGAAGATGTTACGTTGAAAGAAGCCCCCGGCAGGAAACTCGGACAGTGGCGTTTCGAGGGGTTTCAGCGCCAGGGGCAAGAGTTGATGACTACGCCCGTTTTTAATTTTCTTGTTTACTTTTGATCGTCTTTGTAATAGTACTGTGTAGTGTGTACCACTGAAAGCTAATTTTGTGCCCCCTGTGTGCTGCACCCGGGGCAGTTGCCCCGCCTGCCCCCCCTTCGTTGTGTTATGTATGTATGAGTCAGTTGCTGTGGCTGATCGGTTCATGTGTTTTTGATGAATGCTCTTGTCAGCATCCTTATTGATTTCTGTCTTCTTAAATATGGATTTCTTGTGTGTTATCAGGTCAACGCTGTTAAGTACATTTCCAGACTACCTGTTTCTGCATGTCCAGAAATTCACCGTTGGAGCAGATTGGGTTGAACGCAAACTAGGCCAGTCACCAGTTTCTGTATTATAAGAATTCATAAGATTAGATTTCAATTCTCTAATCGGCAACATTTCATTTTCACTTTGCATTGTTTTGCTAACTGATGTAATATATTCGTTCGTAATGACATTTAACGTCATATAGGCTAGTGCAGTAAGCGCCTCTGAGTAGATATCTTGAAGGGGCGCTATATGACTTGCATTTCAATTAGCCTGTTTCTGCAGTCATTTGCTTTGTCTAGTACGATAGCCACAGGTCCCCCATGCCTTAATATAATCTAATCTAATTTAATCTGAACATTTGTAAAGCGCTTCTCACAGCAGAGCTATTCAGAAGCGCTCTCAGCGTGACAGGCCCGAGAAAAGAGAAAGGTGTTTAAGCGGCAAAGAGATGCCAGTGAGATCCCCTGCAGAATCCTGCTACGAATTGCAGGGGAAGGTCATGGAACATTCCATATTGATGGACCCACTACAGCGAAAGCCCGATGCTGGGTTGACAAACCTAAAAGGTCTGTACTTCATAGAGTCATGTGTCAAAGGACCATGGTTCAAAGGGTTGTTTCAATGGACCATGGTTCAAAGGGTTGTTTCAATGGACCATGGTTCAAAGGGTCATGCCTTAAATTAAATGGTTAACAATGTTGTGTTAATATTCTCTCGCAAATTTTTGTTGCAGCCTTGGAAGTTGTTGCACTAAAGTATTTTATGGATTTGGCTGATTGTAAGTTGTGAATAATACGATCCAGCTTCAAATGCTTTGTTTACTGTGTTTGTGCTGGATTTGCATCGCATATGAGCAGGGGTGGACTGGGCCGCCGGGACACCGGGAAGATTCCCGGTGGGCCGCCAGGACCGGTGATATAATAATTTAATCAATTTAGTACAGATGATACAGGTTTTTTACAAAAAATTGCGGCATCGGTTAACCGGAGTTTCGGTTAACCGGTTTGTAAATTAACTGAAAAAGAGCAATGCATACTTACTTACCTACAGTGCTCCGTACAGCCAGCGGCCGCCATGTTAGATAAGAATTTACATCTTCCATTCTACTTCCGGCGTCTTCCACTGAGTTTGTTTTGATAAAATTTCTTTTAAATTTGTTAGTTAGTAATAAGTAATATTAATTAAATAAGATATGTTACGGTTATGAGTGATATAAATCCGAAACGTAAATGTGGTGGTGCGGAGAAAGTAAGAGATAAGAAACTAAAGATTCTTGGTAAAGATGGAGCTAAATGCCGAAATCTAGTCGATTTATTTAAAGCCACTCCAATTCAAACTGAAGACACCAGCTCTCAACAAACACCTTCTGCAAGTAAACAACCCGACAAATTTTGCAAAAAATGTCCTGTTTGCTGCTTTTCTGTACTACATAAATACAGTTTCTATGGGCAAGCATACAAGCATCTCTTTAGTGCATATAAACTTTTATTGACTCTGTCGTCTACCCAAGTAGCTTGTGAGAGATCTTTCTCTAAATTGAAATACATTGAAGAATCGCTTGCGAAGCTCATTGTCATCTACACACCTTGAAGCTTTTATGCTTATGTCAA
Source organism: Aporrectodea caliginosa (assembly GCA_020284085.1). NCBI lineage: Eukaryota > Metazoa > Annelida > Clitellata > Crassiclitellata > Lumbricidae > Aporrectodea > Aporrectodea caliginosa. The sequence goes on along the minus strand of JACEVL010000550.1, from coordinate 190,126 downwards.
CAGAAACCGATGTTTTAAGTGAACTGAATAATGACACAATTATAGATCATGTAGCCGAAATGGCACCCGGCTTAAAGAAGTTGCTAATACTATAAACAGCAATAATACCATCACAGTGAGTCCGAATAAATTGATTTATAACTTGAGTTGACGCATTCTTAATATTTTATATATAATTATAAATTATATATGCGATTTATCGTTTTTTGTTATTGCATAATGTAATTTGTAAAGTGACCCATGACTTTGGAGGTCACTGGCCCTCGGGTATGCATGAAAAAATGCACAAAGAAAATAAAAGTCATGAAGTTAGGGCCGCTTTTTGTTTTTTTCCCGGGCCGCTTGAACTCCCCAGTCCACCCCTGCATATGAGAGACTTTAGTCGTGGTGAGTTTAACGATGTTGATGATGACGTATGTGTGTCTGTCGCGTTGTATGTTGTGCAGATGTGTCGATTGATGTTCCTGATGAATTAGACATATCACATCTGAGAGCAACTGGAAAACAACCGACTGAGCAGGAACTTCCCGAAGATGACGGAGGACAGCAACCCCCGGCCACGGCTCCAGGTCAATCAGTCAACCATTTCAGCAATCATTTAGCTCATATTCACATTATTCCCTTGTTTGCCTTAATTTCGCATTGCCTGCTGTTGAGCATTTTTTTTGTGATCAGCCAATATCCCCATTCAGTCGGTCAGTCATTACTATTATTGTATTGTATTGTATTTGGCTATTTATAAAGCGCTTCTCACAGCAAAAGCCTTTCAGAAGCGCTCCCAGTGCGAGCAACCCGAGAGAAAAGGCAGGATTTTAGTTTAGAAAAAGATGAGGAGAGACTACCAGAAAGGATGGCAGAGCGAACCGGTGGAGGAAGTCCATTCCACAGAGAAGGACCTATGCAGGCGAAGGATCTGGATTGAGCCATTGCAGTTCTGACACGAGGAACAAAAAGGTCAAGCCGATCAGAGGATCGGAGAGGACGCAGCGAAGTGGCAGAGAGTGGGCGAAGCATGAGGTCGCAAAGGTACTTCGGAGCAAGACCCAGATGAGACTTAAGGACTAAAATAAGAACCTTGAATTGTATTCGGACAGATAGAGGGAGCCAGTGAAGTTCTTCAACCATGAATGTAGAGATGTGAGAGAATCGAGGAAGACGAGCAATCAGTCTAGCAGCAGCATTAAGTACTGACTGTAGAGGAGATAGCCGAACCTTAGGGAGACCAACAAGGAGAGAATTACAGTAGTCTATTCGAGAGCAGACGAAAGCGTGGACAATTGAGGTAAAGGTCGAGGAAGAAACAGATTAGGCATTTCCTGACGTCTAGTGCCCCTCCAAGATGCCTACTCTGAGAAAAGTATTCAATTGCTTATGACTGAGTCATATTTGCCTTAGTTTGACCAAATCAGTGATTGTAAGTAAGTAAGTATTAGGGTTGTTAATATCGTTTTTTGGGCAAGTCGATTATCGATTGTAGAAATCCAATTTTAAACCGATTATCGTTTTTTTTATTGGCCTTCATAGAAAATCTGCTGTTCTCAGATTAGCGGTAATAAACAAAGATGGTTGCCGTTGGGATTCATTGCATTTGACGACATTTTAGATGTCAAAAAGTTTTTCAGAGGTTCTGTAATTAACTCACCTACTTCGCTGATAGTGAACTTTATATTGGTTTTCATTTTCACCTTCATAAAATGTTAAAATTTGTCGACATGCCTGACGATGTTGCATTCGAAGTGCTGCTTCACAATACTATACCGTGGGTACCGCAGCTACCATTTATTTGTGCAGTTAGTTTGTTCTCACGGTGACCTTCAAGCTTATTGTCAGTACAAATGCATGAATTATTTCTTATAAGTTTCACTACAAAAATGATTTTTAAAAATCATTTTAAAAATCGATTATCGTTTTTTGCAAATAATAAAAACCGACAATCGTTTTCGAAACCGATATTCGAATTTCCGATTACCGTTTAACATCCCTAGTAAGTATATTTCTTTATTGTTCTGTTGGTCTTTGCATGTTTTTTATGGTAATTAGCTACTTAATTAATTACTTAATTAACTTCTTTCTTAAATTTGTTTATTTTATTGGACCAAAGGTTTGAAGAGGAGTACTATTAACCGAGATGAAAGTTCTGCCAATGGTGATGGATTGCTTTGAATCAGATATTGTTTCTGTATTTGTAGCTGAACTGAATATCGACGAAGGTCATGTGATGCAGTTGGTTGACATGGGATTTCCACTCGAAGCCTGCAAGAAAGCCGTCTTCAACACGAGGAACAACGGAATTGAAGCGGCCATGAACTGGATCATGGAACACTTGGATGACCCAGGTAGAGTCAGTCGTTCAACAGTCACAGGCGCTTTATATATGGCATCGATTATGGCAGTAGATTGTGGTCAGGAAACTGCCAGAAATCAGTCGATTGCATGGAACTTTGAATTTGCTAAGAGCAGTTTGTAGAAGTGGAGGAGGAGGAGGAGGATGCTGACTGTTGCTTCATCTGTTAATCATTATTTGTTGAGATTGACTTTTGTCTGCCTTGTCGTCTCTTAAGTCCATGGTGGGCATGGAATGTGTCTGTCTTGTGTTTCTGTTAAATCTATGATAGGCATGGAATGGGTCTGTCTTGTGTTTCTGTTAAATCTATGATGGGCATGGAATGGGTCTGTCTTGTGTTTCTGTTAAATCTATGATGGGCATGGAATGGGTCTGTATTGTGTTTCTGTTAAATCTATGATGGGCATGGAATGGGTCTGTCTTGTGTTTCTGTTAAATCTATGATGGGCATGGAATGGGTCTGTCTTGTGTTTCTGTTAAATCTATGATGGGCATGGAATGGGTCTGTCTTGTGTGCTTCTGTTAAATCTATGATGGGCATGGAATGGGTCTGTCTTGTGTTTCTGTTAAATCTATGATGGGCATGGAATGGGTCTGTCTTGTGTTTCTGTTAAATCTATGATGGGCATGGAATGGGTCTGTCTTGTGTGCTTCTGTTAAAATCTATGATGGGCATGGAATGGGTCTGTCTTGTGTTTCTGTTAAATCTATGATGGGCATGGAATGGGTCTGTCTTGTGTTTCTGTTAAATCTATGATGGGCATGGAATGGGTCTGTCTTGTGTTTCTGTTAAATCTATGATGGGCATGGAATGGGTCTGTCTTGTGTGCTTCTGTTAAATCTATGATGGGCATGGAATGGGTCTGTCTTGTGTTTCTGTTAAATCTATGATGGGCATGGAATGGGTCTGTCTTGTGTGCTTCTGTTAAATCTATGATGGGCATGGAATGGGTCTGTCTTGTGTTTCTGTTAAATCTATGATGGGCATGGAATGGGTCTGTCTTGTGTTTCTGTTAAATCTATGATGGGCATGGAATGGGTCTGTCTTGTGCTTCTGTTAAATCTATGATGAGCATGGAATGGGTCTGTATTGTGTTTCTGTTAAATCTATGATGGGCATGGAATGGGTCTGGGTCTTGTGTTTCTGTTAAATCTATGATGGGCATGGAATGGGTCTGTCTTGTGTGCTTCTGTTAAATCTATGATGGGCATGGAATGGGTCTGTCTTGTGTTTCTGTTAAATCTATGATGGGCATGGAATGGGTCTGTCTTGTGTTTCTGTTAAATCTATGATGGGCATGGAATGGGTCTGTCTTGTGTTTCTGTTAAATCTATGATGGGCATGGAATGGGTCTGGGTCTTGTGTTTCTGTTAAATCTATGATGGGCATGGAATGGGTCTGTCTTGTGTTTCTGTTAAATCTATGATGGGCATGGGTTTGTATTGTGTTTCTGTTAAATCTATGATGGGCATGGAATGGGTCTGTATTGTGTTTCTGTTAAATCTATGATGGGCATGGAATGGGTCTGTCTTGTGTTTCTGTTAAATCTATGATGGGCATGGACTGGGTCTGTATTGTGCTTCTGTTAAATCTATGATGGGCATGGAATGGGTCTGTCTTGTGTTTCTGTTAAATCTATGATGGGCATGGAATGGGTCTGTCTTGTGTGCTTCTGTTAAATCTATGATGGGCATGGAATGGGTCTGTCTTGTGTGCTTCTGTTTACTATTCTGCTTTCTAATGATTTGTCTTAATTCCTGATTTTTTTGGTGGTTGTTTTGAATGCGATTGATTTTTAGTCGACTTCATTTATGGTTTCTAGACTTTGCGGAGCCACTACAGGTTGAAGGGTCGCGTAGTGGAAATGACGAATTCACGGCAGACGAAGGTTCCGTGAACATGATCATGTCTATGGGATTCACGAAGGTGCAGGCCACTGTGGCGCTGAAAGCAACAGTAAGTGAGGCTAACAGGACAGTTGATACACACTAAGCTTGTATATAGCAATGTGTTCATCTCAGCTGTTGTCTTGGTGACCATATTATCTGCTGAATGTCGCTCTACATGTTCCAGTGCCATTCACTGAAGTTGTTTAAATTCTGCTGTGAATTTGTTGCTTAGCATGATTCTATATTAGGCGTCTTTTTCCTGCCTGTACCGGTGATTGGTCAGTTGTTCAATCTGTCAGTCAGCTGTCAGTCAGTCAGTTGTTCAGTCAGTCATTGAGTGAATTGATTTGTGTCGGTTTCTGTTAGGATAATAATTTGGAAAGGGCTGCTGACTGGATCTTCAGTCATGCCATGGAACTGGAGAATCCGGAAGAGATGGCTGGACCTGCGGCGCCACCACCCTATCAGCCACCAGCTGCCAACGACGGCCATGGAAGTAAGTCCATTTCTTTTCCACTTTACCACCTGGATATGGGATCGGATTGGAGGGAAACAATCAATCATCTTCTTGTGACAAATGGGGCTTCTGAAGAGATGCATTTCCATTGTTTCTCTGGTTCCTCTCTTCCAGTTCGATATATTATGTAGGTCGTTGACTGTTTCGATTGATTAACCCTTATACTGCAGACGCAGACAATCTCAAGACCTGAACGAAAGAGTTTCTTGACACTTCTCTTGTTTTTCTCTTGTTTTGCAGAGTATCGCCTTGCTGCCTTTGTGAGTCACATGGGGACGTCGACCAAGTGCGGTCATTACGTCTGTCATATCCTCAAGGAAGGTCGCTGGGTCATCTTCAATGATGACAAGGTCGCCCTCTCAGAAAATCCACCCAAAGATCTCGCCTACCTCTACGTCTATCGCAGGATCTGATCATCATCCTGACAACTGCCAATCACTCGCTCGATGGAGGAAGTCTTGCAGCCAAGAACTCTTTAGCGAGTCATCGTACGATGTCTGCTGGATGGCTAGAGCCACTCGTTCTGGCTGTGGATGGTTTATCGTGTTAGCCGGGCAGATGGCTTAATGCGGAGGAGAGAGACTGTATGCTTTGTTTTTGAATTACACGTGTTGCTGTCATCATTGTTCTCAGCGTTTGAGAACTTTGTCGTTTCTTGTTAACTGTTGTTTTGGCTTTTGCTGCACAAGCACTTGTTGTCATTCATGGAATCGCATGAAATGTATGGAAAATGACCTCTATACGTACAATTAATATATTACCAGTAAATAGAGAATACTAAGGGCTCTCTTTCTCTCCCTAGGGGGACTTGCTACTATCTGTAGTAAGTTCTAATTTTCCGTTACCTACAGTTTATAATATACTGTTTAGGAGTTAATGAAGAATAAGGGGTCTCTGTGTGTCTGTCTCTGCTTGATGTAATATCAGTGCTAAGGTACATATGTAACTCTTTGTAAACGGAGCCATTAAATTCTGTGTCCTTTTCTGTTCATATCGACAGGAATTCAGTTTTCCTTTGGAATTAAATCTAACTTACAAGGCCAAAGCATTAGGCATTTTTGGATTGTTAGTCATTATGATAATTCATTTTCTATTCCTCAGCAAGAGCCTTGGATCTTGAATGCTGAAAGGAGTCGGTCAAATTTCAGAGATGTATTTGTCTCTGTTGGTGAGAGAAAGAGTGAGCGATAGAGAGTGAAACGTTTAGGTGTTGTAGAGTTGATGAGAATGTCTAATTGAGCTGTTTGTGTATGGAAAGACCCTTTGTAAACAGTTGCGGGTGGAGGATGGCTGAGACATTTTCAGAATCAGGTTGCAATGTGTTCGTCCAATGCAGGTCCAATTCTATTCATATGCACGAGATATTGCTGCTGTTTGGTTTGAGAGTCGACCAGTTGTCGGCCTTCAAATGGATTGGGTTCTGTCAGAAGAGATCCAGCTCAGCACTCCCCACTCACTTTCCCTCTCTTTTCTGGAGAAATGCAGCACTCCCTCGTCCTTCACTGCCTGCAGTTCGTTTGTCTGACTGGGTGTCATTGAATGCTGTGGATGATGGAGTTGATGAAGATGTACGTTTTGTGGATGTACGATGTACCAGAGCCAGAGGATGTTGAGTCAGTTCCATCATTGCGACGTCAGAGAATCGGGAGAGTGAAGCCCCCCCCCGTGGAGATTATATATGGTAGTCATGCGTTGTTGCACAGCACAGAATATTCGGTAAAGTTCGGTTTTCAGTCTCAATGAAGAGAGGGCAAGAGCGGGAAAGCTGAGACGGATTCCATATCCGTAAATATGCAGTATTAATGATAATAATAATAATGCAATGGCAATGCAAGAGTTCTCAAATTGGGGCTCATTATTTATAAAACCCTAAATTCTGGCCAATCACAGTATTTTTAAGGTATTATTTTTTAGTAATTAATACTGATGTCTCGTACAACGTTCATAATAATAATAATAATAATAATAATAAAGCGTATAATAATAAAGCGTATAATAATGTGACAAAGCTAGCCGGCTTCTTTTCAGTGTTTAACGACATCTTGTGGCTGCCCTTTGATGTCGTCGTCCTACTTCTCCAGGCTTGGGGCTGGCAATGCAAGAGTTCTCAAATTTAGGGCTCATGATTTATAAAACCCTAAATTCTGGCCAATCACAGTATTTTCAAGGTATTTTTTAGTAATTAATTTTCACTGGTCATACCTAAACTAGAAACTGCCTGTTATGGTCAAGGAGGTTTTTCTGCGCAGGACCAAGAGTTCGGAATTGGAATTCACTGAATTCTGTTTCTGTTCATTCTCTTCAGTCACTTATGTCATTTCGTTCTCAATTGAAGACTTCTCTGTTTAACATTTCTGATCCATCATACTCCTCCGGTCCCTCTCAACGGACAGATCTCTTCCTCCTCCCTCTTCCTCCTCTTCCTTCTCCTCTTCCTCCTCTTCTTCCTCCTCCTCCTCCTCCTCCTCCTCCTCCTCCTCCATGTTGACTATCGCGGTTGCTTTTCGTTTGAATGCGCCATCGGTTGAGGCCACCGTGTGCATTATACAACGGAGGCGCTCTAGAAGTTACTAATTAATTACCACCCGCACGCACACACATACACACAGAGTCTGTTCTGTTGGTCGAATCAGATCGGAGTCGGTCGTTCTTTATCGTCTGAAGACACTCGATCTGAAGTTGCGATAATGACTTCTGCTTCATCGACTTCGTTCAACTTATCGACAATTCTGAGAGTGGCTTTTGGAAGCATTGAAAGAATCGATGCTGCAGGGCACCTTCGTGAGTACGATAGTTGATGGACGCACAGGTGGGAGGGAGGGACGGTGTTGACTGGAAGGGTGGGTGGGTGGGGTATCGTCTTTTGCGGCGACGTCCACGGAGACATCGTCAGAAGAGGGCGGCAGGTGGCAGAGCAGGTGCGACCAGGAAACGATTAGACAGGCTCACCCGTTCGAGGAGAGATTCTGAGAGTAGCCACGAAGAGAGACACAGACAGACAGACAGACAGACAGACAGACAGACAGACAGACAGACAGACAGACAGACTTAGTGAACGAGTGAGCTAAATTAGACTACTGCAATTCTCTTTACGTAAACATAGACTTCACCCAAATAAACCGCCTCTAAACTATTCAGAATGCCCTCGCCCGTGCTGTGACCAAAACCCCCAAACACTATCACATCACTCCTGTCCTCGAATCACTCCCACTGGCTCAAAATTCCTGAACGAATAGAATATAAAGTCATCTCCCTCACCTACAACACACTTCAAACCTCCCTGCCCTCATATCTCTGTCAGTTGTTCACGATCCAGCCACTTCGTCCAACCCGCTCCTCCTCCCTAACACTGCTCCGCCCTTCCGTCGCCTCATCACTAAAATGTTCAAATCGCTCCATAGCCATAGCTGTTCCACCTCTTTGGAACAAATTTCCGCCAGTACTAGGACAAATATCTTACCCATCCTACGAAGTCACCAAAACTCCACCTCTCGCTATCTCTCCACAGGTCTTTCACTCGAAACTGAAAACACTGCTTTTTGACAAATCCTATCCTGAATCCAACACTTCTCCGTGCCTACTTCGCCGTCTCAACACCAAACACCATCCACCTTAGCCGCCTGCCTGGCTGACTGGATTTTAACCTCAAATTTGTTTTGATTGAGCGCCTGTGAATAAGCTGGTTACAGCGACTTCGCTTTTGTGGGCGCTGTAGAAGTTCCGAGTTTACGATTACGAGTGAGTGAGTGAGTGAGTGAATGAGTGAGTGAGTGAGTGAGTGAGAATGCCGTTACCATGCAGAACACCCGTTATAAGACACAGAGAGCATTATTAGTGTTGCATTTTTTCGATGTCTTGATACTAGACAGTTTGGCTCCTTTCGATTTACCATCTGACCTGATTTTCCTTCGAACCCATTCTCTAGATTTTGCTCCTACGAAGAACGCAGATATAATTATTTTGTCGTCTTATTTACAGCCATTGTTTGGCTTCATTCAAATAGTCAGAGGCTGCGAACCAATGACACGCCTGTTCAAAGTGGTACGCCTGTTCAAAGTGGTACGCCTGCTCAAAGTGGTACGCCTGTTCAAAGTGGAACGCCTGCTCAAAGTGGTACGCCTGTTCAAAGTGGTACGCCTGCTCAAAGTTGCAGCGGAACTCAGAGAGTCCTCCAAAATTTCAAACTCCGCAATTCACATTCGTTTCTTGAACTTGCTTCAAACTTAACTAAGTAGTAAGTCAATGTGGCCTTACGCCTGTTCTGTCTCGTCAAACAATAGAAGTTCCTAATATGACTAAGAAGGGTGTTTTGGTATACCAACGAAGCTGATTGGCAATGAAGCTGATTTAACAAGAGCTGTCTGTCTCTGTCTGTCTCTCTATATCTGTATGTCCGTCTGTCACGGTCTGTGTGTCTGTTTGTCCGTCTGTGTGTCTGTTTGTCCGTCTGTGTGTCTGTTTGTCCGTCTGTGTGTCTGTTTGTCCGTCTGTGTGTCTGGTTGTCTGGCTGGGTCGATCAGTGACGTCGATCGTTCAGCTTTTAAGGCCACGAAATTGGTTTTTGTCTCTTTCTGTTGGCATTTTGTTTATAATGAAACAAACAACCTCTGTTGTTCGCTGGGACCAGCATTCGTCTGTCTGCCTGTCTGTCTGTCTGTCTGTCTGTCTGTCTGTCTGTCTGTCCAGCCCTGCCTTGAGTCTTTCTCCTCGTCTTCTCTGAGACGGGGTGGGTGGGTGTGGAACAGCGTCCTCGCCGCTCTCTCTCTCTCTCTCTCTCTCTCTCTCTCTCTCTCTCTCTCTCTCTCTCTCTCTCTCTCTCTCTCCTCCTCCCTCCCTCCACAACTGTCTCCTCTCTTCTCTGGTGCCAGTGACATACTGCGCTGATAAAAGACGGCTACTTGTTCGATGATGTTCGACCTGTTCAGACCACCGTTTATAGCCAGCGATTCTTCGCTGCTGCTGCTGCTGCTGCTGTAAGAGGCCATTTCCAGGCCAGATTGCTGACTTTTTAACGTGCTCAGTGCACTAATGGGCGCCGACGCCATCCCCTTCCCCGCCCACCGCCTGGCCCCCCCCCGCGTGTTTAGGGACCGGACCGCCGACAAACAGACAGTGGAATATATATATACACATATATATACATATGTACTGTATATATATGTATATATATACAGAGACAGACAGACAGACAGAGAAACAGAGACAGAGAGAGACGTCATCTGGAATGAGAGTGAGTGAACGCACAGATGTCGATCATAATATTATAAATGTGTCTTCTAGATATGTGGGGAGTGTCGTCCTTTTATGCACTCAGTCACTTAGAGGCGGAAAGCGAGGGACCCCCCACTGCCTCCTAGCTCTGACGTCGATCTGACACGCTTCGTCAACCAGTCGCCAGATTGGAGTGTGAAAGTTGATCTGACTGCGACCGACCGCTCGCCCACCGCTCGCCCACATCGCTCGCTCGCTCTGCCCACGAGTCCTGCAGCCGAGAGCAGAGCGTTCTTATGAAGGCGCGTGCAATCGGTCGGTCGAGTGAAAAGAGCGTCGGACGGTGGCCCTAAGAAGAAGACGACGAAGAGAAAGGAAGAAACGTCGTCACTGATTCGCTCTTTCTTACAAAGGAATCACCGTTCATTTCTAAATCGCTCGAATCGACTTTCGCCGATTGAGTGACAAAGAGAGAGAGAGAGAGAGTGCGAGAGAAAGACTAAACGACCACAGAAATCAACAACAGAGACAACACTAAAGAAGAAGAAGAAGAAGAATAAAAGGAAGTAGAAGAGGTGAGTTTAAATCGATAATAAATATAACACATGATTAAAATTGTCTCAACCTGAATCAAACGCTCTTTGATCGCAATTATAAAATCCACAATTCTACAGCGTTGGTGAAAAGCGGAGCGCTGGAGTTTCTTCGCCTTAGATGGGAATTCAGGAATTGCCTGGAAAACAGAAACGTTACAAAAATTGAGACGCCGTATTCACGAGACGGGTGTAACTCTTAATCCCGGGTTAAATCTGGCCTACGCTGGCGTAGTGGGTTAAGTCGGTGTTTCATAAAACAGGCTTAATTAGCGCTCAACGCTGGGAATAAGACTACTCCGAGTCTGAGGTGGGAGTGCGTCCTCTATTCCAAGCGTACAGTGCTGGCCATAGCATTAGAAACACATATAAAACACTACAAAGTGTGTGAAATTACATTTTCAATGCTATGCGCTAGTAATATTAGGTTTTTTTGAATTGGTTATGTCTTTTGGTTATAGGTGGAGGTTAGTTTTAATTGAAAAAAAAAATTCCGGGAAATTTTTCTTCTTTTCACTAAATTTAGTACAAGGACAGAACATTAGAAACACACGAGTGAAAGTGTAAAAATTTCATGAAATAATATTATCAATGCTCTGCGCTAGTGATATCTATGTTTTTTGAGTAGATTATGTTCTTTGGTTATGTAGGTGAAGGTCAGTTGTCACTGAAATAACTGTTATTCACGGAAAGTTTGACTTTTTCTATAAAAAATGGGTGAAATTAAAGATTTAACACCGCGGAAAGTTTCTGCTGTTAAAACTTTGATTAAGGAGCAGTGCTACAGTCAGAGGGAGATTGCTAAGAAATGTGACATTTCTGCAGCTTCTGTTAACAGAGTTAAAAGAGAATTAGACCTTGGTCAAGATTTCTGTGAAGAAAGAACCAAGAACAGGAAGCGTAGCGGCATGAAATCAAGGTTTTGTACTCGGACCAGACGAATTCTGATCAGACTCTGTAAATCCAATCGTAGAGCAACAAGTTCCGAGCTCTCTCGTCAGGTATCAGAGTATGGCGTAAAGGTTTCACCCAGAACTGTGAGACGTGAGTTGTGTAATGCTGGATTAACTGCGCGGCGTCCTGTTAAGAAAGCCAAACTCACACCGGCCATGATGAAGAAGAGGTTGCTATGGGCAAAACAGTACAAAAATTGGACTGCCAATGACTGGACGAAGGTGTGCTTCAGTCAGGGCCGCATTAAGGCTAGTGCGGGCCCGGTGCTGTGGTAATAGTGTGGGCCCCCCTCTGACGAAGGTCCCCTCTGACAACCACCGGTCCACCATGCACGCACATATTTATAGCATGCTTACTAATGAGTATTAACTGCCTAAAGACACAATATAGGCCTACAATTAACGTTACATTACTATCTGCACATCTCGCTCTGTACCATGATCATCAACTCACTTCTACTACTGTATATACATACTAGTAAAGATATTGTCAGCTTTATTTGCTGCATCATTCACAGTTTGCTTTCACACCAGTCTTTCTATGACTATCCTCCAGCTTAGCGCTGCGTGCACTGTTGGTCTTGACAAACTGCGCAAAGTGGGTCAGTTCCGCAGAGAGGTCACTTTCGATGTCCTCTGGATACTTCTCGATGAGAGTCTGAGCAGCTGTCGCCACCTCAGCTTCAGGCTCAGGGTGAGGTACACCATGTACACTGGCTTCCATGTAACTTGATGTTTCTGCGCCCGTCGCTTCGGCTAAGTCTGTGTCAGACTGACACTGCTGTTTACGAAACATATCAGTCAACTTCGGGATCTTGGACATTAGCGCTTGTGCATCAGCAGACTTTTCTGCGCTAATTTCCGTTTCTGGAAGCCAGACGAATGATGATATGGAGTAAGTCGGTCGCTCGTCATTAATACACTTAAGTTCGGCACCTCACCGATGCCAAATCAAATGAGCAAACACGGAGCAGAATCAACCGACACAGATAACAGAACGCCAACAACTTGACAACAAGTCACACGACTCACAACGGGAGAATTGTAATATGGTTAACAATCAAAAATGCATAGTGAATAACACAACTTCATTTGGCTTAGGGTAGGTCTTAAGGCTGCTAGAAATTTGATATACAGCAAACCCAGTTGTCATGCATGAGAACCAGCTAGAATGTGTGCGGGAGGATAGTTTGATGAAATATGTCTTCTTGATGCTGAAGCTGGCTATGTTGGGAATGGCCTGAATGGGATAATATACAAGGTGCGTCTGATGTGTGGGGCATATAAATTATGACTCAAATATTAGGCATCCGAAGAAAGCGTTGACCTACATTATGTAGAGGCTGTCAGGTGCCATCAATCTTACAACCAGCCAGTCGGTATATCCGATAACCTCTGTGGCTTAAAAGCTGGCACTGAGGCTACGTCTGAAAATTAATTGGGTCAACTACTTCGTATTTATTCATGTAGGCCTAACAGCATTTTTGCTAGATTTAATAATGAGCTAAATATAAGTCCATTAACAAAAGATTTTGTCACTTTCGAAAATGCGGGCCCCTCAAAACTGCGGGCCCGGTGCTGCAGCACCCTTAGCACCCCCCTTAATGCGGCCCTGGCTTCAGTGATGAGAACAAAATTGATATCCTTCGGCAGTCCAATTTTTGTACTGTTTTGCCCATAGCAACCTCTTCTTCATCAGTGCCAGCCAATCACTACCTCTCAATATATATATATATATATATATATATATATATGCAATCAGAATTTCCAAATGTCTGCATTGCTCTGTATATATATATATATATATATATATATATATATATATATATATATATATATATATATATATATATATAGCCTACATAGCTATGCATGCTAATCCTGATTAAAATTGCATTCCTTCATTATTTGCAATAATTGGAGAGGTAGTGATTGGCTGGCACTGACGGAAAATCGGCAATTGACTCAAAAATGCTTGTAATTTAATCCATTCATCACAAAGTTCCATATTCACATGATCTTTCAAATGAAAGCCTATTCTGGAAACCTTCAGCTGGGCGAGGGGCCCGATGACAAGGTTGAGCATGCGGCTGATGAATAGCGTGTAACTGGCGCCGATGGTGATGGGCGGTAGACGAGGCTATCAGCAGCGTCAGCAGAGAAAACTGTCGTGGGAACACTAACGACCTACAGGAGATACGTACGGTCACAAATCTCATGATTGTCTTGGTTGTCGAGTTGCAAGTGACATTCGTTGTTTGTTTGCAGTAAAACTAGCGTTTTTAAGCATAATATTTCAGTTACTAGGCCTACATGTCAACAATGTAACTCTTGAAAACTAAAATAATAGTCAAATATACAATAATACAATATTAAAACGTATAACATTTTCAAGGTAACATTCTAATGGTAGGCCCCTCATTTGCAAACGTTTTAGTAGGCCTGGGTCCGTAGACCCACTGGACCCGTGGCTAATCCAGGCCTGGGTGAAGTGTCCCGTTTTATGTCTTTGATGATCAAACGGAGAAGAAACTGTTATGATTCTGAGAGAACCAGTCATTTACTGAATCACTCTATAGGCCTATATACTGTATCGTTCGCTGTCTGTTGATTGAGCCAGTGTTAGATGGTTTTCGTGACGAAAGGCAATTTCACTTTCAGCATTAAATATCCTGAAAAACATGTAACAGAGCATTCCATCGTTCTGTGCCAAAATTAGGTCTACATATTAAGATCAACTCTGTTTCCGTGAAGGTAAATTTGGCATCAAGGGATCCTTGACTCTCTACCGTTGGCGCTTCTTAGGTCGTGACTCCTTCGAGAGCGACTCTCTCTGACGGCGTGGCGTTACAATTAGACACATCGTGTGTGTTTTTATTTGTGCGTGTGTGTGTGCGTGTGTGTGTGTTTGTGCGTGCGTGTGCGTAGGTGTGTGCGCGTGTGTGCAGTATCATTAACTGCGTGCTAAGTTGCACGACCGAGGGAGACCAAAGATCCATGTAGGAGGTATTCTATAAATCTCAATAACAAAATGTGTTGGCATAAACTCGTGACAAACAATGCGGCAGAAGAACTAATTTAAAACCTGATCAACTTTTGAAGACGACGACGCAGCCTCTGGACCGATGGAAACATGACTCAGACCTCCTTTTGACTACCCTTTTGAAACCTCTCTGACTCTACGCAGCACTCATGAATAGGCTGAGTGCCCTGCGCTTGGCTTTCAAGTTGTACTATAGAAGTTTAAAGTTTTCGATTACTACTACTGGCCGTAGTCTTTTCAGAAGCTCAGCGTGCGGCCAGAGTGGACAGATTTTGCGGTCGATCGAAGAATTCTGATAGATACGGTGAATGCTTTGACAAATCGATCAAATGGTGACCCGTCAAAATAGCCCCGTCAAAACAGCCCCGTCAAAATCGCCCAGCGTCAAAATAGCCCCGTCAAAACAGCCCCGTCAAAATCGCCCAGCGTCAAAATAGCCCCGTCAAAACAGCCCCGTCTTAAACGACTAGGCCTACGACAGAAAATAATGTGAAAATGTTTTCCACAAGATTTATTCATAAGAAGATACTAATAAAAGATACTACTATAAAAAAGAGACTACAAGCATGGAATGTTAAATGTTTTTCTACGAAACGCGAACAAACTTTTCTAGGTATTAGGTAATAATTGTGACCATCTAAACAGAAAGTTAATGTCGATGTCTTAAGCAAGCGCCTAGATACTAAGATTATGCGCTATAGCGCGAAGGTATTCCAGAATTGCAGTAGCGCCATAAGTGGCCAATCTCAGTGCTTGGTTTTGGTTCCCGTTCTTTGAGTCGTTATTTACTCACTTTTTTCTTTCGGCTTAGCGTTTGCAAATTATTTCTTGGAAGTAGGTGTGCCGTATTGACCTTACTCTTATCTTCATTCAGATACCCCGTCGATGTACTCGTTTGATCTCACCAAATGGTGAACCGCTTTCCAATTAACAAATTAATTTGTATTTAGTCACGACCTCGCAATCGTTTGGAAAATACCGCTTTGAAGAAGGTCTTCCCTATTTCACTTACTGTTATCTTCATTCAGATACACCGTGGAAGTACTCTTTTGATCGTACCAATTAGTGATACGATTTCCAATTAACAAATTAATTTGTATTTAGTCAGTATGTGTCAGAACCACCTCTTTGAAGTATTGGTTCTACTTTTGTTGAAATCAAAACATTTCTTGTAACATTCAACTTATTAGCCGTTGTGGAACTGCATGCCTTTGGCGTATTTATGGGGCTATTTTGACGGGGCTATTTTGACGGGGCTATTTTGACGGGGCTATTTTGACGGGATGCCCGATCAAATAGCTGCGTCTATAAAATAAGACGCACATAAAGACTCTTAGAAATATTTAAAGCCAAATTTGAAAAGCCTAATAACTGGACACAGTAATTGTTGGCGAAAATTTAATGAACTGTCGCAGGATTCAATGGTTCATTAATTTGAAGTTCATACTGTTATTTGTCGATTTAATATACATGTATGGCTAATATAGAGCATCCACTCTGTCGGTCTAGCTGCACGTGTCTTGGCTAATATTGAACATCTAGGAGCCTACTCTGTCGGTCTAGGATGTCATATGGCAGTAACTGTTGTCCTACGACAGTCATAATGGCTTGGTTCATTTTTAACTCCTCAGTCTAGGATTGAGGAGTTAAAAATAACAGACATGATTCTAGCCGTGTAAAATTTATATGTAGAGCAGAACCGAGCAGAGCAGAGCAGAACCAAGCAGAGCAGAGCAGAACCGAGAAGAGCAGCGCTCAGCACATCCGAGCAGAACCGAGCAGAGCAAAGCATAACCCAGCCGAGCAGAGCCGAGCAGAACCGAGCACAGCAGAGCAAAGCAGAGCCCAGCCGAGCAGAGCAGAGCCGAGCTGAGCAGAGCAGAGGTCAGCACAGCGCAGCAGAACCGAGCAGAGCAGAACAGAGCAAAGCAGAGCCCAGCCGAGCAGAGCAGAACAGAACAGAACAGAGTGCCAATTTTGTGTTTTTCTATGCAACTTAAATCTATTTTAATATTTAACCCAAGAAACCAAGAATCAATCTTTTGGCCTAATTAGTGTTGTTTAATTATCAGATCATCTTCAGCATCCAATGAATGTTTCACAAACAAGAACCCTAGCTATGCTGAACTAGTTAAGTCTACTCGGGACTCTATTGCAGCTACTGGTGGTGGTGGTGGTGGTGGTGGTGGTGGTGGTGGTGGTGGCAGCTACTGGTGGTGGTGGTGGTGGTTGTTGTGGTGGTGGTGGTGGTGGTTGTGGTGGTGGTGGTGGTGGTGGTTGTGGTGGTGGTGGTGGTGGTGGTGGTGGTGGTGGTGGTGGTGTGGTGGTGGTGGTGGTGGTGGCAGCTACTGGTGGTGGTGGTGGTGGTGGTGGTTGTGGTGGTGGTGGTGGTGGTGGTGGTGGTGGTGGTTGTGGTGGTGGTGGTGGTTGTGGTGGTGGTGGTGGTGGTTGTGGTGGTGGTGGTGGTGGTGGTGTTGGTGGTGGTGGTGGTGGTGGTGGTGGTGGTGGTGGTGGTGGTGGTGGTTGTGGTGGTGGTGGTGTTGGTGGTGGTGGTGGTGTTGTTGTTGTTGTTGTTGGTGGTGGTGGTGGTGGTGGTGGTGGTGGTGGTGGTGGTGGTGGTGGTGGTGGTGGTGGTGGTGGTGGTGGTGGTGGTGGTGGTGGTGGTGGTGGTGAGAGGAATTGATGTTCCTAAGAGGAAAGCTAAATAAAAGGCAATAAGACAAGAGCGAACGATTCTCTAAGACAAAACATCATCCATCGGAGTCTCCGACTTAGGTTCAGCGGCTGCGTCACCTTGGATACGACTGGCGGATCTTCGTCTTCCGAATGATGGGGACAAGGAGTTGGAAGAGGAGGAGGAGGAGGAGAAAGAGGAGGAACAGGGAAGAGGAGGAGGAAGCGGAGGAGGAGGAAGAGGGAAGAGGAGGAGAAAAGGAGGAGGAGAAAGAGGAGGAGGATGAGGAGGAAGAGGAGGAAGAGGGAGAGGAGGAGGAATAGGAGGAGGAGGAAGAGGAAGAGGGAGAAAGAGGAGAAGGAGGAGGAAGGGGAGGAGGATGGATGCATGCATCTGACCAGAAAGAGCAACTGTCCTGTATTAGCATCCTCCGTCATCGCATCGTTTACACGCTCGACCGACTCCGCTTATCTGACAATGTCATTGTTTAGGCTACATAGTACATACATAATTATTAGACAGACAGACGGACAGACGGACGGGCGGACGGACAGACAGACCTGTCCGTCTGTCTGTCTGACAGACAGACGGACAGACAGACGGACATGTCAACTCTGTTTACATAACCGTCAGAAGGGACCTGGAAAGTGAACTTGTCAGCACGGTACTGCTGGTCCTCAAAGTACCTAAACCAAACCTGCTCTCTAAGAAATTGCGCTTCATAAGTTGCACATTGTGCACAAAGGTTAAAGGTCGGGTGTTTCCTTTATACGTAGAAATCAATTAATATTTGAAAACTTATGGAAAGTTACGAAGTGTAGTTCTGATATAAATTGAAAAAACAGTCAGTATAATACATTGTTGAAATTTCATTGTTGACATACAAGTATTTGCCGACGTTGTTAATGTTGTGTTGTGAATGTTGTGTTGTTAATGTTGTACTGTGAATGTTGTCTGTTGTAGAATGAGTTCTGGTATCTTCCTGTTTGGGATCAGTCTTCTGATCCTCGGTCTGGAAATAACGCAGGCGTTTCGAGTCGACTGCACGTAAGTACATAATTATTATATGACATTGTATATTAACCCTCGGCATACCCCATTCCCCTCGGAGGAGGAGGAGGGGAATGGGGTATGCAAGCGTCTCAAATAGCCTCTGCTGCTCAAATGTCCACCCACGCCACCTTCACGTGGTCCCTCCTGTTTCAACGGAGTGCGTGGTGGACGACCGAGTGCTCGCCGGTATAAGCGAGTGCCCCATGGGCAAAGGAGCTGAAGGACGGACGATGAACGGCATCGACGCTGAGAGATGGTGTCTCTCCATAAAAACACCGGGAGGAAGGCAACGGGAAACCACCTCCCTATTCATCCCGAGGAATATGTAAAATGACGCCAAACAGAAATTCAGATAACGACGTTAACGACTCAATCCAGGCAATGGGGAGAGTCGCGTTCGGCAGGGGGAGACAAGGCTCCTCAGGTCGTCAACAAGCGAAATCCTTCCAAACAGAAGCAGAGACGAAAAGGGAAAAACTAAAAATAGGGACATGGAACATAAGAACGATGGCAAGACCAGGAAAGCTGGCAAATGTGATAGGAGAGATGAGGAGGGCAGAACTAGACATACTAGGACTGGCAGAGGTAAGATGGAAGGAAGGAGGAGAGCTCATAAGCGATGGCATCAAAGTTGTTTATGCTGGAGGAGATAAGAGCCAGAACGGTGTAGCCATTCTAATGTCGGACAGAATAGCCAGATGTGTGACAAGAGTGGAAAGGCTTGAGGACAGGGTGATCTTAGTGACAATAAGGGGACACCCAGTGGACATAACAATTGTACAAGTTTATATGCCTACATCAACACACGATGAAGAGGAGGTTGATGTCATGTACGAAAAAATAGAGAGATGCCTTGAAAACATCAAAGGGACAGATTACGTGGTAGTAATGGGAGACTGGAACGCAGTAGTAGGAGAAGGAGAACAAGAAGGTATAATAGGGAAATTTGGACTGGGAGGTAGAAATGAGAGAGGAGAGAAACTGATGGAATTCTGCAAAAGACAAAGACTAGTAGTGACTAATACATGGTTTCAACAGGAAAAACGACGAAGATACACGTGGAAATCACCAGGGGATAGAGAGAGATATCAGTTGGATTACATAATGGTCAGACAGAGATATAGAAACAGTGTGAAGAATTCAAGAACTCTCCCAGGTGCAGACGCAGATTCAGACCACAACTTGGTAGCTATGACAGTGAACCTACAACTCAAGTTCATCAGAAAGAGAAGGATAAGGACACTTAAATGGAACAAGGAGAAGATAAAGATGAAGATGAGTGAACTATCAGAGAGAATAGAGGAAAAAGTAGAAATGGTAAAAGAGGGATCAACAACAGAAGAAAGGTGGAGGAAACTAAAGGAGACAGTGGTTAAAGAGGCGACAGACACTGTGGGATTTCAAAAGGGTACGGAACCTCGTAAGCCATGGATAACACTGGAGATGGTCAACGACATGGAAGAGAGAAGGAAATGGAAACACCAGAGAACAGAGGAAGCTAAAAAGGAGTATAAACGACTCAATAATCAATTAAGAAGAACAACGAATAAGGCAAGAGAGGATTGGTGGGAGGAACGGTGTAGGGAGTTAGAGATACTCCAGGAACAGGGACGACACGATCTAGTGTACGGGAAAATAAAATCACTAGAAAAGAAAAAGAACAGGGGAAAAGGAAGCACAATCAAGGATAAGGAGGGCAAGCTACTAGAAGACACGGGAGATATTAGG
Source organism: Aporrectodea caliginosa (assembly GCA_020284085.1). Taxonomy (NCBI): domain Eukaryota; kingdom Metazoa; phylum Annelida; class Clitellata; order Crassiclitellata; family Lumbricidae; genus Aporrectodea; species Aporrectodea caliginosa. The sequence continues at coordinate 170,120 of JACEVL010000550.1, read as the reverse complement.
AGAAGATGGAAGGAATATGTGGAAGAGTTGTACACAGGAAATAACAGCCTCAAGGAGGAAATGGAGAAACAAGCACGAGAACAGGAGGAGGAACAAACAGACGACACCATTGGACCAGAGGTGATGAAAGAAGAGGTCTTAGCTGCAATAGACGACATGAAGAACGGCAAGGCAGAAGGAATCGACAACATCCCAATAGAAATGCTGAGGAATCTAGGAGAGAAAGCAATGAATGAATTGGTGCAACTATGCCAGGACATATATAATACAGGAGTATGGCCAGAGGACTTTCTTCAGACCATAGTTATACCGATACAGAAGAAACCGAATGCAATAAACTGCGAAGACCATCGCACTATAAGCCTCCTTACCCACGCATCAAAGATACTACTAAGAATAATAACAAAAAGATTGCAGACCAAAGCGGAAACGGATAATTGCTTAGGAGAAGAACAATATGGGTTCAGGAAGGGAAGAGGGACAAGAGATGCAGTGGCAGCGCTAAGAGTAATAGCGGAAAGAAGCATCCAGCATGGACAGGACATATACATCTGTTTCGTCGACTATGAAAAAGCTTTTGATAGAGTGGACTGGAAGAAATTGATGAGAATACTGAGACGAATAGGAGTGGACTGGAGAGAAAGAAGACTGATAGGCAATCTATACATGGGACAAAGAGTAAAGATAAGAATCGATGGAGAATACTCAGAACCCGGAAAAATAGGAAGAGGAGTGAGGCAAGGATGCCCACTATCACCAATTCTGTTCAACATCTACATAGAAGAAATTGTTAGAGAAACGTTGGAGGAACTGGAAGAGGGGGTAAAAGTGGGTGGGAAAATGGTGAAAGCATTGAGATTTGCAGACGATCAAGCGATGATGGCAGGCAGTCAGGAAGGTCTACAACTAATGATGGACCGCTTAAACAGCATATCAATGGACTATGACATGAAAATAAACATAAAGAAAACAAAGGTCATGAAGATAAGTAAGAGAGGGGAAGAAACAATAAACATCACATTAAATGGGGAAGAAATAGAACAGGTGAAGAAGTTCTGCTATCTGGGAAGTGTGGTTACAGAGGATGCAAGGTGCCATGTGGAAGTGAAAAGAAGAATAGCTATGGGAAAAGATGCATTCTACAAAAGAGGGGAGCTCCTCAGAGGCGGTCTAAACAGGAAGCTGAAGAAGAGAATGGTAAAGACACTAGTGTGGAGTGTTGTCCTATACGGCTCTGAGACATGGACAATGAGGCAAGAAGACATAAAACGACTGGAGGCCTTTGAGATGTGGATATGGCGCAGAATGGAGAAAATCAGCTGGGTGGAGCGAAGAACGAATGAGGAAATCTTACAGCTGGTGGAAGAAAAAAGATCACTGATAGGCACTATACGAGAGCGGCAGAAGAAATGGATAGGACACATCTTAAGGAGCGACACCCTACTAAGAGACATCATTGAGGGAAGAATGGAGGGGAAAAAGATGAGAGGTAGGCCAAGAACAATGCTACTGGACTGGATGTTGGCAGAGGAGGGATACAGCGGACTGAAAAGAGAAGCAGAGAACAGAGAAAAATGGCGTCGTTGGACATACGAACCTGCCTGAGGGCAGAGAACGTGAAGAAGAATTAACCCTCGGGCTACCAAGGGGGGTGGTTGCCACCCCCTAGGTTATTTTCATCTCAAACTTTTTCCGTATGGAATAAAAATTTGACCTTTTAGGTAGCTGTAGGGGTTCATTTACACACGTTTTGAGGTAAAATGTGAGATGATATCTCACACCGTTCAAAAGTTATACCCAATATACCCGAGGTACCAGAGGGGGTGGATACCCCCTAGATTTTCGACTATATCTTATCCGTCATTTAATATTAAGAGACACAAATTATACCATTCTATAGAGGGAATGTGGGGCTACATTTCTATGGTCACTGAGTTGACCTGAGACAACAGGAAGTGCTCAAAATAAATAATAATACGCGTAATATGCGTGAAAAATGGCTGAATGGAAGGACTCCCCTTAGTTTTTTGTCTGTAGCCTATTCATTTGTCCTCCTGGAAGAAAAACAAAGATACCATTCGTTAGAGGGAATGAAGGGCTTCATTTGCATACCTAGATCTTTGTCTTTTGAATACCGGAAGTGATCAAAATAAATAATAATACGAGTAATCTGTGTGAAAATAGCTGAATACAGCATTACAACATAAACCGATATATAATTATGTATGGATATATATGTATGGATGTACATTTATGCTATATAAACATGTGTAGGGATGATTGTGTGTATCTTTTATACATAGATTAGTTTCAAAACACACATAATCTTATATTTGTTTATCCAAAAAGTACAAAATGTACGCAATAATATAAAATATTGCTAATTAATGGGTTCCGTTGTTAAAAGTGATGTAATTTCGAGGTGCATTCACATAATGTACAACTAAATATACCATTCTGTGCAGAAATGAATGCTGAATCCATTGCTATATTACAAGTTATGATATGTGAAACCAAACACGAAATCCAGGGGGGTGGTAACCACCCCCCCCCTTGGTAGCCGATGTCACAAAAAAGCTTGGCAGCCCTAGGGTTAAGGGAACTGGAAACTGTAATAATTCTACAAACAACACTTGTTATATATATTATATAAATATGTATATATGTGTATATATGCATATAAATATATAACATATCTATACTATAAGTCTGAAAGTTTGTCCTTCTGTTTGTCCGGCTAGAGGCTCGCGAAGGAACGCTCTAGCGGTACGACAAGTTTTATAAAACCTCTTATAAGAATTTCTAGGTCAACGGTAGGCCTACTATTCGCAACTCACAATTAACTTTAAATTCCGATTAATGGACATTTTAAGTTTCGACATGGTGACATATTCAACGAGGTAATATCAATAACGGCGGTTATTTGTCTCACGTCACGCGGGGGTAAATATGCAAATCTGGTTCATACGTCATCAAACCGCGACGTCGCCCTGAAAAATTACGCTCGAAACACTAAAAACTCGAGAATAAGTGGCTGAGCTTCGTCTACTATATTTAGCCCTGGCAAAAACTATATAAGGTAGAGATAACCCGTGCGGATCCGGGTGGTGACGTCTAGTATATTATACACACAACGATATGATATTTTAGAGTTGGGTGCCAATAATTGACGCCTTGAGCAGTGTGATTACGGCGCTATAGAAGTCACTGCATTAAATTAAGTGGAGTGGAGGGAAGCTGAGGGAAGGGGAGCGGAGTAGGGAGGAGTGGAGTGTAGGAGAGGAAGGGGAGAGCAGGCCAAGAGGCAGGGCAGACAGAGAGCTTCAGGCGGACACAGTGGTGCCTGTAGGCGGTTGAGTATAGTAGGATACACAAGAGGAGCCCCCCCCGCTTAGTCCGTTGGTTCGAAGGGTCTTATCTAAGTTTGTCAGGTTATGTGATGTTTGATAGGTAACTAGATTCGGTGTCAGTAGAGATTTCAAACGACGTAGCTACGCTGGGGATGAAGATAAACGAGAGAGAGACATGGAGAGCGATACATGGAGAGAGATACATGGAGAAACAGACAGACAGACAGAAGGAGGAAAACAGAGGTAGAGAAAGACTCTGAGACAGACAGAGAATCCGTCAACAGCCTTTTCTCAACGCTTACAGTAAATGTACAGGTTTTTCTAAATCAAATTCAAATTCAAATTTTATTAGAATCGATTCCATGAACAGTGAACAGTGAACACAATGTACACGTATGAATACAGTCATTAACCGTTTTCATTTCGTAAGTGCCAATAGTAGGTAACAGAAATTGAAGAGGTCATAGTCTAACAGGTTAGGTAGCAAAAATCGATTCGTGGGGAGACGAAGCCCAAAGACCGTAGCCTATTAGTGGAGGAATTATAAGAAATTAGACTCAACTAATTAGCAGGAAATGGAGACTTGGCACAGTTGCTAAGTAAGCCCCACTGACGAAAATATCAAAAGTCCACATAAATCCATGCTGTGCTCAAGCCGTCATCTTAAGCTCCTCTTAAGACCCAGTTCATATGGCTGGCAAACTTGACCTGAATCTACTTGCAGCTGAATTGCCTCTAATTTCATTCTCTACCTCTGTACGAGACCTTGGTGTCATCCTTGATCAGTAACTAACCTTTTCCAAACACCTCTCCTCTTTGTCTCGCTCCTGCTTTTACCATCTTCGTCAACTTAGGGTTGTCGCTCGCTCTCTTTCAACCTCTGCTGCTTCTACTCTTATCATACCTTTGCCTGCTCTTGTCTAGACTATTGCTCTTCTCTCTACACTGGTCTTCCTCAAGTCCACTTGTCCTCCTTTGAGAGGGTCTTGTGGTCTGCGGCGCGCATTGTTGGTTCCATACCTCGCTATGGTAGCATATCTTCCTGCATGCATCATACTCTTCACTCCATGGTTTCCCCTCCGGCAGCGTATTCTGTATCGGCTCTGCTCTCTCGTCTGACAAAGCGTCATGGGTACAGCTCCTCGCTACTTATGTTCCATCTTTACTCTCTCTTCCTCTCTTACGGGTCGCTAAGCCCTCCGTTCCTCTTCTCGGGGTGAGTTCTTGGTTCCATTCGCCCGCACTGCTACTATGCAGCGCCGAGCATTCTCTGTCATTGGTCCAACAGCGTGGAATGACTTGCCATCTTTCCTTCGCCTATCTCCTCGTATTCACTCGACTTCCTTTTACGCCTTATTGAAGACTTTCCTCTATGATCAGGCCTGGCTCGGGAGCGCTTCTGAGTGAGCAGATACTGTTATTGTCACGGCTGCTCTAGATCATGTCAAACGTAAAAATCCAACTGTCATCGTTGGTCAAGATACGGAGCTACTTGTGACTGTAACTAATCATACCTTTTGTATGTATTAGTTAATTTTAGTAGCTCTGACGGTTCTGAAGTTACTGCCGAGAACCGAATTTTGGCCGCCATTTTCCAAGATGGCGACTTGAGCACAGACGATTCATGGGGGACTTTTGATATAATTTTTCGTCAGTGGGGTTTACTTAGCAACTATGCCCAGTCTCCACTTCTGGGTGATTTGTTGAGTCGATTGATGTTTGTCTGCTAGAATAATTCCTCTACTATTATGTACGTCCTCAACCCTTTTAATTTTTCAGTGAATTGATCGGGCCTTCCCCGCTGAATGGGTGCCACGCCATTTAAGGTCCACGTGTCACTGGACGATTCGTTGCAATTAGGTTGAATTGTGAACTCTGTCAAATAACGCAACGTCAACTTATCTTCCACGGCCGACTTAGACGTCCAATACACCATAAGATATAATTATTATGGGTTTACATGTAGTGTATGCATAAATATAATACACATTTTTAATTTTTAATTTTATCCCCGCAATCCTCTATTGAATGTCCACTCTCACCTGATGAACTTCTTGATCACTTTGCAAACAAAACTGAAGCTATTCGCCATTCCACCAAAGACGCCCCCTTACCTGTCTTGAACCCTAACCACCTAAATTTTCCTGGTTTTTGTGCTTTTGATGAGATCACTTTACCTGAAGTTGATCAGCTTCTCAGTAACTCCTCCTCCAAGCAATGTGAGCTTGATTCCTGCCCAGTGTGGATTATTAAATCACTTCGACATATTTTTGTCCCCATTTTGATCCTACTCATAAACTGCTCACTTATCACTGCTACCTTACCTGCTTCCCACAAGCGTGCCATTATCCGTCCTCGCATTAAAAAATCAGGCCTTGACCCTTCTGATCCTGGTAATTACCGCCCAATCTCTAACCTATCTTTCATCTCCAAACTTGTTGAGCGTGCCGTCCACCGTCAGCTTTCTAACTATGTTGAATCCAACTCCTTGCTACCACTTGTTCAGTCTGGTTTCCGCCGCCTCCACTCCACTGAAACTGCTGTCCTTAAAGTTTATAATGATATAATCATGGCACTTGACTCTGGTTTCATAACTGCCCTTCTGTTACTAGATTTTAGCTCTGCCTTTGATTGTGTTGACCATTCCATTCTCATTCAAGTGCTTGAATCTCAATTTGGCATTATGGCCTCTGCTCTTCTCTGGATTGCTAATTTCTTGACAAACCGATCACACTCTGTGCGACTTGGTTCTAACACTTCTAGGTACTTCAATATCCTCTTTGGTGTACCTCAAGGTTCTATACTTGGCCCCCTCTTGTTCATCCTCTATACCTCTAACATTGTTCACATTGCCTTCAAACACGGCATCCTTATACACCTTTATGCTGACGACACACAACTCTATATTAAACTTGCTGCCAAAGACTTTGATAATGCAATGTTTCGCTTAATAACTTGTTTCACTGAAATCCAATCATGGTGTGCATCCATGCGCCTTAAACTGAATGCCTCCAAGACAGAACTTATCTGGTTTTACCGCAACCCATTACCTAACTCACAATTATTCCACACTGTACTCAATCTTAGCCCAGATTGCTCCATCAAACCAGCTGATGTTGTCCGAGACCTTGGTGTCCTCCTTGATAACTCGCTGTCTATGAAAACTCATATATCCTCTATAACTAAATCCTGTTTTTTCCATCTCAGACGCATTCGGCAAGTCAAGAAAAGTCTTAACGAGAAATGTGTTCGTACCCTAGTACCAGGGATGGGCAGTAATTTAATTGATGTAATTGAAATTACGTAATTTGAATTACAATTGTAATTGGTAATTTGTAATTTGTTGCTCTGGATCAATGTAATTTGTAATTTGTAATTGAATTACATTTTTTAGTGTAATTTGTAATTTCAAATTACATCTGTAAAATCAATTACTTTGAAAAGAAAACTAGAACCAGAGACTCCACAACCAGAGCAGTTTTGAAAGCAACTTTTCCTTATCTTGATTACCATCACTTTAGTATCTCTGGAATGAACGATAGCAACATTGAACTCTTTGAATGCTTTCACAAAATTGGAGCCATTGTCAGAAATGGTAGCAGCAATTTTGTCAAGTGTTAGACCGAACTCATTATGTATTACAGTTGCGCTACTCCATCGTGCATGTATGCTCCAACAAAACATCTGCTTGCTACTTAAGGCAACTGAGATCGCTCAAATGTATTATGTAGATGCATCGATCCAGTGAGAAGTAACTCCCATATAGCCTAACTTCTATGTTTTGTAGACCACACATAGATAACTGTAAAGATATTATTTATACTATTTAATGCTGCACTTCCTTCATTTGCACTGGTAGATAGACTCATTATAGTTTTGCAAGCATGATTGTAAGGTCAAAAAGACGCCGGTTATCGATAACTTGTTCAAACAGTTGCTATACTTCTTAGAGAAAATTAAATAAAGTTTCAAGCAGTGTAATACATATATGAACAGTGGAAATAAAGCATGTGTTTCCCGACTGAATTTCTTGATCACAATTATGTATGTAATTTGTAATTTGATGTAATTGAAATTACGTAATTTGTAATTTGTAATTTCCAGTAAATTTATAAAGTAATTTGTAATTTGTAATTCAATTACATTTTCCCAAGTAATTTGTAATTTGTAATTCAATTACATTTTACCAAGTAATTTGCCCATCCCTGCCTAGTACAGGCCCTTGTCATTTCTAGAATCGACTACTGCAACTCAGTCCTCTGTGGTCTTCCTGCATCTACCCTTCAACCTCTTACAGCTGTTCTTCATTACGCTGCTAAGCTTATCAAGAACCAAAATCCTCGGGATCACGTCACACCGACCCTCCGTGAACTACACTGGCTTCCCATACAAGCTCGCATCAATTTCAAAATCTGTCTTCCAATGTACAGAATCTACACAAACTGTTCTCCTGCATACCTTTCTTCACTTGTTACACCCTGTTCCTCTCTCCAATCCAGACGAGGGCTACGTTCATCCGCTTCATCGTCTCAAGGTGATTTTGTTGTGACAAGATCACTCAAAAAACTTGGTAACAGGGCATTTGCGCTAGCCGGCCCGGCTGAATGGAACAAACTCCCTGTCTTTATCCGCAAATCCTCAACTTTATCGATTTTCAAAACTAACCTTAAAACACATCTGTTTAAGATTTACTATGATTGATTTTTCTGTTACGCGCTTTTGTGCAAGATTCCAATTTTGTTTAGGCGCGCTATAAATAACAGTCTAATAATAATAATAATAATAATAATAATAATAATAACATTCACTTATACATGCATATATATATATATACTAGCAGTTTTTACCCGGCGTTCGCCCGGGTTTTCCTCAACGCCCGTGTATTTGAATTTAACGACATCTTCGTCGGCGCCCGTGAATTTGAATTTAACGATGTGCAAATTTTTCGTGTATCCTTCTGGCGAATTTACGCGCTTGCTTGAAATTGTTTAAAACAACTCTATGCAATATACAGGGGGGGGGTCCGGTGGCGCGTTGGATAACATCTGGCGAAGAGTGCGAGAGGTACCGAGTTCGAGCCCCGTTAGGGCGGATTTGCTTTGTAGGCTGCTATTAGCGCCGTTGTATTACAAGCTGTCTGTTCTGTTAGTAGTTAACTAGTTAAGATTGTTTCAATTGCATAACATGTAAATGTACAGCGCAGTGCGTTTGTCAGGCGCTTAATAAAGAAAAGATTATTATTATTATTATTATAATATAATACTCCTGCATAGCTAGATTTCAATGGCATTGAAACAGACTATTATTATTATTATTATTATTATTATTATTATTATTATTATTATTATTATTATTATTATTATTATTATTATTAGACTGTTATTTATAGCGCGCCTAAACAAAATTGGAATCTTGCACAAAAGCGCGTAACAGAAAAATCAATTATAGTAGGCTTAAACAGATGTGTTTTAAGGTTAGTTTTAGGTTATGACTATGACATCGAAACTTAAAATGTCCAAATATCGGAATTTCAAGTAAATTTTGGGTTGAAATAAAGTTGTGTTGAGATCTATAGAAACTCAAATGAAAACGTTCGTTAAAAATTTCGTATTCCTAAAGTGTTGCATTGGCGAATTTTTAAGTCCGATGACCTATAAATTTAGCCGTGGGCGTGACCACTTCTGATTATTTTGAAATCAACGGTCATCGTGATTGGTTGCGAATCAGAGCGTTGACCTAGATGCTCGCGTGACGTAAGATTGCATATTAATTTAAGCCTTCGTGACGTGAACAAATGGCCATGCTGTGGCCGGTATTGAAATAGTCTCGTCGAAAAAGTTGGAAATTTAAAATGGCCATATATCGGCGTTTAAATAAAATTGCGAGCTGAAAATAGTCGCGTTGACTTGGACGCGGCGTAGGCTAATAATGTTTTGTAAATTTTTTCAAATCGCTAATGCGTTCCGTTTCGGAGCCTTTAGCCGGACAGACAAACATACGGAAGGACAGAATAATCAGACTTTGGATTATAATATAAGATATATCATATATATATATATATATATGGATGTTCGTAGATTGCGATTCGCAATTCATATCGAACATTTATATAGCGCCCCTTCAGGAAAACTACTCAGAGGCCGTAATGACAATCTGATACGTGTTTCGTGATGATGTAAGGTGACTGATGCACTGCCTTCTGTTAACGCGGCTAATAGATGGCTATGGTCTTAGAGATGACGGTGCCACGGATGCGGAGGCTGCTGCTGCTGCTGCTGCTGCTGCTGCTGCTGCTGCTGCTGCTGCTGCTGTAGAATCTGGCGCCTTGCAAAGAGAGCATCTCGCTTAAAAGCTGAACACTTAGAAAGGCAGCCATCATTCGCTTCTTCTGCGTCTGTCTCAATGCATCAAATGCTTTACTATGACAATGAAGCGCATAAGTAAGTAGACAGTCAAGTCGAACGCATCGAATTATCTGCACCTAATTGCTAACTATGCCTTGGAAAACTGTCCCTCTAATCTCAACCTCTACCCTGATTAGTTAGTCTAACTCATCTAGTTTCAACCCCTACCCTGATTAGTTAGTCTAACTCATCTAGTTTCAACCTCTACCCTGATTAGTTAGTCTAACTCATCTAGTTTCAACCCCTACCCTGATTAGTTAGTCTAACTCACCTAGTTTCAACCCCTACCCTGATTAGTTAGTCTAACTCACCTAGTTTCAACCCCTACCCTGATTAGTTAGTGTAACTCATCTAGTTTCAACCCCTACCCTGATTAGTTAGTGTAACTCATCTAGTTTCAACCCCTACCCTGATTAGTTAGTCTAACTCATCTAGTTTCAACCCCTACCCTGATTAGTTAGTCTAACTCATCTAGTTTCAACCCCTACCCTGATTAGTTAGTCTAACTCATCTAGTTTCAACCTCTACCCTGATTAGTTAGTCTAACTCATCTAGTTTCAACCTCTACCTTGATTAGTTAGTCTAACTCATCTAGTTTCAACCCCTACCCTGATTAGTTAGTCTATATATCGAAGTTATATCAAGTGATTAAATGTATAGTAGTAATATCAAGTGATTAAATGTATAGTAGTATGGCCTCTGTGAAACTGAGCCAAAGAAATGATACACACTGTGTATAAGTTTACAGGCCTATCGAGTTTCAAATTAATTGAACCGACTCAGTGTCTGTCGGTCTGTCTCTGTCTGCAGGGCCGGATTAAGACCCGGGGCCCTAAGCCAAGTGACGGATCAAGACACCCGGGGGCCCTAAACCAAGTGACGGATTAAGACACCCGGCGGCCCTAAACCAAGAGACGGATTAAGACACCCGAGGCCCTAAACCAAGAGACGGAAAAAGACACCCGGGGGCCCTAAACCAAGAGACGGATCAAGACACCCGGGGGCCCTAAGCCAAGTGACGGATCAAGACACCCGGGGCCCTAAACCAAGAGACGGATTAAGACACCCGGGGGCCCTAACCCAAGATACGGATTAAGACACCCGGGGGCCCTAAGCCAAGTGACGGATCAAGACACCCGGGGGCCCTAAACCAAGAGACGGATTAAGACACCCGGGCGCCCTAAACCAAGAGACGGATTAAGACACCCGGGGGCCCTAAACCAAGAGACGGATTAAGACACCCGGGGGCCCTAAACCAAGAGACGGATTAAGACACCCGGGGCCCTAAACCAAGAGACGGATTAAGACACCCGGGGGCCCTAAACCAAGAGACGGATTAAGACACCCGGGGGCCCTAAACCAAGAGACGGATTAAGACACCCGGGGCCCTAAACCAAGAGACGGATTAAGACACCCGGGGGCCCTAAACCAAGAGACGGATTAAGACACCCTGGGCCCTAAACCTAGAGACGGATTAAGACACCCGGGGGCCCTAAACCAAGAGACGGATCAAGACACCCGGGGGCCCTAAGCCAAGTGACGGATCAAGACACCCGGGGCCCTAAACCAAGAGACGGATCAAGACACCCGGGGGCCCTAAACCAAGAGACGGATTAAGACACCCGGGGGCCCTAAACCAAAACACTGATTAAGACACTCGGGGCCCTAAACCAAGAGACGGATTAAGACACCTGGGGCCCTAAACCAAGAGACGGATTAAGACACCCGGGGGCCCTAAACCAAGAGACGGATTAAGACACCCGGGCGCCCTAAACCAAGAGATGGATTAAGACACCCGCGGCCCTAAACCAAGAGACGGATTAAGACACCCGGGGGCCCTAAACCAAGAGACGGATTAAGACACCCGGGGGCCCTAAACCAAGAGACGGATTAAGACACCCGGGGGCCCTAAACCAAGAGACGGATTAAGACACCCGGGGGCCCTAAACCAAGAGACGGATTAAGACACCCAGGGGCCCTAAACCAAGAGACGGATTAAGACACCCGGGGGCCCTAAACCAAGAGACGGATTAAGACACCCGGGGCCCTAAACCAAGAGACGGATTAAGACACCCTGGGCCCTAAACCTAGAGACGGATTAAGACACCCGGGGGCCCTAAACCAAGAGACGGATTAAGACAACCGGGAGCCCTAGGGGAGAATGTCCTGCATTGGGTCAATTTTTACATTTTTATGCATACAATTGGTATTAGTTGTAGTGCATATATTTTGTTGTCATTATCAGAAAGAGCAACATTTAATCAATCGAATGTGATATATACTACTACATTATTGCAAGAATAAACCATAAAAATTTAGTATTTTCCTCACTGGAAAAAATCGTCCCAATGCAGGCCACTATGGATCTTGTTCTAATCAGGTTCAATAGAGTGTAACAGCTCATATTGCTGTTGACGATGATATTCTGTTTCACAAAATATACAGTAAATTATTATTATTTGTCCCTAGGTACCTCAGATCCACCAGGAATTAAAATATTATTATTAGTAGGTAAGCGTGTCCTGCATTGGGTCATTTTTTTTCATTTTAATGCATAAATTTGGTGTTAGTTGTAGTATATATATATATTTTGTTGTCACCAAATATTATTTAATATACGTCTACTGAAGTCATAAAATATACAGCAAAACTATTTAAGTTTAATTTTCTATGAATGGCATGTATTGGGTATGTCCCAATGCAGGCCATCAGTGCATGTTCCAATGCAGGCCATCAATGGGCGGTTACCTATTTTTCAGATAATACAAAAGGTAACATGCATATGACCTCCAAATTTCACCATATGCTTCGAAATATACTGTCCTAAATAGTTCACCGAAATTTTTGGCTAAATTAGCACCAGATATTTAATCCATTGACTGAGACTGTAAGAGTAAAAGTTACTTTTTTGACCTCAAAATGAAGATATGCAGTATCTCTGTCAAAAGCTTTTCAATTCGCTGCAAAAGACGCCTGATCACTATCTCATCAAAAATACGTTCGCTGGGCGACGCCACACGCGATAATATATAACCACGGCTTAGATACCACCACTGTCCCAATGCAGGACATGTCCCAATGCAGGACATTCTCCCCTAAACCAAGAGACGGATTAAGACACCCGGGGGCCCTAAACCAAGAGACGGATTAAGACACCCGGAGGCCCTAAAGCAAGTGACAGATTAAGACACCCGGGGCCCTAAACCAAGAGACGGATTAAGACACCCGGGGGCCCTAAACCAAGAGACGGATTAAGACACCCGGGGGCCCTAAACCAAGAGACGGATTAAGACACCCGGGAGCTCTAACCCCAAAGCCAAGCAAACGTATGTGTCTCTGAACACAAACGTTCGAACAGTATGAAAATGATTTTTTTCCTTATGAATATTGGCTAAATAATAATACTTGCATTTACTATTTGTCATTTTGTCAATTAGGACCTTGCTGCAATTTGAGTTAATTTTTCCTGATATTTGGGGCCCTCCAAACGTTGTGGGGCCCTAAGCTATGGCTTAGTTGGTTTATACGTTAATCTGGCACTGTCTCTGCCTCTCTGTCTCTGTCTGTCTCTCCGGTCTCATCTCTCCTATCTCTGAAACCCCCACACTCAGTGATTATAAAATTATGTAATTTTAAGCTATATTTGGGTAACGTCCGTATAATATGTTTCAGGTTCCAACGATGCGCCTCTAAGCGTTGACCTTGCGCAACTTTGCCTTATAGGCCAGGGTCGGCTGAGGCGAATTATGGGAATGGAACTGAGTCATAAAGTCTATGTATGTATGTATGTATGTATGAGAACATACCCCTACACCACCGCGCCCCACAAATAGCGCCCCTTCAAGATTTCTACTCAGAGGCGCTCCCGACTACAGCGCGGACACTGAATCGGAGTTTCACGCCGAAACGCATGAGCAATTGCGAGTGAAGGATTTGCCCACGGTCCCTACGCGGCGGCTTGAGGTGGATTCGAGCCCGCAACCCGCCGGCTACAAGGCACAGAACATACCTCTACACCACCGCGCCCCACAAATGTGTGTTTTATATTGTTGTTTAATATCCTCATTGCTAACACTCAACCGGGCGACAAAATACCCAGCTATTCCATATAATTTTATCAACCTTAGGTCTTTACTTGGCTGACGTTGGGTCATACAGCTTTCAAACACTTTCCGAGCCACTGAGAATAGGTTTATTGTCAGAGTAAAGTATCCGCCTATAATTATGGCAATCTACATGTAGGCAAATTATGGTAAGTAAATAAGTAAGTACGTGCTCAGAGTGCTCTATTGAACCGCCTGCAAACTCACTGCGGGTACATCCGATAAGAACAATCTAATAGTGTTAAATAACAAAATCACATAAATCACAAAATTGCAAGAAATCATTAGATATAATAAAAGAGACATCTATGAATCTGTGAGAGAGTAAGGTTAAAGTAAGAAGAAAGAGCAGCAATAAAGTCAATAGAATAATATTCGCGTAATAAAATCACATCGGGTTAATGCATCCGCATGCGGGATCTCACGGTTATGTGAACGAGGACGGAGGTATAAGCTGAAACGTTGAGTTGGTAGAGTGGGCCGTGTATAGGGTGGCTCATCAAATCATCGGTTGGCCTGTTGTTCATTTATGGGGGTGGGAAGAGGAGTGGGCTAATTGATTCATCGGTTGAAAAGGAAACATGGCAACAGCCACAAAGACCGCAGTCGCTGCTGAACCAGTCAAGCGCATCTTATGACTACGAATTGCCAATTTGACGCCGCAATTCAACAGCAACAGCAGCAACAGCAGCAACAGCAGTAGCAACGACGATTTCTCTGCTTCAGTTGTGCAAAACTAGTCTACCATCTTCTGTGGGCTGAGAGTTAGTCTCTCTGCCTGTCTGCCTTATTACCTCCGTCTCTCTGTCTCTGACCTACGTAGTTATATCATCGTTTCTTAACTGTCTGTCTCTTTCCCTACCTCTGTATGTCTCTGTCTCTGGCTGTCTGTCTGTTGGCCTCCATCTCTGTCTTATGCCACTTTGCGAGCATTTTAAATGACCGTGTGAGTGATTGGCCGTTGAAGACATGCACATGGTTTACGATTGAGGAGAGCGCTATATAAATTTTTATAGAGAGGTGGGAGGGAGAGGGAAGAGCGTCGGCGTCGGCGGTGGCCATGTTGGGATGCTTAACGTCGTTGTATTTGTCATTCTGTGATCGTTGTCGATGGTCATCGATCGTAACAACTAACAACCGGAGAAGAGGAGGAGATGGAGGAGGAGGAGCAGGAGGAGGACGAGGAGGAGGAGAGGGAGGACGAGGAAGAGGACGAGGAAGAGGAGGAGCAGGAGGAGGAATAGGAGGAAGAGGAGGAGGAAGAGGAAGAGGAAGAGGAAGAGGAGGAGGAAGAGGAATAGGAGGAAGAGGAGGAGGAAGAGGAAGAGGACGAGGACGAGGAAGAGGAGGAGGAAGAGGAATAGGAGGAAGAGGAGGAGGAAGAGGAAGAGGAGGAGGACGAGGAGGAGGAAGAGGAATAGGAGGAAGAGGAGGAGGAAGAGGAGGAGGAGGAGGTGGAATAGGAGGAGGAGGAGGAGGAATAGGAGGAAGAGGAGGAGGAAGAGGAAGAGGAAGAGGAGGAGGACGAGGAAGAGGAGGAGGAAGAGGAGGAGGAATAGGAGGAGGAATAGGAGGAAGAGGAGGAGGAAGAGGAGGACTAGGAAGAGGAGGAGGACGAGGAATAGGAGGAAGAGGAAGAGGAAGAGGAAGAGGAAGAGGAGGACGAGGAAGAGGAGGAGGAAGAGGAGTAGGAGGAAGAGGAGGAGGAATAGGAGGAAGAGGAGGAGGAAGAGGAGAGGAGGAGGAAGAGGAGGAGGAGGAAGAGGAGTACGAGGAAGAGGAGGAGGAAGAGGAGGAGGAAGAGGAGGACGAGGAAGAGGAGGACGAGGACGAGGACGAGGAAGAGGATGAGGAAGAGGAAGAGGAGAGGAAGAGGAGAAGGAGAGCAGGAGGAGGAATAGGAGGAAGAGGAGGAGGAAGAGGAAGAGGAAGAGGAGGAGGAAGAAGAGGAGGAGGAGGAGGAGGAGGAGACTCCGTATGCAACCGATAGCCATCCACGATATACGCCCTCCTTCCCACCACACGTATAAACCCCTTCCCCGCTCTTCCTTCATTCCTTGCCTCCCTGCTCTCCTCTCTTCCTTACTGCCTTCTTCACTCTCCCGATTCTCTGCCTCCTTCCCTCTCTGCCTCCTTCCCTCTATGTCTCCTCACTCTCTCTGCCTCCTTCCCTCTCTACCTCCTTCCCTCTCTGCCTCCTTCCCTCTCTGCCTCCTTACATATCTCCTTCCCTCTATGTCTCCTTCCCTCTATGTCTTCTTCACTCTCTGCCTCCTTCCCTCTCTGCCTCCTTACATATCTCCTTCCCTCTCTGCCTCCTTACATATCTCCTTCCCTCTATGCCTCCTCACATATCTCCTTCCCTCTATGTCTCCTCCCTCTATGTCTCCTTCCTTCTCTGCCTCCTCTCTCTCTGCCTCCATCCCTCTATATCTCCTTCCTTCTCTGTCTCCTTCCTTCTACCTCCTTACATATCTCTTCCCTCTATGTCTCCCTCCCTCTATGTCTCCTTCCCTCTATATCTCCTTCCTTCTCTGCCTCCTCTCTCTGCCTCCATCCTCTATATCTCCTTCCTTCTCTGCCTCCTTCTCTCTCTCTGCCTCCTTCCCTCTATGTCTCCTTCCCTCTATGTCTCCCTTCCTCTCTGTCTCCTTCCTCTCTGCCTCCTTCCCTCTATGTCTCCTTCTCTCTCTGCCTCCTTCTCTCTCTGCCTCCTTCTCTCTCTGCCTCCTTCCCTCTCTGCCTCCTTCCCTCTGTGTCTCCTTCCTCTCTGTCTCCTTCCCTCTGTCTCCTTCCCTCTATGTCTCCTTCCTCTCTGCCTCCTTCCTCTATGTCTCCTTCCCTCTATGTCTCCTTCCCTCTCTGCCTCCTTCCCTCTATGTCTCCTGAATTCCCTCTATGTCTCCTTCCCTCTATGTCTCCTTCCCTCTCTGCCTCCTTCTCTCTCTGCCTCCTTCTCTCTCTCTGCCTCCTTCCCTCTCTGCCTCCTTCCCTCTCTGCCTCCTTCCTCTCTGCCTCCTTCCCTCTCTGCCTCCTTCCCTCTATGTCTCCTTCCTCTCTCTCTCCTTCCCTCTATGTCTCCTTCCCTCTATGTCTCCTTCCCTCTCTGCCTCCTTCCCTCTATGTCTCCTTCCCTCTCTGCCTCCTTCTCTCTCTGCCTCCTTCTCTCTCTGTCTCCTTCCCTCTATGTCTCCTTTCCTCTCTGTCTCCTTCCCTCTCTGTCTCCTTCCCTCTATGTCTCCTTCTCTCTCTCTGCCTCCTTCCTCTCTGCCTCCTTCTCTCTGCCTCCTTCTCTCTCTGCCTCCTTCCTCTATGTCTCCCGTCCTCTATGTCTCCTTCCCTCTATGTCTCCTTCCTCTATGCCTCCTTCCCTCTATGTCTCCTTCCCTCTCTGTCTCCTTCCCTCTATGTCTCCTTCCCTCTGTCTCCTTCCTCTCTGCCTCCTTCTCTCTGTCTCCTTCCCCTCTCTGCCTCCTTCCCTCTATGTCTCCTTCCCCTCTCTGTCTCCTTCCCTCTCTGTCTCCTTCCTTCTACCTCCTTACATATCTCCTTCCCTCTATGCCTTCTTCACTGCCGCCACTCATTCCACTGTTCAAGGTGCCATCCAACAGTTTATAATACGATCTTCTTAATGGGCGACGCATCGCCTGCATCAGCTGTATATGGCTGCGGTGGCAAATGTCCTTCCCCAGGGCCTAGGACAGGGGGGACCACCGGGGCCATTTAGCATGTCCTGTCCTAGGCCCTGCCCTTCCCTCTCCCAAATGGAACTAAGAAGGGATACAAACAGAGGGCGACTTCAACTTTGCCTCTGGCTCTCTCTCTCTCTCTCTCTCTCTCTCTCTCTCTCTCTCTCTCTCTCTCTCTCTCTCTCTCTCTCTCTCTCTCTCTCTCTCTCTCTCTCTCTCTCTCTCTCTCTCTCTCTCTCTCTCTCTCTCTCTCTCTCTCTCTCTCTCTTTCCAAGCCTCCAACCGTAGATTGAAATTCTTTCTGGTTTCAACGAGAAATCGGACATTGCTGGACATTGCTTGACCTATCCTCCTCACTTGTTCTACGCTCCATCACTCTCTCTTCCTCGAAACAGTTCAACACCGACGAAACACGGTTCAAATGCCTTGACAGTGGCGGATCCACGATTGCTTGCGTGTTGGGGGGGCATGCATGGGTTTTTTCTGAGGGGCGCCACCTTCTATGGGTAGAAAGTTAATTAAGTTTAAATGATAGCATATTCGAAATACTGCTTTACGTGTAGTAGACCACTTGTATAAGACTTATGCTACCCTACATAAAACTGTTTCAAAGTGTCGAAATGTTCCGGGACAAAATCTTGTTGTAGATTCACTAAGCATTTGTATGAATAATTGTTTTCTACGAGGCTTGATCATTGCAAAACGATTGACAGTTCCTTCAAAGTTAATATTCTCTCCCACCTCTCTTTCGATCGATATTAATGCCAGTCTAGGTTGTCATGGTTGATCGCAAGTGATTTTTAATTATTTCCAATCTACTAAAAGTCTTTCTGCGGTAACTGATGTAACGGGAAGAGCGAGATATTTACGAAGTCCTGGTCCTGCCATCTGTCTTTCTATCAGAAACGGTAACACCTCTTCTCTCATTTGGGGATCAGTGGGAAAAGATGGGCAGCGGATGGGGAGGAAGCAGTGTGATTTTCGTTAACGATAACGATAACGAAAATGTTCGTTAACGAAAATAAAATGACTTCGTTAACGATAACTATAACTATAACTAAAAAATATCATTAACTATAACTATAACTATAACGAAAATAACACTAACGAAAATTCATCTTTATTTTCGTTAATACAAAAATAAAAATAGGAAGTGCAATATGGACGATTCGACATAAATGAGAACGAAAAATGCGAAATTTTTATTGTGAAATTTGTCAGTTACTTTGGAAACTCGTGCATTCATGAAGCTGACTGTACCCATGCTTCAAAGGTTTTCATAGCTCTGAGTAAATTGTGAAACAGCGTATTAATACGCACAATTTTGCTTATAGACTTAATTATTGTAACTAAGTAGTAACTAAAATTAACTAAAATAAAAATCCATTAACTATAACTATAACTATAACTAAAAAATAATACTAACTATAACTATAACTATAACTAAAATAAAAAATCATTAACTATAACTATAACTATAACTAAAATAAAATCTGTAAGGAAAATCACACTGGGAGGAAGAGGAGATTAATAACGTTTCATCCGTTTTACTGTTCTCAAGGAAATTCGTGTTTGCTCCGAAATGTCGTGGAGTGGCAGCGAAGAGGAGAGCATCCTTCTTTCCAGCGGATGTCGCCTTCGACGCTAGAAGACAAAGACCAGACAGCAGCAGCAGCAACAGTCTGTCTACAGGGTTAGGATTATCAGCTGCTGCAGCTCTAATCTAATCTAATCTAATCCAATCTAATCCAATCTAATCCAATCTAATCCAATCTAATCCAATATAATCCAATCTAATCTAATTTAATCCAATCTAATCCAATCTAATCCAATCTAATCCAATCTAATCCAATCTAATCCAATCTAATCTAATCTAATCCAATCTAATCCAATCTAATCCAATCCAATCCAATCTAATCCAATCTAATCCAATATAATCCAATGCAATCCAATCTAATCCAATCTAATCCAATCTAATCTAATCTAATCCAATCTAATCCAATCTAATCCACCCTAATCCAATCTAATCCAATCTAATCCAATCTAATCCAATCTAATCCAATCTAATCCAATCTAATCCAATCTAATCCAATCTAATCCAATATGATCCAATATAATCCAATCTAATCCAATCTAATCCAATCTAATCTAATCTAATCCAATCTAATCCAATCTAATCCAATCTAATCCAATCTAATCCAATCTAATCCTAATCTAATCCAATCTAATCCAATCTAATCCAATCTAATCCAATCTAATCCAATCTAATCCAATCTAATCCAATTCAATCCAATCTAATCCAGTCTAATCTAATCTAATCCAATCTAATCCAATCTAATCCAATCTAATCCAATCTAATCCAATCTAATCCAATCTAATCCAATCTAATCCAATCTAATCCAATCTAATCTAATCTAATCCAATTCAATCCAATCTAATCCAATCTAATCCAATCTAATCCAATCTAATCCAATCTAATCCAATCTAATCCAATCTAATCCAATCTAATCCAATCTAATCCAATCTAATCCAATCTAATCCAATCTAATCTAATTCAATCCAATCTAATCCAATCTAATCCAATCTAATCCAATCTAATCCAATCTAATCCAATCTAATCCAATCTAATCCAATCTAATCCAATCTAATCTAATCCAATCTAATCCAATCTAATCCAATCTAATCCAATCTAATCCAATCTAATCCAATCTAATCCAATCTAATCCAATCTAATCCAATCTAATCCAATCTAATCCAATCTAATCCAATCTAATCCAATCTAATCCAATCTAATCCAATCTAATCCAATCTAATCCAATCTAATCTAATCTAATCCAATCTAATCCAATCTAATCCAATCAATCCAATCTAATCTAATCTAATCCAATCAATCCAATCTAATCCAATCTAATCCAATCTAATCCAATCTAATCTAATCTAATCCAATCTAATCCAATCTAATCCAATCTAATCCAATCTAATCCAATCTAATCCAATCTAATCCAATCTGAATCCAATCTAACCCAATCTAATCTAATCAATCTAATCCAATCTAATCCAATCTAATCCAATCTAATCCAATCTAATCCAATGCAATCCAATCTAATCCAATCTAATCCAATCTAATCCAATCTAATCCAATCTAATCCAATCTAATCCAATCTAATCTAATCTAATCCAATCTTAATCCAATCTAATCCAATCTAATCCAATCTAATCCAATCTAATCCAATCTAATCCAATCTAATCTAATCCAATCCAATCCAATCCAATCTAATCTAATCTAATCCAATCTAATCCAATCCAATCCAATCTAATCCAATCCAATCCAATCCAATCTAATTCAATCTAATCCAATCCAATCCAATCTAATTCAATCTAATCCAATCTAATCCAATCCAATCCAATCTCCAATCCAATCCAATCTAATCCAATCTAATCCAATCTAATCCAATCTAATCCATTCCAATCCAATCCAATCCAATCTAATCCAATCTAATCCAATCCAATCCAATCTAATCTAATCCAATCTAATCCAATCTAATCCAATCTAATCCAATCCAATCCAATCTAATCCAATCTAATCTAATCTAATCTAATCCAATCCAATCCAATCTAATCTCCAATCTAATCTAATCCAATCCAATCCACCTCTAATCCAATCCAATCCAATCCAATCCAATCCAATCCAATCTAATCTAATCCAATCCAATCTAATCCAATCTAATCCAATCTAATCTAATCCAATCTAATCCAATCCAATCTAATCCAATCTAATCCAATCTAATCCAATCTAATCCAATCTAATCCAATCTAATCCAATCCAATCCAATTCCAATCCAATCTAATCTAATCTAACTAATCCAATCTAATCTAATCCAATCCAATCTAATCTAATCCAATCCAATCCAATCCAATCCAATCCAATCCAATCCAACCAACCCAATCCAATCCAATCCAATCCAATCCAATCCAATCCAATCCAATCCAATCCAATCCAATCCAATCCAATTCCAATCCAATCCAATCCAATTCAATCTAATCTAATCTAAATGGCCCGATTGGTCTCCGTGGAGTACTTTACATGAGCATTGTTATGACCGATGTGATCTCATCCGATCGGATATAATCTGACCTCTTCTTATCTAATCAGAACTTCTTTTGAATGTGATATGAACTGAACTGTGTACGGGGCCATCTGAGTATGAGGTCAAGCGAGTATGAGGTCAAGCGAGTATGAGGTCAAGTGAGTATGAGGTCAAGTGAGTATGAGGCCAAGTGAGTATGAGGCCAAGTGAGTATAAGGCCATGTGAATAAAAGGTCATGTGAGTATGAGGTGGTCAGCTGAATTTTTTGGGCGCATTTTTCGTAGACGTTATCTAAGTCACGACTTCTGTTTCGTTATCTGAAAATTTTGATGTCAGCAGAAATGTTGAGGACTTCTTTTGTCAATTTCTGTCTTCACTGTCTGTCATAATATTACTCGCGATCTTTTAAAGTCGTGCAACAGCGTTTCACGGATTCTTACATTTCGTGGCTTTTCCTCTCAATTTCGCAGATTCATGACTTTCGCAGAAGCTTATATGTATTGTATTGTAGAACTTCTCTACTATGTATTGTATTGTTACGAGAAGATGTGGTCACCTAACTCCTTTTCTTTCTTAGCTGTGACCTACCTACCTCAAGCAACTTTCCCTTATCTCACATATAAATTGCCTCAACGCCTTCTAACTGTTTAAGAATTCAAATTGACACAGTTCTGAATGTTTCTTTCTTTCTTCAAACACAGCCTATTAACAACAACTCAACTCTTGCCATTAAAACAACTGTACTACACTTCTGTATAGTTCAAATTCATTGTCATCAGCAGTTTCTAAGTTTGGCGCGCCAACTGCACACGTGTAAAGAGAATCTACTGTCAGCCTACAGTAGTCTATTCGAGAGCAGACGAAAGCGTGGACAATTGAGGTAAAGGTCGAGGATGAAACAGATTTGCGAATAGCCCTGAGACGCCTTATTTGGAAGTAGGAAGAGCGAGTAAGCATGGCAATGTGTTCAGTAAAAGTTAGAGAACTGTCCAGAGTGACACCCAGGTCTCGGACACTAGACGAAAAGGTAAAACGAGGAAACCTTTCAGAGAGTAATGCATAGTCAAGTTTTTTGAGCTGCTGAGGAGTTCCAAACCAAATTAGCTGGGTTTTAGAAGAGTTTAAGGAAAGACGATTAGAAGACATCCAGAGATGAAGATCTTGGGAGAGAGACTCAATTTGACTAGCGAGAAGGAGTTGAGCAGAAGGAGGTCCATGGACACAAGCTTGGACATCATCAGCAAAAAGGTGGCCAGTCGCAGAGTGGTTAGGGAAAAGAGATTATGATTTACCTATCTAGTCACATTGTCTGTACGTTTTTATTTTGGTTAGGTAACCCTCGCCAAATCGACCCGAGGGTAAATTCGATGGCGCACTGTTAAAAAATAATCAAATGGTACCATAGCCGAACGGAACGGCATCAAGAGCGAACTCAGTGCATCCCATAAATAATATGCATCGGTTGATATTTTGAGCGGGTCCATGGTGTATAATTATACCATGCTCTTGACACGTTCTGTTGTAAACTAATTGTTTCGACTGTCTGCTGCGCCTTGAATTGATTGTTGAATTGCTGCGTTCTACTTGGCATGCGACCACATTTGTCACATCAGCGACTGCGACTGCCGCATATTGCAGCTCATCCAAATGGCCAACGAGCTGACATCTAGTGGGCTCAGGTTAGATATGCAATTGGATAAAATTATGGAAGGAGAACGCAAAAGATGATTCCACTGTTGTCGGGAGTTGCGCCTGATTTAATGCACAATCGGTTCGTCAGAGACAGTTAATTCAGTTGTAGGGCAATAAACACAGACTTACGTTATAATCCTTCTAAAACAAGTGCTGATCCTTTGATTTTGGCACGACATAACAAAAATTTGTTATTCTGACATTGCAAGGACCCAAGAGGCTTCGAGATTTAGTAAACGTACGATTTAGGCATTGAAGTGCGTGACTAAGTTTAAAGAACGTGAAACCAGAAAAAAAACAGTATAATTGATTTTAATTTAAAAAAATTATTTGTGTGATTTTAATTCTGTTAATTAACTGAATTTTCAGTTTAATCGATTTTAAACTTCAGATAAGTCAGCAGGTCTACAATGATCTATCAAGCTGTGTTACTGTGGTACGTCTGTGCTATCAAGTACGCACTACATACATATCAAACTGGTACCCGCTGATTCGATTCGACCGAAAATTTGTCCCTAGAATACATCCAGCTCAAAATATCAACCGATGCCTATAAATCTGGGATGCACTGAATTATCCGCCCTTGAATTGTCGCTCCCACCAAAGCGAAATAAGTTAATAATAATATTCGTTTATTGAAGAATCACTATAGTTGACACACCGCAACCCATAACAGCAAACAGTAGCCCTAATCCCAGTTACCAGTTGCAGTTGACGTCGTCCATGATCTTAGTTATGTTGCTTTATAAGACAGATTATTAATAGTTCCTTAGCTTTCAGTTGATCTGAATCTCTTGCCACTGTTCCAATGAGCAGCAGTAGCAGCGATGATCTCATCCGTCGCAGTGGTTCCTCTCTGCTGCTGAAGCTGCGCAGTCGACCGAATCCACGGCTGCAGTTGACGGATGAATTCCGACGAAGAAGCGCCATCGACCGACAGAACAACGGCGACTTCCGGTCTAAGAGAGAGATCGTCTCTGCTGAGTCGTCGCCTCTCAACCAAATCAGGACAACAAAGGACACGACCCAGGACGACGACGACGCAGGACGACGACGACGAGGACGAGAAGGACGAGGAGGAGGAGGAGGAAGAGGAGGAAGAGGAGGCCAGCTGCAGCCATCGCCAGCAGCAGCAGGAGGAGGAGGAGGAGGAGGAGGAGGAGGGCCTCAAAGAACAATCAGACGAACGCCCTTCAACAGACACGTAAGGCAGAGATATAACCCATAGTCTACGCATCACCTATATGAGTCACGGACAGTTGCAGTTGACATGTTTCTAATTGATCGTTGCGACCGTTTTCTCGTGGTTTGAATTTCTGGCCAGTTGAAGAGAGCAAGTGAATTATTGAGGAAACAAATACCAATCTCTAGGCCCTATAATTCAACAGCAATTCTTAACTTCATCCATTAGCTTCATTAAAAATAGTCAGTCTCTAAAATAGTCCACGCAAACAGATTTTATGGTCGCAGCTTGTAGTGAATAATATTATGGCAGGCATACAACCTCCGGGGGGTGGGTGGCATACAACCTCCGGGGGGTGGGTGGGTGGGGGTGGGTGGGTGGGGGAGGGGCTAATATCATATTGACGTTTGATTATTGTTCACGCGATGCTTTACATCTGTATGCTCTGGATTGTGTCTGACAATTAGTCCTCATCTCCTCATCTTACATCGTCAGTCTGTCTCTTTCTAGTCGCTTACTTTCCTAGATGGAATCAGAAGGCATTCGTATGCCCTATGACTTAAGAGAGACAGACAGACAGACAGACAGACAGACAGACAGACAGACAGACAGAGACAGACACATATAGAGATAGACAGACAGAGACAGACAGACACAGACAGACACAGATAGAGATAGACAGACAAAGACAGAGACAGACAGAGTCAGACAGCAGACTGCAGCCATAGGTATTGTAAATTTGCAATAGGCTACAGGAACTTGTTGTGCTTTGATTAAAATTTGACAAATTCATGAAGCAAATATGTGTATTGAACTATCGATTATTGATATCTAATTCTAATTGCTAATCGATTAGCTGCTGCTAATGCTAATTCTAATCGATTAGCTAGAAGACTTTGCTAATTCTAATTCTAATCGATTAGCAAATTTCACTAGCTAATTCTATTCGATTAGCAATAATTCTAGCTAATTGTACCCATCTCTGATAGAGACAGACAAACAGAGACAGACAGAGATAGAGACAGACAGAGTCAGACTAAGATGATCTTCTGTCCCGATACTTGCAACATCGCAGCAGTTACAATTAACCTGACTCTGCTGAATGAAGTTGAACCGCAAAAGACAAACAGTTGAGGATATGGCACCAGAAGGGTTTCTCTATTATAGTACTTTACATTACTGTAATGACGACCGACTACTATAATAGTATGAGACGATTTCTATGCTTATGAATAGTGTTTGTTGTTTTAGGAACTGCGTGATTTACCGAAAGAGATCAACTAACCGAAGGATTCTAAACGATTCAACGGCAAACTGTCAATGACTCGTATTTAACTGCATAGGACAATTTCTAGCATTTTGACAAAGCTACACATTATGGTCTTCAAGTCGTGGAAACCTAATTCCTACTTCCTGGCGATGCGATCTCAGTAGATTTCAAAAGAAAAGAAAATTTCCTCCTCCCTTGGTTGCTTTTAAAACCAGGAAAACGATAACATCATTTTGAGGTTTTTCAAACTACAGGAAATCCCATTTTCTTCCATGTATTAACTTAACCCTTAGGAACCACAGATTATTTAATCACATAAGTAGCAGACTAAATGCCTCCATAACCTCGTCGGATCCTCCGATGGTTTACGAAAGACTTATTGTCTGCTAGACAGTTACAGGCCTACTGTAGTCACCAAACGGTTGTCGATTAAAATGCTAAATGCTTCTCTACATCTCGCTTGGAATTGTTTTTATCTTCATGTGCAAATTAAACATGATGATGTAGCGCCAATTCTGAGCAGCGCTACAAGACAATGGTGTTTTCTGTGAGGAGCGTGATTGCAGAGTCAGATCCTCAATTGTCTCCTCCGTGATGCAACAGTTAGGCTTCGGATTTCCATCGCCGGCCAAACTATGGTTCGGTTAACCTTTCGTAAAAACATTTGCATCTTTACTTTCTATAGGTATAGGTATACAAGGGCCACTGTGACAGATGTGCAGAAATGGATGTCGTCTAATCAACCATGCTGGCTGAAACCAATGCAGACAGTTTTTTTTCAATCAATCAATCAATCAAATATTCGTTTATTCAAAGAACTAGTTGGCAAAAGACGCAACTAGTTACACAGCGTCGTTCAACAATTAGTAGAGCAGTCATCTCATTTCACAGAGGCAAAAACACAGTTGTCAATATGCATTTCTATAAAGTAGGCTACTAGATGTTGCTACCCGGCTTCGCACGGGTTATCTCTACCTTTATGTAATGTAATGTAATGTAATTTATATAGCGCCGCTCACAGCCGAGGCCATAGCGCTCCCAGTGCGAGAACCCCGAGAGAAGAAATAGGTTTTAAGAAAAGAGAGATGAGGACAATGATCCAGAAAGGAAAGTCTCACGCAAAGTGAAGGGAAGGGCATTCCATAAAGAGAGCCCAATGATGGCAAAGGATCGAGTTTGAGCAATCGTGGTCCTAGTTCGTGGGACAAACAAGTCAGACCGGTCCAGAGATCGGAGAGGCCGATGAGAAGATGCAGAAAGAGAAGAACGAATGACGTCCGTGAGGTAATTTGGATCAAGTCCCAGTTTAGATTTGAGGACCAAAGCAAGGACTTTAAACTGAATGCGGTCAGAGAGAGGAAGCCAATGAAGTTGGTTGACCATGAAAGATGATATATGGGAGTATTTAGGAAGGTGAGCAGCCTTGAGAACAGATTGAATATAGGGGCTAGACGGACCTTGTACTTGTAGAGAGCGTTGGGATTGCGGTTCGCTTCCCGATGCTGGCTCATTTAACCACCGCTCGCCCGTTTGAGTGGACGCCACGCCATTTAGTATCCCCGTGCAAGGACAGTGCTATAGCCCAATTTAATTTCCGAAATGAGCCAGCATCAGGAAGCGAACCGCAATCTCACGCTCTCTAGTACAGAGTCGCATGAGACGCAACAGCTCTTACCAATGTAGTTAGATGACGTCTTTGGCTTGTTGGAGAAGTCCCGAAATGCCTTGCGAATGCTGTATTATAGGAGGCCGTGTGCCGTATGACGTTATGAGAAATCAGAAATGGCGGCGTAATTTTGCAACGGTAGTCTAGTTCGAAATTAAAAATGCCCGTAGGCTATATCAGCGTTTAAAGTAAATTGCGAGCTGAAAATAGTCGCGTTTACCTACAATTTCCTGTAAAAATGTTTCGTAAATTTTTTGAAATCGCTAAAGCGTTCCCTTTCGGAACCTTTAGTAGGATGGACAAACAAACAAACGTACAAACAAACGGAAGGACAAACTTTGAGACTTATAGTATAATATTCGGGGAATGTAGTTAAAGTTACCCTTCGGAGGGAGGGCGACCGGTGCCGGAGGTCGTATTTACTCTGTGGGAGTGGGGTGGGGAACAGGCCACGGGTCACATGGCAAAGGCTATTGTTTATTGCCCTGAACAACCGGTCATCAGCCATCTCTGCCATTTCCATCGCTCCCATGGAAGGCTGTTGCAGGGAGAAAGCCACCTCACTTCGTTCTACCTAGGAAACGTTCGATCCTTTCTCTGTCTTTAGAGTTTGTGAACCCCCCACCATGCTGGCGAGGCATACATTGAATAGGCAATGGTAGTTCCCCTCGCCACCTCATGTAGGGAGAGAGTGGATGAGCCCTGGGTGAGAGCCGAGTTCAGATGTGAGGACATACATGTACGTAAGTCAACTCGGATTGTAACTCTCAGGACCTTGATGGAGTCCACCCTCTCTGCCCCTTTGGGGCACGGGAGGGCCCTCTGTCTCTTTTGTGAGACAAGCATCTGCCTTGTTTTTAGTGGGTTCAGCCATTTGGCTGGGCATACGCCCGGCGCGGTCAAAGACTGACGAAAGTAGGCCAATTAGATATTTCCAAATCTCTGACTGGAATCGATTCCAGTTCGTTGTCCGCAACCTGGTTTGTGCTTCTGGACGGAGACTTATCGATGGCTGATCGCGTGATCTTCCGTTGCAGGTCCTGCTTCTTATGAGCTGCGTCGTCGTCAGATACGCTGGTCATAATATGACGCAGTCTATCAGTCAGCGCTACACTGACCCTCATCCACTCGTTCATCGATTATTGCAAGTCAGTCTTTGCGAGCCAAAAGTGTTGACAAATTCAAGTATTAGGAAAAATATTTATGGATTTAAAACAAAGGTGTCAAACTGTTTTTAATGGTGGACCATTAGCAATATTTTCCAGCAAGTGGAGGGTCAGGATGCCGAAGGCGCCTGAGCAAAATTGGGTAGGGCCTAAATTAGGGGGTCTGGAAGGGGCTCAGTGACCCCAACTCAAAAAATGTTTTGCAAAACTACATCTTAAATAATTGTGCATTTTTGTAGCGTCAGACAGTCAAATTAGGCTTTAAAAATGTTACGTTCAGTCACGAGCATCACATAAAACTTGTTATGCCTTGAAAAGGACAAAATTTTGAAACCTTTTTCTCAAATTGTGTAGTCTTTTGGTAAGGCTATGTGGGCCAGCTGTTTGACATAGAGTTGCCACCCGTCCCGATTTTGAGGCAAATGTCCCGTGTCCCGACTTGACCTAGTCGGGACAGCAAAATGTCCAGACTTTCAAATTTGTTACCAAACGAACAAAATGTTGTGGCTTAAAACACACCACCCGTACAAACTATTGCTAAATATTCTTCGATTTGTGACGGAGATGAGCTTTACAACGAGTTAACTTACCTTCAAGCATGCCAGACAAAGGTGCAGATGTGAAATGGGTTGAAATTTTTAATGCAACGAACTGTTCAGACCTGCAAAAACTTATTGAGCTTGTGTTGTCGGTGCTATTGAGGTAATGCTCGAGTTGACAGACTCTTTTCTAAAATGAAGAACCTATGTAGGCCTACTGACCAGAGTAAAAGAATGTATGTTGAACTTGTCGAACCTGAATTGCTTGTGAAAACAATTTATAGAATGACACGTGCGGAGTTCTACAGCTTTGTTTTAGGACACAAACAGTTGTTGAAAGCTCTGAGGAGTAATTGAAAATACTGCCTTAAATCAAAATCATGATCATAGGGGCCTAGCATAAGAAATCTGCTTGAAAACTTGATCTGATCGACAGAATCTGCATGTGTTCTTAAAGTTAAACGATTTAATAAAATCCCAGTCACAATTTCACAAAATTGCAGAAAGCAATGTTGGAAATGAACCATGGTTTAGGATATAGGCCAAATAAAAATTACCACTCCTCTGGATCACATCCTATCTTTCAAAGCGCCCTACTCTACCATTTTTCACTCATCTCGCTCGCCTTGGGGTCCTGCTCCGGACCCCTTCTCTACATCCTCTTTATAGCTGATGTGGAGTTTCTACTTGCATCCAGTTTTTTTACTTGCATCCTGCTCTCTCACTTCTCTTTAAAGTAGCCTCCCCTCTGACCTGCCTTCTCTCCCGCAAGACTTCTCTGGCTCTTTTTTATAAACTACTTATAATTAGAACTTTCCTTTTTGACCGGAAATGGGTCAGCAGCGCCTCTGAGTGGTCATCTTCAAGAGGCGCTATATATATTTCATTGATATAATTATAGATGATAGATAGATAGATAGATAGATAGATAGATAGATAGATAGATAGATAGATAGATAGATAGATAGATAGATAGATAGATAGATAGATAGATAGATATAGATAGATAGATAGATAGATAGATAGATAGATAGATAGATAGATAGATAGATAGATAGATAGATAGATAGATAGATAGATAGATAGATAGATAGATAGATAGATAGATAGATAGATAGATAGATAGATAGATAGATAGATAGATATAGATAGATATTTGTACCTAGCACACATCTTTAATAACGACATTTAAACACAAAAACATTACTCGGTTGCACGACTTGCGCGGCCGCTCCCCCCCACATGATTGTAATTCGTGAGGTGTTTCACGAGAAAAATGCGTCACGACTTTCTAGTTCGAAAAGGTGGCAACCCTAGTTTGACACCTCTGGTTTATTACGTTCTTTCATGCTACATGTAGAAAGGCTGTCAACAATATCCTGAAAACCTAGCCGTTGTACAATCTCACACTCAATGTTCATAAGTGTGAAATTTGTCAGTCTTTTGAAGCATTATTTTTGATGCGCTTTATATGCGACCAAACGATCTTTCACCGCTGCAGTTACACACAGGAAGTGTAAGATATCGTAATCGTAATCTCCAAACTTCTAAAGCGCCACTCGAAAGCCAAACGGAACGCACCTGCTTATTCACAAGCGCTGAGTCTAGTCAGATGGGTTATTCAAAGGAGTAGGCCTAGTTCGAAGGATGTCCGAATCCGGTTTCCTGTCTTCCAGAGGATCAGAGAGTGTGTAATACGTTTATTTAACGACGCCGTCATAACGACGATGATTGGCGTGAGAGGATCAGAGAGGGCAGAGCAGATGTTAAGGTGGGTGTCATTTAGGTCGAGAATCTGAAGGATTTGCTTTGCAATGGAGGTGGATAAAGAACTTGGGGAGAAGGGTAATATGTAGAGTCGGGTACGTGTCGCCTGCGTAGAGGTGCATGTTGGTCAACAGAGGAGGATTATATGAGATTACTTAATGGTGTGGTATACAGAATGAAGAGCAGTGGACCCCGGACGGAGCCTTCAGGGACACCACAACAGAGCGGGAGAGGCTGCGTACAGTGGCTGAAGGCTTTAACAGAGAAAGATCTGGGAGACAAGTAGGATATAATTTTATATGCAGAGCAATGCAAACATTCGGAAATCCTGATTGCAAATTGTATTCCTTTATTATTTGCAACATTCGGATATGCACTATTGTCATCGTTGCCATCTTTAAGGAACTAATTGTCCATATTTATTAATTTTAGCAAATAATAAGCATAGTGGAGTATTAAAAACAATTTTAACTATGTGAAGCAAGTCTCCATTACTGATACATAACGAAATAGATTTCTCTCGCAAACGACGTTTCTCATCTTTAGAATATTCTGTTGGATATTCTTGTTTGCTAATGTAATTAAACAAAATTCACATTCAGCCTTATCCATAATTTTGCACTGTTTCACAAAGTAGTACTTTTTAAAGCAACTTCTTGCCAATGTAGGTCTATACTAACTATAATACTGAATCCGTTGAGATCATCTAAGTCTAAGCATAAAATTTAATGAACTTCAGCTACGAATAATTGTGTGTAATAAGTTTATTTAACGACGCCGTCATATCGATGATTGGCGTCTACAAATAATTTATGGTGGTCTGCCCTTATAAAGGAATCGAATCAACTAAGTTCAAGCGCTTATTACCTCCATGAGCAAATAACATTCAATATAAGCCGAATAACTCCATATATGGTTCATGGTTCAACAAATGCTTCAGTAGTCTTCATCTCAAGCCTGCCTTAAAGATGGCAACTATGACAATAAGTGCATAATTGTTGATTAAAACTGGGAACAATAAACTGTTTGAAAATGAAAATTGAAATTGAAATAAAGTCTCCCCGGGGGAGACTAGTCTTCATTTCAACGGGGGATGAAACATATTCTCTCCCCCCGGAGACTTTGTTTCAGAATATAGTCTCGGGGGCGAATTTATTCTGAAACAGATCCGCCGGGGGAGAATCTGTTTCGAAATAGAGTCTCCGGGGGGAGACTTTTAGGGGGAGACTCTGTCACGCGACACCGGCTGTCAGAGGCTAACTGGCAGGCCTGGATTAACCACGGGTCCAGTGGGTTCACGGACCAAGGCCTACTAAAACTTTCACAAATAAGGGACCTACCATTAGAATGTAATTAGGCTATCTTGATATTTTTTATACATTATAATACTGTCCTTAACAATTATTCTAGTTTTCAAAATTAATGGTATACATCGTTGACATGTAGTAACTGCAATAAAAATTATGTTTAAACACGCTAGTTTTACTGCAAACAAACAACGAGTCACTGTCTTGCAACTCGACAGCCAAGACAATTTTGAGAGTTGTGACCGTTAGACCCTTTAGGCCAGGGATTCCCAATCTTTTCTATGCCTCGCACCCCTGGGAAATGTTTGAATATTGTTCGCACTCCCTACAAAAGTATTATCACATTTGAAGATGCATACAAGAAATTGTTAGTTACTGAAACTTGTGCCTACAAGCCTAACCTTAAAGGCTTGCAATAAATATGTTACATGGAAATTATAACTTCTCATGGTCTTACTCATATGCAAGCACTCATCGCACGGAATCAACCTCTGGCTGTTGGCGACTTTGCGTTCATTGTTAAATCCACAGCATCAATCTGGCCATGTTGGAAGCCTTGGAGTCGACGTCATTTTGTTCGTGATGGCCACTGCCTGCTGTTGCGATTGATAAAATAATTATTGTCTGTTTTAGCACGGCATTCGACAAAGCCGAGTAGGCCTAACAGTTTGAAGGCCGTGGACGATTCTCAGGCACAGCTGAGCCACACACATATGGAAATCGAAATGCTGATAGGCTCACGTCGCTATCGAATATATGGCCTACTTCAGGGCGCAATATTTTAATTTCGTTGATAGCCTACACTGCTGTCTTAATTTTCATTGGAAAACTGTTAGGCTACACTCAAAACGGCCTTAGGCTGGACAATCTGCTTTGAGAACCGGCAAGCTCGCATCTGGCGCATCACGTTCAGCGAGAATATCCAGACATATATGAAGAGACAGATTCTGGTCCAAGTCGCCATGGGCAGACAGCAGAAATGGGTTTTTATCAACAGTAGACGTAGGCTAATCATGCGCCATGCATAGGCTGACAAACTGCGAATTACTGAACCTGCAGTTAGACAGATCTTTGACCAAGTTGAACAACTTGTCCGGCTGCTTTTGACAGTAGCATGTTAATGCATTATGCAGAAGCAGATCTCAGCTGCGCAGCATTAAGGCGTCTCCAAATGCACGTGAATTTGTTATTTTAGTGCGAGGAGTCACGGAAACTGATAAACTGATCTTTGGCAACAGCAGTGACTTCTGAGTCTTGACTTTTCTTTAGGCCTAGTATTTTCATGTTTTGTTGAATTTTACTCTTTTAAAATGTAAAATTTTATAGGCCCTATCTGTTATTCTCAGCGATTAATAAAAAGAACCAATAGTAAAAACAAAGTTTTTTACTATATCCATCTAGTATCCTATAATGCGTCTTATGAAGCAGTTACCTCTACAAATATATAGTCCGCGTTCATTTTACAACATAGCGTCCGTTTAATCAAGCACCGCACCCGTTTCTGTTGCAGCCAATGGCAACGCTGGCCAATCACAACGCTGCGTGTCGGAAAAGGGGATTCCCCGATTCGAAAAGTTGAGTCCCCGATTCTATAAGCTAGCCTTTTTGGGGAGCTGAAATTTTGATAGAATGAAGTGTGTGCGAGGGTGAGTCTGTCTGCCAAGTTTCACGACGATTGAATGATTGTAAGTGATCGAACTAGTCGTCGCAAGATTTGACTTTTTAGCCTGTGACTCAAGCAAGCAAGCAATCAATCAATCAAGCAAGCAAGCAAGCAAGATTCCCGCAAGTTAAACTAGATGGATAAAAATAGCCGTCCCTGCAGTGCAGGCTGCCGATAAAATAAATGTTCAGGCTAAAGCCGCTAAACTGAAGTCTATAAGAATTCAGTGGAGAATGTTACCGTACAATTTCACTCTAATTAAATTAATCTAAAACTTTATTTCATTAATCTCGATCGCTTTTAGAAATCAATAGGCCTACAGCCCAGTGGCGTTTTTATAAGCCTAAGGAAATTAGATTAGCCTATTAAATAATAAAAAATTCGTTTCTTAGAGTAAATTTTGGGAATTTGTATTAATTAACTCCTATCCCGATTTCTCATCTTTCCTTCACTTCGCTCGCCGTTTCAACTCTAAACACCAACCACCTTAGTCGTCTGACTGTCTGCCGACACAGCCGACCTGACTGGATCTTGACCCTCTGCCTTACAGGCAGTGCCTGTCTATTCTGTTTTGATTAAGCGCCTGTGAATAAGCGGGTTCCCACTATTTCGCTTTTTGGGTGTTGTAGAAATTTCGAGATTACGATTACGACAGATGAGTGTGTATTTCCTTTTCAACGACTAGCTGTGTGGTAACAAAGACCATTAGCGTCGCCCTCATCCTTTATCCAGGCTTGGGACTGGCACTGACAGAAAACGATCAGTGGCGGAGTTAAACGACAGATGACGCTAGACATACAACTCTGAATCATTAGGGCGGTACGTCATTGGCCACCGCCATCAGAGTGTAGACTCCGCTGTTGTTGATGATCATTTCCAGTCTGTGCTGTGATGGCGTTGTATGAAGAAGTGCTGAGTTTGTTGATGAGATTTCTTTCGTGCAATGATTAAGATTCTCAGAAGATTGCCGAGAATCGGGATATTCATGCTGACAACGCTCTTCAAATTATGCCGCACACTTATTCTACAGATGTGGTTAAACAACAGCCTTAAGAATTTCTATGCGTCACTGACCAGGTATTCATCTGATTTTCTAGCAGTAAAGTCTTCGTGTGCTACGTGTTTTGTGAAACCCACCCCCACGAAATCATTCATTACCTCCAGGCAGAGCACGGAATTTAGGCAAATGGTGATATGTAGTTTAACAGATGAACCACTTTAAGGCCTACAGTTGACATGAATAATTGTTATAGCGAAAGTCGTGTTTGATGAAGCATGTTCTATTGCATGTTGTGTTGAATGTTGATTGCACGATATGTTGTAAGAGACTTGTGGTGCTTGATGGTGCCAGCGCAAGACTAAGAACAACGCTTTTCCTCGACTGTTCTGTGGCCATAAATTTGACTGATATGGATCTCAAATTGCAGTCTCTGGTTTAAGTTTGAAACGACTGTTGATTAATTCTGGAGCCATGTGTAATGTGTATTATTATTGTAGCACTGTTGTAGTACAGTAGTCTCTAGATCATTATGTTAGGTCAACGGTAGCCTGCATGACCTAGTGTTTGATGATTGCTGCATGATTGTTTCAGTTGCTGATCTTTTTATTAGTTAAATGCCTGTTCTATAAACAGTACGGTTTTCTGATGGAGAATGAATTGGTTGCATGTTGCTTGAGTGTCTTAGTGGAAAAGAGAGAGCAAGATAGGCAGAAACAGACAGACACAGACAGACACTCTGACAAACAGAGACACTAACAGACAGAAAGAGACAGGCACAGACAGACAGAAACAGTCAAACAGAGACACGCAGACAGAAACAGTCAAACAGACACACAGATAGAGACACACAGACAAAAGCAGAGAGATAGACAGATATAGACTGACAGACAGACACAAGCAGACAGACAGAGCGGATGTTTATAGAGATTGTTTGGGTAATGCTGTGTTTGTCTTTTGTCAGACAAGTGATTCAACCATTTCAAGAATGGGCAAAAGCGCATCTGGGGTAAAACTGGTCTTCATTTGTTTTCTGCTTCTCTACATTTGACTATTGCTCAGATTGGTTTCTGAATACTTTGAGAAAATCTAATTCAAAATATGCAAACGAATCATTTCCCAATTTGGATCTTTATATATTATGTTGAAAGAGAGGACAGTGTCTTATATTAAAAGATGAGCCTAACTTTTGAAGTAACACGTAATTCATGTGAACTGTATGACTCAGTGATGTTGGTTGATCTCTCTGTCATGTGCATCAGTTCTAATAAAAGTCCTTTAAGATGATGCTCAACATTTAGTTCTTTCATCGTTCAGGTTTTTCAGTTTGCATAAGTCTACGTTTTGTGGAATTGAATTACTCTGTGTAGATTGCAATAATAGTTTGCATGTTAGAAGTTTTGAAGGATTAGATATATTTGATGCATGATGTTTTGTCAGTCAGTGTTACATCTACTAGACTGTTCAATTTCTTGCATAGATGTTTCTTTCGTTCTATTTCACTGACTGATGCGTTAGAGAGAAAGACATGGTAAAGCCAGATGGTAAAGCCAGATGCCAAAAACTAATGTAGTTCCTTAGACTTCTTCTGTAGTTTGATGATCATTTCAGAGTGACTTCAGCATTTGTTGTCACGATCCTTAGGCAAATCCATCTTTCAGTTGAGATGAGAGACATCAAGTAGGGCCTATATGAGATGATGATGGAAGTGTTAGTCTGGACCTGATTTACGCCCGGTTGGTCCATTCATGGTCAGAAGCTGCTTCCTTTCTATGAACCTTGGAGAAAGTTTGGGAGTAGAAACCAGAGTTATAGATATGGTTTGGTAAGGTAATGGACAACTTGTCTCATTTTAAGTGAACAGTGCGTTTTCTGTCTCAGTGATGTCATATTCTGATGGCAGTTTGTTAATTCTGATCCAGTTTGATTCTAATACCAGCGTTATATTTGTTGAAGTATGCTAAGAATGGTCTTACACTTGAGGCCTTGTTAGACTTTCTGCATTATTGCTTCATTGAAATTGTTCTGTATTTAACTAATTTTGGTAATGTCTATTGTTTACAGAATTAAGCGACTGATAATTGGATGCGTGTTCTTATTGCTGCTTCTTTACCTGTGGCCGTTTGGCCGAACTCAAAGCTCGGAGTTGCTCTTGCCGCAGAGATGGTTGTCAGCAACACAGCGGCCTCTCGGTGATTTTACTCAGATTTCTTTCCCTCATTTAGGCCTAAATCACAAGCAAAATGTTGAGTTCTTAATATTGCATAGAAAATGGCACTTGTCTGTTTTGGCTTCATTTACATACCTGTAGAAATATTTTGAAGTTACTGAGAAACTGGATGAGTGTTGAGACTAATTGACTGTTGTTTGCAGTGTTCCTGCTATTCCCAGATTAGATAAGTTGACACAACTGCAACTCAAAGGGCTTGCGTGCGTGCGTGTGAGTGCTGGTAGTCATCTCTCAAAGTTGTGCAGATCGTTTTGTGGTGCAGTTGGCCATCTGTATGGTTTAATGTGACTCAAATTTTGTATGAGGTTAAAGCAGAAGTAGAAGAAGAACTAGAAGGAGGAGCAGGAAGAGGAAGAGTAAGAGTCTGGATATTGGTGTCCGTCTGTTAAACGTGTCTTTGTGTTGGTTGTGTTTCTGAAGGAGCGGCTGAAATCTGCGTTGAATCAAAACTGGAAAGGTTTCGTAAAAGAGCGGAGACGTTTGACGTGATGATCAATCACTTGCTGCCGGTGGTGCCAGCCACGGAGAAGCCTTGCCTTCCGTTCATTGGTCAGTTGTTTTGTGTGTTCTCCCGGGATAGACGACTGAGCGTCAGGGAAGAAGCCATTCTGATCAGAGAAACATGGCTGCCTATGATCTTGTCTCTTAACTTCACTTCATAATGATCCATCAGTTGAATGTCCAGTTGCACCGATCTCTTTATATCTCTCTTGTTTTCATGTAGAATGCAATTTCCATTGCATCATATTTCATGTCGGATGTATGAGTTTTCAGCTGATTGTAAGCTTAAGAACAACGCGAGTGCAACTGACGCTGAATATGACTGATGCTGGTGCTGCTGCTGATCAGAGTGATGGTGATGATGGACGTGTGTGTGTGTGTGTGTGTGTGTAGGGAACGGTTACGTTGGTGTTGTTGCGTCGCATCAGAGTCGCCTTCATATCAAGCAGACGCGATCACTTTCCATTCCAGTTCCTTTCTATCCAGTTGTCGAAGTTTCCCTGGAACAGCACCAGGAAGCAGGTGAGAAGAGGAGGAACAGTTTATTTAACAATGGATTCATTTCGTTCCGTTGCTTTGTCTCCCTCTTTGACATTGTGACCGTCTGACGACCACTTGGACTCAATTCTCATTTCACTGCTTACACTACTTACAATTGTAAATGGAACAATGTAAATGTAAATGGACCTCAGTTACTCTTAGGGAGAGTAATCAGCTGAAACTGAAGAGATTTCAGTTATTTCTAAAAATAGCCATGCTGAAAGTTTGAAAATGAAATGCCAAATTCCTGTACTCTAGAGAAGTTTATGTCAAAAGATGTTTCCTCTGTCTTTCTCTGTCTGTCTGTCTGTCTCTCTCTGTCTGTCTGTCTGTCTGTCTCTGTCTCTCTCTCTCTCTCTCTCTCTGTTTCTGTCTGTCTGTATATCTGTTTTTCTCTCTCTTAGTTTCTGTATTTGTATGTTTCTGTTTCAGCGGCAGTTGCAATCGACATATTGCACGGTGTCTTACACAGGATCCAGTGCTTTCCTATGGTAACAAATTCTCCTTAGAACAGTGAATGTCATTGTTAATGATCGGCCCATTCGTCAGATGACCTTTCACTGTTTCAGTCCAGAGGACACAACGTTCTTTCAAACACCTTTCTTTATAGTCTACATGATCAACTTTATATCGGAGGTGTCATTATTTAGACTTTTAAATTGCCTTCAGCTATTTACGTTGAAGGCAGATCATGAAATCTGAAATTGGGAAAATTATCTCGTATTTTCTTAACATCTGTTTGACATCTGATCTTTGCTGTGGCAGTTTGTACAGATCGGAGAATGTCATTCATTTTGCTTCCATGCCTTTCCATTCTGGTTTGTAAATGAAAGTCTTTTGTCTCCAATTTGTCATCGTCATGTGCTCTTACCTTGACCATTACCGTTTTGTAGGGCTCCTCTGTTTGTCATCTTGTTTGGCTGCTGATTGACATTTTGTCTCTGTCTGACTTCTCTCATTTTCATCAGCTGCTGCTTAACTGAAAGTTAAACTTATTCTGATCTTTTTAATAAATCTTGTATTATTTGTTATTTTCTTCTCTATTTTTATTTTCTTATTATTTGTTATTATTTTCTTATTATTTGTTAATATTTTCTTTCTCTTTGGGTACTGTTCGTAAAATAACCGGCTAATGGCTAATTGACTTTTTTGCAGTATTTTTATTAATTCATGGCTTCTGTATGGATACTAGCTGAGTATGGCTTTCATTGCTCTAGTTCTCATCTTCCCTATGCTTCAGGTATTATAGTAATATAATTAAACCTGTAGCACAGGGAAGAGCAATCAGAAAACTCAGATATATTATATGTGATTGATTTTAAGTGAACTCGTTTTCCGGTCGATCTGTGTGTGCGCAGGGTGAGGCGTGTGTCGTCGTGGAGACCGTGGCTTACGCTCATCGCAAGAGACCTTCTGTCATCGTCCAAGAACTACGAATACACAATCCTACAGTACGATTCAGTCTTCAAAACTTCATAAAGTGCACAGAATTAATTTGTCGTCACTTGACGGCAGCAGATTCTGTTTCAATGCTTTGGCTCAATGAGGAGGAGGGGAGGGGGCTGTTTGTATATGTTCAGGTTTCAGCAGGATTTGAGTTTTGTGGAAATGCAGAATTAGCATTTAACATAAATCATATTACATATTTCATGAAGTCAGTCAATCAATGAGAATTTATATAAGAGCCCTTTCAAGATTCCAATTCAAAGGCACACACCCAGTTGTATTTTTTTATGTCTAAGGTTAGACATTTTGTCTGGATTGTCTAAGTTCTTCCTTTCAGACTGAGATTTAGTTCTATAAGAAGTTTAATCGCTTTCTTCCTCTCAATCTTTTACCTCATCTGATGCAATGCTGTAGACAAATAGAGTTCTTGTGTGATTTCTAAAGTTGGATTTGAGTGAATTTCGTGAAAATTTATTCGGAGTGTTGATTTTTGACTTGAATTAAGTTGATTTCATGATTTCTTTGATGAGTTTTTGTCCATTTTCTTTCTTTTATTAGGATAATGCCGTTGTAATGGATCTGCATCAGATTGGCATTTCTGATTGGCCAGGTGCTGTGACTCGTATGCACAGGTATTTACTCCAAGTTCTGTGGAGCTCGGCATTCTGACACAACCCCACAAACATGAAAATCGTTCTCATAATGACTATAATAATGATGTGCCAGCCGGTGATCGAAAGTCTCTTGCTACCTTACTAGGTTAAGGTTACTTAGAACTGCAAATCAATTTCAGAATGTTATCTGACAGATGTTACTCTGATGCTCATTGTTTAGTGGAGAATCTGGTCAATTGTGATAACAGAATCTCCTTGTTCATAGATTTGATCTCCTTCAAATCCCTTTGGTTTGTCCAGGAAAACGAACTGACTTCCTCTGATACATTTAATTCTAATGTGCGTTGTTGAATGATATTCTGCCATGATCTGGTTCCCTAGCAAACTTACTTAATGGCCGAATTACAAGTATTCACCTACAGACAGCAGTATTAAACAGTTGTTGGTGATTGCCAATTGGCTGTTCATATTGAAATCGGTTTTGTTAAATGATAGCCAGAACAGACAAAGGAAGCAAAGTAAGAACAGTGAGCTACTTTGTTTGTGAATATATTCAGAGTAGAGATGCACAGTGAAAATAGCGAATAAGAATTCTAAACTACTTAATGTCTGTGGTTGATGTTTGATGGTGTGCCTGATTATAATGATGACGAAAGCGTATTTTCTCTGAATGCAGGATGAGTTCTGCGCGAACGTCATCACAGATCGAGTATGCGTTGACCGAGGGACGAGTGGTGGATGAACAGGGAATGGGAAACATCAGCGTCGTCATTGCAAATCTCAAACTGCCGGAGACAATCTCAGTTAAAGGATCGAGGTCAGATCTTGTGAATCTGTGATGGTCGATGATTTCTAAAGAGCGATCACTTAACATAACATAACATATTTTATTCGGCAACCAACTTAAAATACAGGTCGTAAGTACATATAACTGTTTTTGAGATTTGTCGATGTACCCATGAGACCCAAAAGAGGCCAAGGTCCTGCAAGCCAGGGCCACCTGAGACAAATTAGTTGACAGAATGCATCACGGCCAACTATATGATAAGTGAAAAACTAGGCAATAAATTCTTAACTATCTTAACTAAATAAGGAGAAATTAAAGAAAATTAAGAAAATTAGAGATTATGTACATACAATGACATAGCTTATAAACTTGACATTGGATGAACAGTTGACGTCATTTTGTCTCACGTGTCTAAGCCATGATGAGGCCAGTCGTTAAGCAACTGATTTCATTGAGGCGCCCTTGGGTTGAGGCGTGGCTGTGTTACAGCGCAATAAAAATTGTCATTATTATTATTATTATTATTATTATTATTGCTATCATCTGAGCACTGATTGACTGCACTTGAATTTTTTAGTAACAAAGGAACCTGTCACTTAATAATTGATGCCTGACAGAGACACAGTTCTTAGTTATTAGTTGTTATTAGTTGTTCCTTTCTTCTTGTAGCACTTGGAATTTCCATGTGGTGACTGTTGTCCGCTATGGAACAGCAGAACAAAGTCGTGATGTCCTGAGTATGGCGAACTTAGCGCAACAAGTCAACAGCGTAAGATCTGTCTTGATTTGATACGTCACATGTCCAAGACAATGATTCTGAGGAGACAGAACTAAGCTATATGTGTTGCTTTCACCTATAAACAACGTCATACGATTTGTGTTTGTATTTTGGTAGAATGGGAACTACTGAGAAATGCTGTAACAGACCTTAGAAGACAATCTTAAAACATCCCATCAGAGTTTCTACTTTCTAAAGATTGACTGATGCAATGTAGAGCTGGAAATTGTAATTTCATGGAAGAAGATCTTCCTTGTTTCGCGTGTCTGCTGATTCTTTTGACTGGTCATATTAAACAAGACTCGACCAGTTCTGTTTCAAAGTCATAACATTTGGCTTGGCCAACTAAACAGCTCTTCTTTCTGGAATAAAGCTGCACTCTGCACTCTGACTTTCTTGGTCCCGAGCACTCGCTACACCTCTTCCTAAATGTCCTAAAGTTTGTGTCATCTTCGTTTCTTTTGTAGAAATCATGAGTCGTTTTGTTTTGGATCTTAGTTGTTGTCTTTCTTATTTAATGTTGTTCCATTTTATGCAACAGTTGTTCAATTGGCTGTTGTCTGTTTGTCTAGGATTTCAATGACGTCATGAATATTGAACCAAAGATGCTGAGAAAGGAACACAGCAACATTTGGACTGTGGTAAAGTTTCTCTGGAAAATCATTGCATCTCATCTTAACGAATTCAATTTTCTCTGTGCCATGCTTATGAGGCAAATCGTATTAGTCAAACTTCATCACTTAATTCAGAGTTCAACTGTCGCTATTTGATGATGAGGTCATGTATGGGTCACACAGATTGTATCACGAGATCTGAACAGATCATTGTGACTGATTTGAGATATGAATGAAAGTTTTGGTTTCTTTTCCTCATTGTGAACAGTTGCGGGAGACATGAGTAGTTTTCGAAGTATGTAGCTGGAGCTGTAATACGAATCAGATGGAATGAATACGGTAGGTGACTTCCGAAGGAGTAGGAAAGGTGGTTCAGTTGTACTGAAGAGGTGAACTGGGTGATTTGTGATGCCACAGGTTCAGAGATGTCAAGCTATCTTAGATGGCGCCTCTGAAGGACGTCTCCTCTGAAGGACCTCTCCTCTGAAGGACGTCTCCTCTGAAGGGCCTCTCCTCTGAAGGACCTCTCCTCTGAAGGACGTCTCCTCTGAAGGACCTCTCCTCTGAAGGACGTCTCCTCTGAAGGGCCTCTCCTCTGAAAGGCCTCTCCTCTGAAGGACCTCTCCTCTGAAGGACCTGTCCTCTGAAGGGCCTCTCCTCTGAAGGACCTCTCCTCTGAAGGGCCTCTCCTCTGAAGGACCTCTCCTCTGAAGGACCTGTCCTCTGAAGGACCTGTCCTCTGAAGGACCTGTCCTCTGAAGGACCTCTCCTCTGAAGGACGTCTCCTCTGAAGGACCTCTCCTCTGAAGGACGTCTCCTCTGAAGGACGTCTCCTCTGAAGGACCTCTCCTCTGAAGGACCTGTCCTCTGAAGGACCTCTCCTCTGAAGGAACTGTCCTCTGAAGGACCTCTCCTCTGAAGGACGTCTCCTCTGAAGGACCTCTGAAGGACCTGTCCTCTGAAGGACCTCTCCTCTGAAGGACGTCTCCTCTGAAGGACCTCTCCTCTGAAGGACCTCTGAAGGACCTGTCCTCTGAAGGACCTGTCCTCTGAAGGACCTCTCCTCTGAAGGACGTCTCCTCTGAAGGACCTGTCCTCTGAAGGACCTCTCCTCTGAAGGACGTCTCCTCTGAAGGACCTGTCCTCTGAAGGACCTCTCCTCTGAAGGACGTCTCCTCTGAAGGACCTGTCCTCTGAAGGACGTCTCCTCTGAAGGACCTCTCCTCTGAAGGACGTCTCCTCTGAAGGACGTCTCCTCTGAAGGACCTCTCCTCTGAAGGACCTGTCCTCTGAAGGACCTCTCCTCTGAAGGACGTCTCCTCTGAAGGACCTGTCCTCTGAAGGACGTCTCCTCTGAAGGACCTCTCCTCTGAAGGACGTCTCCTCTGAAGGACCTCTCCTCTGAAGGACCTCTGAAGGACCTGTCCTCTGAAGGACCTCTCCTCTGAATGACCTCTCCTCTGAAGGACCTCTCCTCCTCCCTCAGAGGACATTGCAAACTAGATTCTACCAAAGTGACGCTGATGCATACTTAGGTGAAAGGGTGGTTATTGCTTTGCCCAGTACTCTGCATTCAAGCTAATGCTTTTTTAAATGTCACTTGGTTGACCTGAAAGTAGGAGGCCCACTAGTGACTTCACATGGACAGTAAGTTCTGGAAGGATGAGTCATGGAACAGAATGCTATGAATCAGAGAGAGAGTTGTTGAGCAGAAGGCATCCAATCGATTCTGCTCAGCTGCCTGATGATCATTCCTCCTTTTGTCTTTCAGTTGTGGAGTTCTGGTTTCGGAATAAGTCATTCGTTGGCAGCTGGAGCTGTGAATGGAGATAAGATCAACTCCACCATGTACTACGTTCTGAGCAATGTTCCAAGTCCTCTGTTCGAACTAAGTCACCAAGAACACGATGTTGCTCAGCTGGAACAACTTCTCTACTATCCAGATCGCTGCTATGAA
The DNA here is from genome assembly GCA_020284085.1 of Aporrectodea caliginosa. Classification (NCBI taxonomy): domain Eukaryota; kingdom Metazoa; phylum Annelida; class Clitellata; order Crassiclitellata; family Lumbricidae; genus Aporrectodea; species Aporrectodea caliginosa. The sequence continues at coordinate 125,768 of JACEVL010000550.1, read as the reverse complement.
GGTCACCACACGCTGTGAGTTCACTTGATCTCAAGAAAATAGTTTTCAGTTGGCTAACAATTATTGTTCTAGTTGCAGTCAGAAGGAGGAAGCTGTAAAAGGTAGTAGTAGCCTGTTTGTTGTCTTACAGAGCACAACAGACGACGGTCGTTGTTGATGCTGAAGGATCTTTCACTGAAGTGCACATGTGGCATTATCAATCCATCAGCCACCGACCGATCTTATGTTTTGCAGATTGAAACACACCCTCAGCAAAATGGTTAATGAGAGAAATACTGGTCACCTGTTCAAGTCTGATTGTGGCTTTTAGGTCATCTGAATGTTTCCACTCTGCTTGATCTGTGTTGTCTTTGGTGTCTTAGGCAAAATGTGAAGATGTGGAAAGATGTGACGACCACTGAAGATCTCATCAGCTCCGTCAACACTTGGCTCATCACCCTAGAAAAACAGGGATGTGGCAGAATGCTGAAAGCGGGTAAAGTTATCCTACAGAATTTACTTCTTCTTTAAAGAAATCTCTTTATGTTTTGTTTTTGATTATTTAAGAGATGAGAGTCTGCTGTTTCAGTGAAGATGCGTAACCAACAGATATCCTCTGATGTTGATGAATTGGGTTTTATGTTATGAGAGGCTTTGGATTACTTTGGCCACCACTTGAAATGAGGCTTACAGGTATTATTGGTCTCTTGGAATCTACTTCAGGAGCTGATGGAGTTCTGCAGGCAATGATCCTGAGCTATGGAGCATTCCGCTTTAGCAATGATCACCTGGAGTTTGGAACGCACCCGAGCGACCTCCATCGCGACTACTTCTTTCGCCGTATCAACTATGGAAACGATACGCACGTCAACGTTTCAGTGAAAGTCGGCGAAGACAACCGAGCCGTTCTGTACGTTTCTCTCGATAGAAACAACAAACCGTACTATGCCTGTGATGCAGGATGTCTGGATGCACCAAGTCAACTGAGGTCATGACCTACTTCTTCTTCTCCTTTCACTTCCTTTGCCTCAATTAAACGCTGTTCTTCTTGTCTGCCAGAGAAATCTTTGTCTTCTAAAGACAATAGGAATTTAGAATGCACAGGCACACACAAACCAGGTTAAATGACTTCTTTTCTGATGGATCTGATGGTAGAAACATCTCAGCTCACTGATACTACACGGCTAGCTTCTTCCAGATCATTATAATAGCATTTCTGGAAAAATAATGGAAAGAAAATCATAGAAATTATTGTCTTCATGGGGTCAAAGTTCTCGGTACCAGTCGTGTGAGGGATTTTGGTTTTCGTTCTCTGCCTTTAGTTCTGGCTGTAAATGTATAAGCGCACACTTAAGAGGTGTTCCCTACTTCACAGTAATAAAAACCAGATGGATTTCAAGTACACACAGAAATGAGGCAGAGAACAGTGATGAAGTTCATGTCACAGCTTGCTAGGTAAAGTCTGATTGAAAACAGATGGACCCAGCAGAGTGCAACGTCTCTGGTGGATGTGGAAGTTTGTGCGGGTGGGACGGAGGTCACTCCGTACAGCAAATGAAGATATCTGTGGCCAGCGGCAGCAGCAGTGGCAGCAGTGGATGAGACCAGGACACATCACAAATTGTTGTGATAATGGACGAGTGCGCAAGACAACTATGAATAAGCATTAAAATCTCAAACTCATTGTGTCTTTGCAGAGCCAACTAGAACAATTCCTTGCACATCAGACTTAGGCCTAATATATATCGAATCAGGATGCATCAGTGGCATTAATGCATCAGTGGCATTGATGCATAAGTGGCATTGATGCATAAGTGGCATTGATGCATAAGTGGCATTGATGCATAAGTGGCATTGATGCATAAGATGCTTTGAAGCATAAGAAGATGCTTTGAAGCATAAGATGCACTGATGCTGCATCAGTCGTCCCTTCTAAGCAATGTGTCATATTTCAAAAGCATCCGTTACACATCAGACTGGTTTACTTGAAATCAAACAAAGTGAATGTAACAACGTTCTGCCGGAGTTTGCACCCATTTCATTTCAGATGTTTCTATTTAAATTCTGTGCAGTCGTGAAGTGTTGACATTTCCTGTGAAGTTGACGGATCCACTCACTCCCATTCTCTACATCACGTCCGACAAACAGCACATGGAAGATCTGAAGCATGCAATACACGTCAAAGAAATTGTTGAAGGTCTGCAGGAAATTATTCTCTGTGGTGTTTTTTGCTTAATTGAATCAACTGATTGCCTCTATACACCATTTTTTTTATCAGACCTTGTATGTAAGTGGACATCTGATGCAAGATTCTGTTTAGAGAGACACAGTGTACGACCGACTGTTCTGGATTGACAATGTCATAAAGAAAGACAGAGAGCAAGACTTTGGACTAAACATGAGATGAGCGTTGGAGTTGACAATGTTGGTGAATGACTGGCATCAGGAACTGATGACGATGACAGTGATGATGATGATGACTATGATGATTGATGATGGCGATGTAACTGGAGACGGTTTGTTTGGGTCTGATGCATCAGGTGCTGCAGCTGTAGTCCAAGCGGTTTCCGAGGTTCAGTGTAAAATGCTGCAGAGAGTTGGCACAATATCTATTATAGTTGATTACATTACAAGTACATGGCTGCAGTATATTACTCTTATTGATGAAACTGATAAGCGTCCTGAAGTCAGAATCTCATGGCAAAGTGTAATGCCTATCAATGCTGTGGAGCTGTTTCTGAGGGAGGGAAGGAGGGAGGGGGAGGCACTCTGTAGGTGTTCATGAAAGTTATACTTTGCTTAATAGTATAACTAGATGTTTGCCATCCTAAGACGATTAAAAACAATTTGGAAATGTCAAGAGTTGCCTCTTCTTGTGCTATGATTGACATAAGTCCTCTGCCTCCCTCCCCTCCCTCCCCACTCCCTCCCTCCCTTCCCTGTACTTCTCTGCTGTCCGTCCCGGCCGTCCGTACCTCCTTCCCTCCCTTCAACGTCCGTCCCTCCCTCCACCACGTCTCTCGCGGCGATCGTGCGTGTCTTTCCCTCCGTCCCTTCCTCCCTTCCGTCCCTCCATCCCTCCGTCCTCCCTTCCCCGTACTTCTGCCGTCCGTCCCGGCTGTCCGTACCTCCTTCCATCCCTTGAACGTCCGTCCCTCCACCACGTTCTCGCGGCGATCGTGCGTGGCAGACCCGCGCCTTCCCCTCCCCATTCTCTTATAGAAATGTAGAAGGCCCCAGATGTCGTGTTGCATTATATCGCGTTGCTATGACAACGTCTATATTTAGTTATTGCGATGACGTGATATGACGTAAGCCATATTGTCGAAAACAGCGTTACAGACGCATGCATGCATGCACGCACGCACTGAGATTTCTGTTCTATTATATTATTATAATACTTTGTTCTTGGAAACCTTAACTCGGCATCTGTCTTTTGATTGTTGTTTGTGATCATGTGTTGTTTTTAGCACCAGCGCATGAGCATCACGTCATGGTGCTGCACAAGCACGGCCACCACTGGGGAGGACTTCCGATGTTATTCTGGGGCACAATTGGCGTTCTCATCTTAGTCTTTCACCTCTTCCTTTTCAAGCTCGTCTACAATGAGTACTGTTCTGGTGTCGAACCGAAATATCCAAAATATTCTCGCGGTCGATACGTATAGCAACATTTCGCTTACTATGATTGGTTGACCTTGTGATGAAATTTGACTGATGAAGAGAAATGACATCCGGACCCATTCCATGTGTTGTTAGCTGTTGGCAGGTGGTGAGAAAGAGGAGAAGAGGGGCTCGGTATTCACTGTTTCTCTTTTAACCTGCAATCGTTTCTCATAGCACCCGGACGACATAGCAGTGGTTGGTCCAGGTGATGTCGTTAGTGTTTTGAATGACGGACAAGTTGTTGTTTTCTAAAAAGAATCTGGAGTTTCAAAGCCGAAATCAGCGACGCAAGGACCGATTATGTCGAATTCACATTTTATCTTATATTTGCTGCTTTGATTTGCTCTCGTAAGCAGAGTGCTTGGCACCATTGACTGGGTGTGTCTTCTGTAAATTGTGGCAGGTTCATTGAATGTACGTTAAATGTGGCAGATGGATGTTTAGGGATGTATGGTAGCATTGAAACTAAGCTTCAGTGACTGTTGCTGTTAATTGTTTCTGGGCAGGTGTTCAGTTTTTAGCGTGGAGGTGGGACTCTGAAATCTACTGTGAACAGATTAAACATTTTTGTGGAACCATTGACTTCCTGTTTTGTTAAGTGATGGTCGTATTTCATACTTACAAACAGTTACTTCAAACCTTGTCTCAACCCTCTCACATTCATCAGCTCTTCAATATCGTAGCGCCATCTCTGCTCGTTATTCGTCATACACAGTCTGTCTCTATTTCAGCTGTCAGTTTTCGGCAGCTCCCAAATTCTGCAATCGCTGGTTAGTTGACGCTGATCCATTTTCCGGTTGGAATGAACCCTGGAAAGGTCTCTGCCAGTAGCAGACTCTCTCACCTGTGGTGGTTCAGTATCAACAATAAACAACCCGCTTCGTTTCCCTCCTGCAACCCTCTCCACTTGCGGCTGAAAACCTTATCCTTGTTCCAGTTCTGAACCATACGGTGACCACCTTCACCAACGGTTTCCAATTCTACGTTGTGCCATCTCCTCTTTGGCTCCCTCCTCTGCTTTCTCCGTCTTTTTCACTCGCTCTAAATTTATCAGAATCTCTGAGCTAAGAAATTATACCCATTGTCTACATATAAAAGAAATTTGAAGAGTTTAATTTATATCAAGATTTGTGAGAAATTTGTTTATTACATTTGTATACATAGCGATGAAGAATCATTCGATGGCACTGAGCAATTAATGCTGTGTTACGACGCTCAAGCCAGATAATACTAAGTATTTATATAGCGCCTTCGGTAGCTAAGGCCGAAGGAAAGGACGCTGTACACGAAATAGAACGACCGTGTTGTTAATAGCAATGCTAGTCTTAATTCTGTGTTTTTATTAAGGGGTCGTCGTTAATTATGTCAACAAAATAGGGGGGAGGGGGTTTGAAAAGTTTGACAGCGTTGACAATGGGGAGGGGGGTTCGGTACAAGTTGATGTCAAGAAATTTTTCTCCAATAAAATCAACACAAAGACCCTTCCAATGGTAGCGAAAATATTAAGAAATGCAAAAATGCATAAAGTGTTTAATGCTTCATCAATACTCACTAAAAAGTTGGTCTTCCTAATTCCAGACTTTTAGATTGCATTTTTTAGTGTAAAAATTTTTTCAAAATGATTCTACATGTATTGAACCATTTTTGTTTCTTTTTTTAGGGGAGGGGTTCTGGGATTGTTGATATAATTTTTTAGGGGGTCCGTCAATGTTTGACAGTTGTTGACAAAGGGGAGGGGTCAAAAACTGCCTAAAATTTGTTGACATAATTAATGGACGATCCCTAAGCACTACGACATAACGATAGAGCCTCATGATCGAGTCGAAGGAAAGCTACTAAGGGGCCATTGTGAGGAGTGAAGGGCGACGACTTGCTCAGACAACTCATCACGGAGGAGGAGGAGATCGCCGCCTCCTCACAGTTGTCGAAGAGAATTGAGGCGACAATCAGCGCAGACACCACAGTGGTGTCTGCGCTCTATGCTCAACGAAATGGCCACAGCGTATGAATCAGCGCTGGTTGACAAGGAGGCGGAAAATGTAGTAACAACCGGAATAGCTAGAGGATTAGACTCTATGAGAGGAAATATCTGGAATTCGAACTCGGCTAGTCTTTCCAGCCATCGCCCCTGTTGGCCGATGGGTTCCGGAGTACGCTGGAGCCACTGAAGGGCTGCATGATCAGTCCTTAATATGAATGGGTGGCCTAACAAATACTGGCGATATAACTTCGTAAAGTATACTATGGCCAGGAGTTCCCTGCGTGTGACACAGTAGTTTCGTTCCGCGGTGGACAACAAGCGGCTCCCGTAGGCAAGCACGCGTTCCTCCCCATCTATCCTCTGGGACAGTACGGCCCCTATTCCCAGGTCACAGGCGTCGCAATCCAACACGTACGTACCTTCGTCCTTGGGCAAGGCCAAAATGGGAGTGGACGTCAAGACGCTCTTTAAGTGTTCGAACACCTCCTGACAGGTGTCGTCCCATACGAAAGCCCTACCCTTCTTTGTGAGCTCAAACAAGGGGGCAGCCAGGACTGAGAAGTTACGAATAAACCGGCGATAATATGAACAAAGTCCTAGGAACGAACGTACATCCTTCAATCGCCGGGGAATGGGCCATTCCACCACATCGCGGATCTTGGACGGATCCACGGCCACTCCACCTTGGGTTACTATGTGTCCCAGGAAGCTAACGGTCCTACGCAACAATCGACACTTGCTTGGTTTAAGCTTTAAGTTGGCCGTCCTTAACCGTTCGAAAACCTTACCCAACCTCTGTAGATGTTGCTCGGGCGTATTCCCGAAAATTATCACATCATCAAGGTAAACCAGGCAGATGTCGAAATTGAGTCCGGACAGTACAATGTCCATCAACCGTTGGAAAGTTGCTGGAGCATTGCAAAGCCCGAAGGGCATCACCTTCCATCGATAGATGCCTCGACGCGTGACAAACGCGGTTTTATCAGCATCCCTAGGATCCATGGCCACCTGGTGGTAACCACTCCTTAAATCCAAGGTACTAAACCAGCCTCCACCGGAGAGGGCATCTAAACATTCATCAATCCTGGGGAGCGGGTACGAATCCTTCTTAGTTCTATCATTCAACTGCCGGTAATCTATGCAAAAACGGAGGGTCCCATCCTTTTTTCGGGCCAAAACCACGTTAGCCGCCCACTCGCTAACAGCGGGTTCAATCGTTCCAGATTCAAGCATGCTATCCAGCTGCTCATCTATGGCAGCTCTATGAGGAAGCGGTTGGCGCCGTAGGGGCTGTCTTACAGGACCTGCGTCTCCCGTATCAATCCTATGGGTCGTAATGTTGGTCCGACCGAGGTCACCTTCCCTTACCGAGAAAACATCACTGAATTCCGTCAAAAGTTCCCGCAATTGCTGTCGGGTCTCGGGCATCACTTCCTCCGGGAGATCACTCAACAACATCTCACAAGGAACCGCCTCACCAACCGGCTCCTGGCCTTCATCCCGGGTCTCCCGATATTCAATCTCTACAGGGTGCAAACCTCCCAGCAATTGGTCCTTAACTAGCCTTACGGGGTCATCAGTTAAATTAACTACCCGAACCTGGGTCGTTCCGGCGTCATCGCCAACTACAACCCGTGCAACGTGGACTCCCGGACGGATCTCCTTAGTCTCCGTCATCCAGGCCGGTGCTACGGACGACAAATCTCCGTACAACGTCTTCACAGGGACATCGAACTGACACTTTGGCGATACCACAACCTCTTCAGAAACAATCACCCGCCGGCACCATCCAGCTCCATTACCCCTTACGAGAGCGATGCGTTTACGGCCAATGAAAAGAGCCCCAGTCCCAAAACCTAGGCGGCAGCGGTGCTCCCTTAACCAATCCATACCTAGCATTGGATCTGCGATCTGGTCGGACACCAGAAATGAACTAGAAATTTCAAACCCACTCCGGACCTTAATGGGAACCCTTATCTCTCCAAGCACGCGTATGTCAGACCCATTGGCAGCCATCAAATACCGGTCACAAGGACGAATCTCTAACCCCTGGACAATAGAGGAAGGTATGAGGCTCACCTCCGATCCCGTGTCAATCAGGCATAGTTGCTGGCGTCCATTGATTGTCCCACGGATGTAGACAGCATTGAACGTTGCGCGGTTGGGCACTCTCGGGTGGGTGGTGTGATTGGCGGCCACCGTCTCCGTCGGCGTCGATTCTTCAGCTTCCGTCTCGGTCACGTTCGGGCGGTTGCGGGCCCGGCGTGACTGGCGACAATTGCGAGCGATGTGGCCGGGTTGGCCACAGTTGAAGCAGGTCATCTCCTGTCTCGAACTCCCTTGGTGACTGGCGTTGGCGTTTCCGGGGCGAGTTTCTCGGCCCGGCTCTCGGTAGCGGTCTCCGGGGCGAACGTCTCGGCCCGGTTCTCCATCAGTCGTCGTACGGCCTCGTAGTTCCCGAAACTGTCGGTCGAATTTTCCTTCTATCTCCCGTTGCCACTGGCGTTGCTCGTCCCTCTGGATGGTAAGGAACCGGTCCAGCTGGGCCTGGATCTGTTCGCTCACGTCGGTCTCCCGAGTCCCTCGCACCCGGTTAGGCGGTCTTCTCCGGTCGTCAGGCTCCGACGGTCTTCTCCGGTCGTCCAGGTCCATCGTGCTTCGGTAGGCCTCCAGACGTAGCGCCGTCCGATAGGCTTCATCAAGCGACTTGGGTTCTCGCTCGCGAACCTTGAGCGAGAGCTCCCGATCCTTCATTGCCTCCAGGAACGCGTCTTTGGCAATAATTTCTGTGGTTTCATTGGTCGGAACTGGGTAAGCGAGTACCACCAGCCGACGAATGTCGTGCAGGAGATCACTTAGATTCTCCCCGGCACGCTGGCGTCTGTAGTAGAGTTGCGTCCGGAAGGTCTCGGCCTGGCCTTCCGTCCCGTAGCGTTGGCGCAAACGTCCCACCAGCTGGTCATATGATGCCTCGGACTGGGCACCAAAGTCCCACAGCAGCTGAGTGGCGGCTTTCTCCAACGAGCAGCGCAGAAAGTCAGCTTTGTCCGAGGCGGTCCACCGGTTGTGCCTCGCACACACCTCGAACTGGGACAAGAACGATTCCAAGGAACCTGTCCCGTCAAACCGGCCCGGTTTCATCTGCATGGGTCGGTTCTTCAGCAGACCACCGACGCCCTCCAGCAGCTTCGGTATCATCGTCGAGTCGTCCGTCACTTCCCGTCTGGCAGGATCCGAAATCCTCCTTCGGTCGTTCATCTCCTTCGGCCTCGGATCATCGAAGCCGATGCTCTCCAGCAGGCGGTCTCCACCCGGCTGCGTCTCCATTGAACGTCGTCCCCCGGCAGGCGTGGAACTCACGACAGGCCCACCGGCAAGGCTCGGGAACGGGTAGATGACGGTGTCGTCTTCGTCTCCCATCAGAATCGTCTTCGGAAGTCAGGCGTCGAATGGTAGCGTTCGGCAGTCTTCTTGACCTCACCTCGGCTGGCCGAAGTGAAGAATCTGTCGGTCGTACCGTCGGCAGAGACTGGCACGACCCCACTTCTGGTACCAAAGTTGTGGCAAACCCCGGTTCGTCTTTGACCAAAAGCGTGACACACCGGTCGGGGTAAGAGCACCAGGGATCGTAGGATGGGGGATTCTTCTCTCTCTTCTTCTTCGGGTACCAGGATGGTGAGCGAAATCCTCCCTTCTTCTTCTCCCTGTTCCTGTCCGCGCTGATCGACCTTTCCCGTCGGGCAAAGGGTTTTTCTTGAAGGCCACCGTTGATGCACTCTGACTAACTCAATGAGAAGAACGACTCGAAGACGTTTCAATGATTAAATTCTTATTAATATCAATGTCAACTCGACGACAATCAATCACGATTTAACTGAACAGAACTGACTGCAACTGTCACACTATTAACAACAACCCCGCAACTGACTTAACAACAACCCCGCAACTGACTCTAGAACTCACTTAACAACAACCCCGCAACTGACTACGAACAAGCAAACACACGCCCTTATATAGCCCCTTAAAGAGCGCGAAACCCAGCCCAGGTCCCGGGGACCTAAGGGGGGACTCAAGGGGGGACTTAAGGGGAGACTCAAAGGGGGACTTTAACATGCATTTCCCATGCATTAGATAGGGGACTTAAGGGGGGACTCAAGGGGGACTTAAAGGGGGACTTGACTAGGTCAAGTGAGAAAGGCGGGGGAGAGGGGGACTTGACTGTATGAAGAGAAAGCGGCTAACTTCAAAGGCAGCCGACGGACGACAGGCGTCGGCGGAGGAGAGGGGGACTTGACTGCAAGAAGAGAAAGCGGCTAACTTCAAAGGCGGCCGACGGACGACAGGCGTCGGCGGAGGAGAGGGGGACTTGACTGCGCAAAGAGACAGCGGCTAACTTCAAAGGCAGCCGAAGGCGCCGGGGTGGGAGAGGGGGACTTACAACGTCACACTTAACGAACCCAGGGGGACTTCGAACCCCATGACCTTCAATTTTGTTACAGTATCATCAGTTTATTATTACTAGTATAACTGTTATTATTATTAATGGGATAATGGATAAATCAGGTTATTATTACTGAGTCAAAGTAAACACCACAGTCCACATGTTTCACATCTCAAACATGACTGGTATTAGCTTTAAGCAGAAGTTTTTAAAAGTTGGTGTGTGACAGCCTGTTCCGATATTTAAAAAACCGGCTTGTTTCAACATAATATGTGCCGAGTGAGTTGAGTTTGAAATAATTGAGTTATAACTCAAACTCACAGAAAATAATGAGTTAACTCAAACTCATAACTCACACTCTTTAAGGTGAGTTAACTCAAACTCATAAATCACAGCAAGTGAGTTAACTCGTGAGTTTAAACTCATCTGAGTTAACTCATACCCAACACTGCTTATAGGGACCGTGTTAGTCCACAATTTTTAAATCTCTTAAATCAGCCACCATTGGTATGCGAACGGGCATCTGCATGCTGCAGAGAAGCACATGGGATGTATACATGGGACCAGTGTAAATGACCGGACCAGTCACATCCTTAAGACTGAAAGATTGTTTGTAGGCCTATATTATGTTAATTTCAGAACTGTTCACATTGGTTCGAAATGCCAGAGAGAGTTCATTCAACTTGTATTAGTTGTTTTAACCGAATGTTAGATAACTTGAAGAGGTGTATTTTAAAGAAATTGTAATTTCTTCGGATTCAACTTAGTGCTGTTTATCTTTTGCTCTTCAGAGAAACAGATTGATCAATTGGTTTTGAACAATCAGGTGGAATTGCGTAGAAATACTGTGAGTTTAACGCATAAATTAACATAAATGAATGGAAGCGGAGTTAATTACTGAATTTCGTAGAAGCCGCTACATCTTTGCTATTAGGAAATTGGTGTCGTTGCCTATGATGACCTTTCCACTTGAATATAATGTAGTTATATAAATTGCAACTGATCTGTGCCAGGGTAAACCGTAGCCTAACTTCAATCTTTGAAGTGACTGGCTTACAATGGGACGAGGGTCGAGGGGGTTAGTGCAGTGCTTCCCAAACTTTTCAGTGTCACGGACCGGCAGAATTAACTTTCCAGTATCACGGATCGGCAGGAATTTATCCACTGCGTGCATGAGGACCGGTGCCCATTTTATTAATTATGTCTGCTTTTCGATCACCTAAAATCGATTCCTCAAATATGTGTCAAAATTGATTTAAATGCATATTTAGCCAATTCTATGACTTTATTGCCCTTTAACACTGCTAGCTTAAAAAGTGTTTTTTATGACTCAAAAAAATTATAATAGCCATTTTTGATTCCGAGACAATTTGACCACTTTCTTGACTCACTCTGCGGAGCGGCAACTGAGGGCTCGCGGACCGGTGCTGGTCCGCGGACCACCACTTTGGGAAGCACTGGGTTAGTGGTTTCTGATCTAAGTAACATTACAAAAATTGTGTCAAACTGTAGTTTTTGGAGACTCTAAGGCTACTAACACTGCAAAATATGTGTGGACATAATCGTACCACTGGAATATTTTCCTCAAGAGCTAAACATTTTCCTGAAAATCTTTTGATCTGATTTATGTCAGAATGTTTTTGTCTCACTACTTCAGGCAAATGCTGAATTGGTCACTGATGGCGTGGAAAATTTAACCGGAGCAACTGCTGAAGGTGGAGCTATCCAGAAGGAATCCTCTGTCGACAAAGTGGAGACTGATTCTTGTTCTACTGATCAGTATGTCGATCATCACACTTCTTTTTCCATCTTCTTGCTTTGCCAGATAAAAAGTTACACTGTCATTTAAATTGCAAGGGGTAAAACCTCAGTAGAACATACTGAATTGTTGTGTAGGCACCATTAATTTAAATTACAGAATTAATCAAGTTTGTGTTTTTATTCAAATGTTTTCAGCCTAAGAACGCCGACTGGCAGTAGATTTATTTAAATGTTTTAAAAACTTATTTTAGGTTTGTTGGCACCGATAGCCCGCAGTCGAGGAAAACATGCAAAGTGTGTTCCTTGACGTTTCCCAGAGCAACTGCAATCCAGGCCATGAAAGACCATCTGCAGTCACATCAGAAAGTCTGCCCCATATGTAACAAGCATTTTGAATTGAAGTGCACACAGCAGGAGTTTGAATTGCATGTGTCAGAGCATCTTGCAAATACGATCAAATTTACAGATGGCCGTAAAATCTGTCCAATGTGTGATTTGGAGTTTCCTACAGCCTGGGCACAAGACCAGTTTGAAGCTCATGTTAACGAACACTTTACAGACACTTTAAGACCATAGTAAGACCAGTTTGAAGTTCATGTTAAAGAACACTTTACAGACACTAAGACAATAGTAGGCCTAAGACCAGTTTGAAATTCATGTAAACGAACACTTTACAGACACTTTAAGACCATAGTAAGACCAGTTTGAAGTTCATGTTAAAGAACACTTTACAGACACTTTAAGACCATAGTACGGGGATTTTTTATAAATGTAGCTATCGATACCTCTGTGTAATTGTACTTATTCTCATGGGCGTCCGCAGGGGGGCGCAAGGGGGCGCATGTGCGCCCCCTGGATTTTGCGCATATTTGCAGAGCATTTTTGATTAGTTGGTTATTACGATTATTAAACACAATTTTCAACATGATTATCGGAAAAAACACTACATTCTTTAGGTAATTATCTAAAAGTAACACAGGAAGCGTAAGGTAGTAGTGTACCGACCGTTAAAATGCGGTACGAATTTACCGTATAGAGTTCTCTCTTGGTAATATGGAAATTCACATTGTCAACCCTGGGACTATTATTACTGAAACCCGAGACGGCGAAATACTCTCAATCGTATCGGCTAATTGTTATCGTATTATTTTCTGTTGTCTTTAGCCGATCGCTTTCGAGATAACAGTAAGCCGCATAGTCAGAACTTTATATATATGTATATATATATATACACACATACACAAATATACATGTAGCCTATATAGGGGCCAACATAAACATATAGGGAATAAATGACACTGGCTGGAGCTACAGTCTCTGAGTAATCAGATTCTTCCTTTAGATGCCAGCTAGGCTAACGCACGTTCTGCACTTTTTAAACATAGGCCCTACCCCGCTCGCTTCGGAACCAGTCCCCTGGATGAAGGAGGAATGCGAATCTATTGATCTTTGTTGTCGCACGGGTCGTTAAACTTAAACTATACTACGCTTTGTGAGTCAGTCGGGCAGTATGACAGAAACGGAAAAGTCTAGCACTTCTGAGTAGGACAATTTCGTAGGACTGTGAGGATCGACTGCGTTGACGCCGTTGAGGGTCGAAGATACTTGTTTCGTGGTTTGACGTGTAGGCCTACGTTCTCTTGAAAGTGAGCGCTGAATAAAGTCTGTCTCCGTATTCTCATTTCACGTGTGTTGTCTTGCTGTCCCTGAACGAAACCGAATCCGCCTTCGACTGGAAAGGTAGGTTTGCTCGTATTACGCCTACTTTGAGAGAGGGAATATAGAGAAATGGAATATTTGCACAAACTCTACTCCAAGTCGGAAGCTGGTTGTTATAAGTCCTAATCTTATAAAATAATGACAGTAGCTTCTTTATATAGGCCTAATAAGCTCAATGAGTTACAGGCCTAATATAATAAAATTGACAGTGTAGGCCCTACCTGTGTTTAACTTCCACATTCAGTTTCGTGCTAATGATGCTAAATATAATAATTTAATTATTAACCAACGTTTTTTTCTTTTGCGTTGGCTGTGCATAAATACGTTGCCCAGTGCTTGCCCACAAGTAAACCTGCAGTTAGCATAGTCTATAGAAAGTATGCAGTACTGATAAATTATATTATATATGTAGAATAATATAGGTCGATTGGCTGCACTGGCATGAACTTAGTAAAAGTTTCAATTGAATTCCATAAAAAATATAACGTCTCCAGACGATTGCAACTGTTATTTCAAGAATAAGGTCAGATTTTAGTCATATAAAATTTAATTATCATAATAGCTTTTGACAAATGTTCGAATGTCTATGAATTTTTTCGCATGTTGGGATCCTCGCCAGAGGATCGAGAGGTGACCAGCGCCGATGGGTGCGAGCGTCGACGGTGGACTGATCGGTTGCTTTCGACGCCCTATGTTTAGTCCCTGTGACAACTATTTAAAAGTTTGCGCCCCCCTAGAAAAATTCCTGCGGACGCCCATGCTTATTCTGTTATATATATTCTCGTCAATAAAATTTATATTTAATCCTATTTTTTTCCTGCATGAGGTACCAATCATAATCGTGGTCTATAGATCCCACATCGGAAACTCGACATATTCTTATTTCTTACCATAATAATTACCAACATTATATGGCATTGCTGCTGGACATTGCTAGAGGAGTCATTAGATAATAGGAGATCAGATATGATTAAAATTGGAAAGTAACAGCCTAGACTAGATAAGAATAGCTGAGCACAGCTTAACATAGACTAGTTTCAAATATAATAGAATTAAACAGAATATAATACATTAGATAACAGAATAGATACAGCTTAGAATATAATAGGATAGAATGAAATCAAAGTGTATTTCAATTGAATAGAATAGAATCAAATAGTGTATTAATAGCTAGTAAATAGTAATTGAATTGAATGGAACTGAATGTATTTTATCGCAATTTCCTAAAACCGCCTCCGGACTCCCAATTCTTTTGTTATTCAATCAACATCGCCAGAGGAGATCAGTAATCTGGGGCGGACGATTAAACCAACGCACAGCTCGGGTCCTGATGACATTGATCCCTGCATAGCTAATCCTAACCTTAGGCACTTAGCTGTTCCTTTGGCCATGATAGTTAACTGCTCATTTGATACGGGAATTGTACCGATTGCACTGAAAATGGCGAAAGTACGTGGTCCCGATATTTAAGCAAGGCAATAAAGAGGAAGTAGCTAATTATAGACCAATTTCTATCTTACCTTACTGTTCTAAAATCCTTGAAAAAGTAATGTATGAAAGACTCTATAGCTATGCAACTGACAACTGACAACTGACAACTTTTTATTTCCAGAAGCACAATGCATATAACAATTAACAACAATTATAACTTGACTATTACATATCAGTGCATTGGCTAGGAACAGGGAAGACCCAAAAGGGCACAAGCCCCGCTTAATTAGGGTCACCCTTTTTAACAATAATCATTTATGGCTGGTTAGTCAGTTGAAAGAAAGAAAGGTTCAACTCAATAATGTTCTTAACTAAATAATAACATTACAATTTACTAAGAAGATCAATATGTAAAATATGTAAGAAAGAAATGTTCAACTCAATAATGTTCTTAACTAAATAATAACATTGCAATTTACAAATAAGATCAATATCTAAACAATTCGATGAAACAGTGTTAAATGAAGTATGGTTAATCCTTCAAGTAACTATTCCACAGCTTCTTAAATTGGGTGTATGTGGGTGCATTCCGAATACTCATCGGTACTGCATTCCAAATTTTGGACCACTACAACAAATTGAAAATCTACGATAATTAGTGCGTGCATATATGACATATAAACCACCAGAAGAAGATCTTGTACAATGACCATGCATCTCTACTACCTTCGTAAAATAGTTTGAAAATGAATCAGGCAGCAAGTTATTGACAAATTTATACATGAAATTACCCAGTTGATAGCGATTTATATTTTCAAAGTTCATAATATTATATTCTCTGTATCTGTATGCCGTGTGGGCGTTAAAAGGATCTCTTGCAATAATTCTAATAGCTTTTTTCTGCAGAACCAGAAGACATTTCAACCTAGTAGAATAGTTTGAGGCCCAGACAATATTACCATAATCAAAATAGGGATTGATTAGTGTATAATATAATTCCTACGAATATGAATTGGGATAAGGTAAGATATTCTCGCTAGTATACCAAGGTTTCTGGATATTTTGCCAGCAATAATATTGATATGTTCAGTCCAAGTCAGACATTCGTCAATACATACACCGAGAAATTTAGTGGATCGGGTTTGGGACAGGGAAATTCCATCAATTGACAACTTTGTCTGGAGATCCGGGATTCGTTTCTTCGTAGAATGGAATAGTATAAAGCAGGATTTTTTATATTGAGTGACAGGCGATTGGTCCTAAACCACTCAGCTAGAATGTTTAATTCAGTATTAATTATTTCAACGAGTCTGGGTAAAGAATCATGTGAACAGAAAGCATTTGTATCATCAGCAAACAAAATAAGTTTAAGCACAGCAGAAGCATTGGGAAGATCATTAATATACAATAAAAACAGTAGCGGACCGAGGTTTGAACCTTGCGGGACACCAATTTTTATCGGTTTTCTAGAAGATAGGGTCCCATTACATAGCACCTGTTGATACCTATGCTCCAAATAGCTTTTAAACCATAAATGAGGTATGCCCCTAATCCCGTAATTTTCAAGTTTATCTAGTAGAATTTTATGGTCCACCGTGTCGAATGCCTTTGCTAGATCAAGGAATATACCAATTGAATATTTATTAGTGTCTATTGCTTGAGAAATAAGGTCTTGCATGTTAATTAGAGACATATTAGTGGAATGACCTGGCCGGAAACCATGCTGAAGGGGATATAATACATGCATCTTGTTTATGTAATGATTTAATCTCTCACACATTGCCTTTTCTAAGACTTTATCAAAGTATGGCAATATAGATATTGGCCGATAATTAGACATTTCCTGTCTGTCACCTTGTTTAAAAATTGGTGTTATTTTTGCAATTTTTAGATTGGGAGGAACAACACCTGTATTGAAGGAGCAGTTGATGATATCTGAAAGAATATTTGCAACACAGCCAATAGTACTCTTAGCCACTAATGGGTCTATTTCGTCAGGACCCATACTGCGAGTATATTTCATAGATCCAGCTATGCTAACAATTTCATGAGAGGTAGTTGGAACTATTGCAAAAGATCCAGGAAGTGGGGGTTCATGAATTCTTCAACAGTTTTAGTGCCTAAGGGTATTTTATCTGCAAGGGTTTGCCCAAAAATGAACATCTTATATCCCCAACAACACGGCTTTCAATCTGGACACTCAACTTCCATGGCACTTTGGGAATGCAAGACAGAGTCTCTCACGCTATTGATGCCAATGAATTTTCTCTTGGTATCTTCTTTGACTTGGCGAAAGCGTTCGACACTGTTGATCACACTATACTACTAAAAAAACTTGAAAACTACGGTATACGCGACACTCCTCTCCGATGGTTTTATAGCTACCTTGACCAGAGACAGCAGCACGTAATATGTAAATGGACTATTTTCAAAACTCAGATTCGTTCATTATGGAGTCCCTCAAGGCTCCAATCTTGGTCCTTTACTTTTCCTGCTCTATATCAACGATCTTCCTAACTCGTCTTCCTTACTTCACTTTATTCTCTTTGCGGATGACACTAATGTATTTTCCTCACATAAATCTCTTGATAACTTAATGGACCTAGTGAACTCCGAGCTTGCAGCTGTCGCTGACTGGTTCAGAGCCAATAGATTGTCGCTTAATCTATCCAAAACTAACTTTATTATCTTTCGCTCTCATAGAAAACCTATACCTAATCAAAACGTCAGTATCTCCATTGATAATAAACCTATTCTGCAAGTTAAGTCTACCAAATTTCTTGGTGTTTACGTTGACGAACACTTAACCTGGAAGGAGCATATAGCCCACATATCTAATAAAATAGCTAAGAATGTGGGGATATTATCTCGAATATCTTACTTGCTACCACGAAATATTATTTCCAACTTATACTATTCCCTCATCCAACCTTACTTGGTCTATTGCAACATCGTATGGGCTTCTAATTACCAGACCAGATTGACGAGGTTGCATATACTACAGAAGAGAGCGGTTCGTATTATCGCTGGCGCTCCATACAGCTCCCACACGAGACAGATATTTCAAGATCTTCGTGTCTTAAAAATTGATCAAATTAATAAGTCGCAAATATGTGAATTTATGTTCCGCTTTACCAATAATTTATTACCACCTGCCTTCAAAGACTATTTCCCCTGTGTGTCTGACGTACATGCTCACTACCAGAGCCAGAGATGAATTATCGTACAGGATTTGCCAGGATTTGCGTCTCTTTTCGATAAAATGCACTGGCCCAGCTGCGTGGAACAGTCTGTCTTTAGATATTCGCAAACTGCCTAACCTTTACTTATTCAAAAAGTCACTGCGCAAAATACTACTGGAATCACAGCTTGTCTAACTTTTTGATTTGCTATTGTTCTACATGAACTACGTGGGTTTTTTTAAATTTTGTTTTAATTTTTGTGTTCTCTTTTCATTCTGTTTAATTCTTGCTTTTCTCGCCCTTCCTTGTATTTAAATGTATTCATGTTTGCTATGTTTAACCACTTTATCTATTCTGTGGTTTAACCTAATTGGCAAGGGTAACCAATATCTGCTTGGTTTGGTTTGATTCTAGTTAAGGTTTTTTGGTTTAGTTTGTATGTAGTTAAGGTTTATGTTTTTTGCAATAGCTTTTTTTGGTTCGTAACTGAATATTAAGTCCTTCCTGTTGTTATCATGTACTCCGTTAATAGTAACTTAGGTGACCCTAGCTAGCGGGACTATTGTCCTTTCGGGGTTCCCTTTTGTGGCTAGTTATGAAAACTAATCTTGCTGCTACTGCGAACAATCGAAAATAATCATGTTACCTTTGGTGTTTTAATGGCTTCAATAAAGAATTGAATTGAATTGAATGGAATAGAATATGAGTTATTTGAATTGAACAGATCATATTAGATCAGCCTGGCACAACTTTGAATAGAATTAAATAGAATAGACTAAATTTTCATTGATCAGATTATTAGGCAAAACTGCTGCATTGAGGCAAAATCGAATGCGCTTTTAGACGATGGTGAATGAATGGAAATTAAATAACAAGTGGCCATGAAACCAGTAGCTTAGCTCTCCCCACGACCGACTGTATGCATGACTCTGTTAAAGTTTTCAATGCTGAAATTCACATTCTTTATTCACAAACTGTTTTGGCAACATTTCAGACAATAAATATCCAGCTTTCAAGCAGTTTACACACACACCACCGTGCTTAAAACGATCGACTTTGGGACTGTAAAACGTAGACATGGAAATTTGAAGCAGCAAATCACAGGATTATGCAACAAATTCACGTGACACATTGCCTTTTAGCAACATATTGACTGATCACAAACATAATTATATACATGTACATCAAATAAAGCTTTTAACAAGACAATCGCACTGATTACATGAATGAATATAAACAGATTCTAGTCGTCAAATTACTTTAAATCATTTCTGTAAAATTGTTACATCTCAAGTATACAAACTGAAACTAGAATTCTCTATATCTCTGGACATTACAATGGTTCTTCATCAAGGGTGTTGGGCCATGGGGCATCGCCTCCACAAACTGTGGGGTCGACCATTGATGCTTTTGGTCCTGCACTTTCACCTTTAACATAATATACAAAATATTTTTATGCCTAATTTAAAGTTCTGCTAAAGCCTGGGAGGTCTCCTTGAAAAGAAAGAAAATCATCCATATTTCCACACCAAAGTGTGATTATCAATTCGTTAATAAAGAATATACTTAATTAATTAATTATGCACTGTGCTAAAAGCCTGGGAGGTCTGCAGATATGGAAAGAAAAGCCATCCAGACATACATCAGAAGCAAAACCATAAATGCAAATATATATCAGTTTCGATCCGATGTTTCTTCCTATTTCAATCAAAACATTTCATCACATCAGACGAATCCTACTTCAAACCAAACTTGTATAACCGAACGGAGCCAATCGATCAGCTCCATCACCACAAACATCGTAATCGTAAATTTATATAGCGCCACTTCAAGAAATACTCCTCAGAGGTGCTCCCGACCTGACAACACCAAACCACGATCGAAAAGAATGGTTTTCAAACGCCTGCGAACATACAAGAATGTAAATCCAAGTGAATGACTGTTAAAGTTTAAAGACTCTTTACATAGAAGAAGGTTATGTGAAGCGAGGAACACATGTTGGTTTTGCCATGCGTTGTTTACGGGGCACGCTCGTTCATGTTAACTGTCTTTTGGTCCCATTACACGTCTCTGATGAGCACTGCAGATCGGACAGAATCTCTATAATAACACAAACAGAAAACAAAAAGTAACAGAAGAGTAGTTAACAAGAAATACGTGACCAAACGGAATATAAACGACCATCTGTGTAACTTTGTATTGTGACGGTGGTGACTGTCACTGACAGTCACCACCACTCTGGCCCTGTGCTGAAATATTTTTGCGACACGACAGTCTTATATTGGTTTGAAGTAAGCTCAAGCAACGACAATTAACAGCGGTGCATGCATACTTAACTCAAGCCGCCGCGCGAGGGACCCTTGGCAAGTCCTTCACTGCAATTGCTCATGCGATTCGGCGTGAAACTCCGATTCAGTGTCCGCTGTAGTCAGGAGCGCCTCTGAGTAGAAACCTTGAAGGGGCGCTATAACAAGTGCTCATACATACATACTTAACTATCACAATGCTTGTGGATGCCGTCAAGTTGCCCCTAATTACTTATTGTTTTATATTGCATAAATAGGTGTCACCATCCATCTTGCTGTAGTTGACAGTAGGAACGGGAAGGGAGGAAGGAGGAGATTGGTCAACCCCATTTTGTGGGGCAAAGTTATAACAACGACAAAAGTGGGCAGTAAACCCCAAAAGGAATGATAGCATTGAAGTTTTACAATTACCTTCTTTGTTTATCCATATTGGAAGTCTCAGAATAGCTCAGAAACTCCTAAACATTGCATGGGTTTAAAATTGGTTCCTCTAACTTACTGCAATTCTATCCCGAAATACTACACGCTACCTTTAAAAATAAACACGAATTTCAAAAGAAAAATACTCACACTCTTTCCTGAAGGGAGACAGTCCTCGTGGAATGTGTGATGGCAATAGTACACAAGCACTGTGCTTGCAAATTTCACATCTACAAATGGAAACAGTAGCTTTAAAACAACTTCACAGAATTTACAAAGACGTGATGTAAGCTACGTTGAAGCCAGTGGCCTGCACAGCCACAGAATGAAGGTCAAAGAAATCATTTAACAACAAGCACTGTCATTTAATCATTTAGTGATCGTACAATAGCTGTAAATTCTGCACTTTCGCAAATGCCGCAAAATCTGCTATATCAGTCTAGAAAATTGACTTGAGCTTACTCGGAAAAATTATTCGTTCATGGCAAACCAAACAAGTCTGAGATTCTACAACAGATGAGAAAAACATCCATTATCAAAATGTTACTACATTTGGTTATATCTAGGTAATTTTATTACATCTTTATTGTGTCTAATGCAGTTGTTAAAGCTTGTCAAAACAAAATAAAAAACGGGAAAAAGCTCGTTTTTCGGGAATACCTCTCGCTCTCTATGCCAGTGTGTTATCCAATGCGCTATCATTTTAAAATTATGGCCGATAAGCAATTTGAAAGAGGTAAGTCATAAGTTGTGAAAGAAAAGACCTTGTGACTGAGCGGAAAGGACAGATAGAGGGAGAGACAGAGACAGATATTGAGCAGAACGGACAGATACAGGGAAAGACAGAGAGAGATACTGAGCAGAGTGGACAGATACAGATGGAGAGATATTGAGCAGAATGGACAGATACAGGGAGAGACAGCAGAGAGACATTAGCAGAATGGACAGATACAGGGTAAATACCTTCAACATGTATTCCTTTCTTTTGCAGCTTTATTAGTCGTGAAAGAAGGTGGAAACAATCAGCGACTAGAATCTTCTTACATCCCTCTCTCAGCGAAATCTAAATTCCCCGAAAACAAAACCAATGATTTACAACTTTTAAATACAAAATTAAAGATACATTAAGTGGCTGATTTCAAAGCAGCCACGTAGAATAATTCTCTCCTAAAACTGTTTGTAAAGTTTAGAGTTCAACTTGACAAAACCACAGTTTCAAAGTGTATATCTTAGACAACAGCTTCAAAATGCATATCTTAGATAACAGCTTCAAAGTGCATATCTTTTGGGGTGCTATATACGTGCTCAGAATGTATGAATGAATCCTTGACAACCGTTTCAAAGCTTCCCCTCGTTGCCTCTCAATTTCTTACCTGGAGATAGTAGTCTTGAAGGATCTTAACCAAAGAGTTTCTCAGACCCGGAATTTCCAGTCCCTGGCGAATCTTCTGGATGAGAATTATCGGATCGACATGCGTTCCGATGTTGTTCAACAGACCAGAAATGAAAGCTATAAAACATTTTACATACTAAACTAACGTAAAAACTGATGTAACACTGATTTAACACTGTAAATAAATGTTAAGCACTTATGAGGTTATTTTAAAAATGCAAACACACATACAACAGAAAAATCCTGTTACGTTGCCTTCGTAAATATTCCAGTGCGCTCATAATACTAAAATGTGCCTACATGAATTAATATTTTAAAAAAGAGGAAAAATTTAGTTTAGTTTCCACTGGATGGGACATACGGAAAAGAGCAACAAAACAGCATCTGTCAAGTCTATTTAAATAAAGTCCTCCAAATCAACCAAAGCATAAGATCATGCTCAGTAATTCTTTAATCTTACCATAGTCCTTGCTGTAGCTACATTCACTACCTTCACTAGCTGGCTATCAAATTAAGCAACTTATGAGAAATTTTCCCCAACATACATGGTTTCTCCGTGGAATAGTTGATCAGATCCTCCCATAGCTCTTGATCGTCATGCTCTTTGCAGAACTCGATCGCTTTGCTGACGTCCTTCAATTCGTTTGTGATCAGTTTCAACGCTTGTTTCGTATTACCCATTCGATCTTAACAGAACGTCAAACGCAAATCGACGATAAATAACAAGAATCATTATCTCAATCCTGAAATTTCTAAAGTGACACTTG
The DNA here is from genome assembly GCA_020284085.1 of Aporrectodea caliginosa. Lineage (NCBI taxonomy): Eukaryota > Metazoa > Annelida > Clitellata > Crassiclitellata > Lumbricidae > Aporrectodea > Aporrectodea caliginosa. The sequence continues at coordinate 102,723 of JACEVL010000550.1, read as the reverse complement.
AAAGCTAAGTGCAGGGCACCAGATTATTCACAACATGAAAGCAGACAGTCCAGTTTCTTATAGTAATCCTAAGCTGCGATTTATGCGTTGGTTTCAATTATTTACTCACACCAAGGACAGCTGCACACCACTGACCTAAACCACATTTGAATTATTACTGTTAATTATTATTACGTGTTAATTAAGCGTCACTACATTAATGAATGAGCATCAGTCAATGTCGCTGAGCAGTTGTGAGTGAAGGACTTGCTCAAGGTCCCTATACAGTATCCATCTCAGAGAAGGTGAGCTATCGTATCCCCCATTCTGCATATTAAAACCGTTTTTGCAACCCATTTGTTGCTCTACGTAAACCACATTCGCTACATAACAAATCTCTTGCAATCCATTTGTTATTTTACGCAAATGATATTCTGCCAGTTCTCCTAAAAGAAAACAAAATTCAGATGCAAGCTACGACACAGAAGAAGGCAGAGATGAACTACCAAGAAGGAATATCCTCTCCGGATGGAAGCTTCTTTCCTCGCATTCTTTGAGGGCTTGCTGTAGCGAACAGTAGTTGCTTGTCTTCAGAAATGGAAGCAGTTTCGGCCGATCAAACTCGGCGTACAGCCTGACCTGAAGCCCGTGGTAGTCTTTGCCCAAGTTTGGGTCCTTGTGGAACAGTTGGTCCAGGTACTGGAACAAGAAAAAGATGACAGAATTCCTACAGCTGTTCTGACTAATTAGTAAATCTACAGCACCAGCCAGTGTTTGATGCGCCAACCGCCGCCGTAATCAGGTCACCACCATCCAGGAGATCAGCTAATCATTTATCATTATTACTGTTTATTTTATGTATATAGTTTATGCATTTATTTCAAACACCTACTACGCACACACGACCAGCAAAGATAAATCTGAGATGCAGATTAAACAGTAGAGTGGTCCACGACAACATGGCAAAATATAAAGTTTCAATTTTTTATTATTAGAGGATGCTAATGGAGTCCACTATATAAAAAAATAATTTAGGTGCAATTTCATCCACATTTGAGAATATTTAGGGGTTGCGCAAGTGATTAGAAGTTTCACGCACCTTGAGTCATTTTGCTCTACGATGGGCGCTCAAAGTCTCATCAAGATTCCAGAAAACTGGGCTTTCAAAGTAGCTCATAGAGAAGGTCAAAGGGTTTATTTGGCAGAGAGGATTGAATCTTGATTCATAAAATGGAAAAGAAATTTATTAAAGCAAAGACCTACATACGAGCAGCGTGAGAGATCAAAGAATGATATCGAAGTTTTAACATGCACAGTAGGATCTGGAATCGAGCAGCAGTGATAAGGACAAACCTGAGGAAGGCAATTACACATGTTGTGGTAGTCCATAAAAGAGGATGAAAAAACAACAATCATCATCTACACAGCTCAGCAAGAGAGCCTCTGTGACTAACCAGGAAGCTGCAGCTTTGGATCAAACAAAAGTCACTAACATGGCAGCAACACATCCACTTCTATTGGCTCCAACTGTTCAATCTCAAAGACATGAAGTTCGGGACTCGCATATGAGTCGCAGTTCTATTCGCCAAGCTTGAAGATTTTATCAAAAAGAGCGTGCATCTATGATCAAAAATGAATGCTCTCCAGATTGTGCAATGGTTGTTCATTGAGATGGTAAGCTGTTGCCCGACATCACAAGGGACTTGGTCGGAACTTAAAAACTTCATCTATCACGTCGTCACTACGTGATGTAAATTGCTGCTGAAAAGGCATTCAGTGCCATGAAAATTGCTTCCTCGACTGGTAGAGACATTCTAATACTTCACCGTTTTCTTGACCATTGGCGTCGAAATGACTCGAGTAGATTTGAGACAACAGTGGATTACTGAGTTCCGGGAGCGAGTTATTGCTTTTGCTGAAGCAAAGCTGGCGGCCAATCATCAAAGAGATGATTATAACGAGCTTCTTGAATTAGTAATCATCTTTTTTGGAGAGCACCAACTCATGGAATTCACTTTATAGCGCCTGGAGTTTTACTCATTCAAGATGTGGAAGTTCCGATCAGTAAAATGTTTCGATCTCTTTCAAACTGAAGCCAGTTGATGACAGAGGTATTTTCAATTTCCTTCTATTTGTCTGTGATTGTACGTCCAAGCATGGTTTTAAACTTCTGTCCTGTCTCGGCTTCTGTAATTGACTGAATACAGAAACCAAGAAATTCGGCAGGTCAACACTACAGCATTCCACCAGAAAGTTGGAATGAAACTGAAGATTATCTTGAATCACAGGCAGTCGTCATGGCACTCAAAGTAGTCAACGACACTGCAGAGAGAAGTGTAAAACAAATCCATGAGTACAACTCAATCATGACAAATGACGAAGATCAGAAACAGTATTGGCTTCAAGTTGTTTATGCGCATCGCAATCAATTTCCTGACTCGAACAAGAACACATTGCTGGCAAGTTTGGCAGGTGCCGTTGCCAGTGCTGAAACGACCACTCAATGAAGACAAATTAAAATATTTCTGACGTTTTCCCTTTAAAGCTAGCATCTTGCCTACCCAAAATGCTAAATTTAATCACAGACTTTAAACGCTGAAACGGCGAATACATTGTCATGCCTTTGGACTGATGTTTGTTTGCCATCAAGGCGCAGTGCTGAATTCAAGTATACATAACATAACTTTGGGTGGCTTGCGCAACCCCTAAATATGGGTCAATTTTGCTCAAATTTTCAGTATGTTAGTCTTTTAATAGATGGACTGCAATGGTGGGTTCTAATCTTGACCTTTCGATAAAAAATTATTTTGGACCAGTCTATTAAACAGGTTTATATTTATGTTTATATTTAAGTATATATTTAGGTTTATACATGTATTTACCGTAATTACATATGGCTGCACGACATTCTAGTGGTTAGCATGCTAAACTGTCAACCAACATCAACTTATGTTTTAAATGGCAGTATAGAAGCCATTAGATTAGAAAGACAATCCCTAGCGGAAACGGAGTAGGGATAGGATACCCCAAAACAATGCAGAAAAGAAAAGAAACTTACAGTGTGAAGATACTTTGGATGTTGTTCTAACTGGTTCACAACTTTAGTTATCTAAACGAAACAAACACTTAAATATAAACATCAACTTCTCGGCTCAAATGTTATTATAGATTCAGTGCTAACCAGCCCAGCATGACCTTGGCTAACCTTTCCATTGCCATACCTTAACTTACCTTTCATTCAACTTACCTCTATCTCTGCTTACCTTTCCCTTGGTTTATCCTTCTCTTAGCTTACCTTCACTCAGCTCATCTTTACCTAAGCTTACCTTTACCTTAGCTTCAGACACTTATTTCCACATTAACAGAGCCTCCTATGTTCACAAAAAGTACTTGAGGCTCTAAAACTACTTAACACTACTACAGCCCTCACTAAGCCAAACAAACACTGACTGAGTTTCTCAGAAAATCCAACAAATTCCCTACGACTTGAAAAGTGATAAAAAAACAATACACGATCTGCTCGCAGTGCCGAAATGTCCATAACGCCTAAGACGTGAAACAAATGTTCGCCGACCGGAACTTTGTCCATGTTGTCGAGAAGCATCTTGACTGTTGCGTTTGGATCGAACTCCATCAGAGCGATGATGCGATGACTGACTGAATCAAAGAGATTGTGCTGATGGATCAACTCAAAGACGTTGCTGTGTCGCAGTCTATTAGAAAAACATATGCATGCATGTATGTAAAATCGTTTATTTCATAAAACAGGCAAAACACTGTAGGTGAACAATAACTATGGCTACTTATAGGTGGGTTAATTATGAAACAACAGAAAGATGGAAGAAAATCTATTGCTTGAGATGCAGATGTGAAGTATTAGAGATTTCATAATTATATGTGACCTCGGCTGAGAAAAGGCAACGCTTGTCGCTTACTACATCACCCGGAAAATGGAGTTTTCATAATACAATGAATATTATATTACTGATTTTTACGTCTAACTAATGCATCTGCAGCTAAGACTTGCTATATAACAAACTATATTACTCCACATGATGCATTAAGGCCACATAAGGTATTACTGCATCGGGTAGAGACAGTTTGAATGTTTATAGGCGACTTCCCATCAAATGATGTTTTACATTTTCGTTAAAACTGCAGAAAATTTCGGGTCAAACATTTTGAAATTTTTAGCCTGATTTCCTTAAGGTATGAGCATTTGGAAATGTTAATAAGTCCATTCCTGACAAGTATTTTCTCGAAATAGTAAAACTAAGAAATGGTTACAACTGAAAGTTAAATAAATGAGCTATATGAATGACTTTGATAAAATAAACTAAGTAATTCGAATAAAACTGACTGACCGGACATAAATATAGAGAGCCTTGTCGTATCTTTTGTCATAGGTGTATCTAAAACCAGAGAGTACACGTCTAAAGTTATGCACATCGTTCATCGCATCTCATAGAGGCACAGACAAAAGTACAACATTTTTTGCTCACTGGTGAACTTGCTCTGTTCTTAAGAACAACATTTAAAATAATGTAGGCTATCATAAGCAGTGCTGTTGTGGGAACTGAAAGGACACAATATTAAATGTCTAGACAACGAATTCAAAGGATTGCAGTTCCTTAAGCTATCCCTGAGACAGCCATGGCTGGGTATGAAGAGTTAGCGACTTCATTTTCTTAGCCTCGGCATATGAGTGCAGGTTGCCTCATCTTCAGACCAACAGTGAACACTCTAACCAATCAGCAACCATCTCCCAATTTCAGTTCCTAAACCAGAGGTTCCACTGAAATTCAAGTAACGGAAAGTCAATCACCAAAGTAGAATAGAATTCCTGTGACTCACAGTAAGCCTAATGACTCCAGAAGGACTTTGTTATTTCGATCTCGATCGAGTTTATCCAAGATGGCGTTAAGGATGACCTCAATGTTGTAGACATCAGATGGCCACGTACTTATGAAGTGAAAGAACATCTACGACAAACAAACCAGACAGGTATGGTAACGTGTTGTGAAAGAAAATTCAGGTCTTCAATTAATCGTTAAATATAAATTTAATCGTTAAAACTAATTAACGATTAATTGATCAATTAATCGTTAACTTCCGCAGCCCTATTATTATTATTAATTATTATTATTAATTATTATCATTATTATTGAGAAGATGTAAGTTTTGCCTTACTTCGTGATTTGACTCTAGGAAGTCGTTTAGAACCATCTCGTATGTGGTGCGGCTCAGCTGAGGATCGCGCGTCGGCATATACTGAGCAATGACCTATCAACAGTTAATCACAGATCATAACCAGATCAGATCCAATGCAAAAAGAGACGTTAATTAAAATAATATAATTATCATCATCAATTTTACAGATTCTAGTCTTATCAAATATACACAGAAAAGTTAATGCAGTGTGTCTGTCTGCGTGTGTGGGTCCATGACTCTGCGTGTTTGTCTATTTGTGTATGTGTGTCTGGCTGTGTGTGACACACAAACAAGCATACACACAAATACAAACATAACCAAACACATAAATACGTACACATACAAACATACACGCATACACAAACACACATATATACATACACATACAAGTCATACATGCATACACACAAATGAAGAAGCCTGCAACTGACCGGAATCTGTTTGGCTTGTGTAAAGACGACAATGTAGTTCTCCCACTGTTCCTTGTTCTTGCCGAGGATCTTCTGGCAGAGCTTTCCCGCCTCATCGTACTCCCTCTCCCGCATCAGGTATTCAAAATATCTGGTGCCAACGCTCTGAGGAAGATATATTCCATCAACTGGAATTAAGCTCTCAAAGGCAAAATGAATTTATTAAACACGGAATTCAGCAAAACAGATAGAAAACATCCCCTTATGAAAATTTAAGCCATAACAATCAATCAAACTTGATATAACAACGTGAATAGGGCTTAAATTTACATGAGGGATCGTTTCAACCTGTTTTGCTGAATTCCATGTTTAATTAAATTCATTTTATATTGAGAGTGAACTTAAGTCAATTTATGATAGGGTAACGTCAGGTGAAGTAAAATAATATACAGTAAGCTAAGGAGGTAGCTTACTGTATGGTGAGGTGTGGTTACGAATGGTAAGTGAATGTTAGGTAATGTAAGTTAACGAAAGGGTAATGCTAAATAAGCAGAGGAAAGGTAATTTAAGGTATTGCTAGATAAGGATAAGAAAATTAATGTAATGCAAGCTGGTGAACGGTAAGAAAAGATAATGAATGGTAACATCAGGTTAATTAATTTAAGGTAAGGCAAATAACGAATGGCAACAAGAGGTAAGGTATCATAAGGAAAGGTATCATAAGGTGAAAGGAGTGAAAGCAATATATCAATGCTTACATGAAGTGAGTGTTTCTTCAGGAACTTTCCATGTTCGGCCACAGCATCCATCGCTTGCTAAACAATTAACAGGTCAGTCATTAATTTATAATTTATCAAATAATCCGTCACAACTCTTCATCTGCTGATCACATCCAGAGATTGCTCGATTTAACCAAATAGCGAAAAAGATTTCTCACGATAGCATGAAACCAGTTTCCAGAAATAGCATAATATCAGTTTCCAAAGACAGTAGAAAGCCAGTTTCCAAAGACAGTAATTCCAAAGACCCTGCAAGGCTGGATGTCATCAAACCGCTTGCGGCTTAACCCGACCAAGACACAGCTTATCTGGCTTGGCACCCGTCAGCAGCTTGCTAAGGTAGACCTTGCTTCCATTACCTCAAAATATCCGCACCTCACCTTCTCATCCTCAGCCCGAGACCTGGGAGTAACCCTAGACCAGGAGCTTACGTTTGTCCAACACATTAATCTCCTTTGCCGTAGCTGTTACTACCAGCTCCGGCAACTCAGGGTGATATCCCGGTCCCTCTCCCCAGATGCTGCTTCTACGCTGGTTCATTCCTTCGTAGTCTCCTGTTTGGACTACTGTAGTGCCATATATGATGGGCTCCCAGCTTGCCGGCTTAAATGCCTTAACAGAGTCCTGCGCACGGCTGCCCGCCTTGTGGGCCGCATCCCTAAGTTCTCTCGAGTCTCCTGGTACGTGCGGGATGTCCTCCATTGGCTCCCCTATCCGCAGCGCATTGCCTACCGGGTCTCTGCATTGGTCCGGCGCTGCACTGAGGGCCTGGCTCCTCCATATCTGCGGGAACTCTGCTGCCCTACTGTGACTGTTCAGCTGCCGTGGCTCGTTACGCTCAGCGGTGCAAGCAGAGTTCCTTGTCCCCTGTGCTCGGACTTATCCGACAGCGCCGCGCCTTCTCTGTGGCTGGCCCGGTGACCTGGAATGGGCTTCCGTGGCACTGCGTCTGACCTCAATAGGACACTCTGCTTAGTTCTTCTCTAGCCTTAAGACTGTCCTGTTTGACCGAGGTTGGGCTGGAAGCGCTCCTGAGTAGACTGTCTTGAAGGGGCGCTATATAAAACTACTGTAATAATAAAACTACTGTAATAGTATAAAACCAGTTTCCAAAGACAGTATAAAACCAGTTTCCAAAGACAGTATAAAACCAGTTTCCAATATGTAGCAAGAAACCAGTTTCTAGTTATAACTGTATTCTTATCAAACCAAATTTCTCAAGTTTCCAAAACCACCTCACTCATGCTCAATGAACCAGGCAATGTTGGCAATTCCTACCTGGAACATTTCGTGTTCTGTTAGCCAAGTGACGTGGTCGTCTTCATCGCGAAGCTTAGCGACGACAAAGTCCTTTGGGCTGACGATGAAAAACATGGCTTCTTCGATGTTGCATTCTGAAACAAAATAAACAAAACAAAGATATCACCTACAATGTCACCTGCCAACCATGCTTTATGAACCTCCAGAAACACACCAGGACAGATTGCGTTTGTTGGAGATTAATCCTTCTGCAGGTACATCTGTGCCAGTCCAAAGCCAAGATAAAGCAGGGGGCAGACTCTGCAGATGCTAACAGCTTAAAAACACGACAGACAGAAGTTGATGTGACATCAGAGAAGCCACGTTTCTCATTCTCAATCCAAGGATTGCATGAAAGAACATGTAACATGTAAGAACATGCAGGAACATGTATGATAAGCCATCATCAAACAAAACGCTGTCTTGTACAAGCAGGAATGACAGAACAAACAAACGAACGAATGGAAGAAATGAACAAAGGAAGGAAAGAAAAGACGAAAAGAAGGAATGAAGTAAGTAAAGAAGGAAGGAATGAATAGATGAAGTTCTGAATAGATACCGAGTTGGTAGCTGATGCATTTGTTATCCTGGAATCCTTTGATCGACAAAGCATCATTTGACAATTCCTCATCGTCCGTCATATTGTAGAGACGCAGATGTGGACGATTCGGAAAACTCGATCCACCCTGAAAGAAACAGTGCATCAGCCAAAGCAACGTGGCTTATACAAGTTACGACTGAAACTGGATGATACCAAGTGACGGGTCTCATGCAGAACAATACAGCTAAGCAGTAATTATAATCAGATATGGCACTCCATCTATGGATACTTAAATTCTTGCTGTGCCTTGCACCAGAACTGTATCGGGCTCCCAGGCGTCACAGATGGTTTGTCTGAAGCGTTGGAATTTGCTGTCCCACTCTGTGTGTTCTGTGTTACATGTTGGGCAGAGGAGGTTATGAATGGTTTTACCTGTTGGGCAGAGGAGGTATATGAATGGTTTTACCTGTTGGGCAGAGGACGTATATGAATGGTCTTACCTGTTGGGCAGAGGAGGTATATGAATGGTTTTACCTGTTGGGCAGAGGAGGTATATGAATGGTTTTACCTGTTGGGCAGAGGAGGTCTGTTCGTCATACGAGAGGACCAGAAGGTTGTCTCCAAGCGGAGCGACTCCTGAGATCAGAAAGTCGAACGTCTTCATGGCAGCTGCAACCCAACAAACAAGACTTCTCATCTCATAAGTTCTTCTAAATGCCACTGTCATAATGCCACCAGTCACAACCTATGGCACCCCAATGCCAACCAATCCATCCAATGACTTATATAGCACCACTATCATATTCATAAAGTATCTATCGATGGTTCGACCCAAAGAAACCAGAGCATTCGAATCCCTAAGGTCTATTTATAGCTAAGCTGAATCCAGGAGGCAAGGTAGTCCATGGAAGAGGCAATGCATTGGACCTAAATGGAGCCACCACCCACCACGACCACAACCACGACCACCAGTTCCTTCCTTTAATCAACATTACTTTCCCAAAATACTGGTAATACCTCTTGTAAATTTTTGGACAAATCTGTTCAGCCGTTTCGCAGGGCTTCATTTCATCATACATTCATATCCTATGCCAGTAGTTTAACAATCAAAATTAAGACAGTGTTTTTTTACATTTCACACCGTTCCACCCAAAAATTTACTAAATTTGTTCATTCAAATACACTTTACTTCACAAGATTAATGCAAGAAATTTTCAATAGAAATGTTGTTGTTTGTATTCGCTCAAGGCAAAACCGTCACTGCCAAGACGATATCTTGCAAAATCTCAAACACAAACTTCCTTTAGTTTAGACCAGAGACATAAGAATCAGTAGACTGACTGATTTCAAGGAATCTCTGTTGCTGTGGCTCTCTGCCATCAGTCGCACCAGGCGTCACTCGCACAAAACACACCTACAACAAGATATCAATGAATATATATGCCACGGACCGAGAAAGAAAGTTATAAGAACGTGTGTATCCAACTATCCATGTATGCACGTGTAGATATGTACGTATGTGTCTGTATGCATGTTTGTGTATGTACGCATGTGCAAGTATGTACGTATGTGTATGTACGCATGTGCAAGTATGTATGCTTGTGTATGTACGCATGTGTAAGTACCAATTTGCTACTCTGTTCCACAGAATCTACCTGAACACTTGGTTGAACAGTTTTCTTTGAAGCCTATCTCTTTGTAGTGTACAGCTAAAGCCTAATTTCTGTAATGGCTTAAGTAAAGGTGACCTGACCTCGATAGCCCTGACCTCACCTTAATAGTTTTTCCCCAGCCAATGAAGAGCGTATGTTCATCCTTCCAGCACAGGTTACACCGAACATTTTCAGTTCGAATGCTGTCAAGCAAAAACAAGAACACAAAAATCATCTCAAAAAGCGTGAAACTGAATCTAATCACATTTTACTTCAGTGTTCTGAACTGTCAACCAAGAGTTCAAGAGCTAAAATCCCCGCCAGGGCAGAAATCTGTTTCACAATTTCTGCTCTATCTGTGCCCCTAGCCAACTCACCTACCTGTAATGAGTACACTGACTACGTACACCATCGGCAAGAAACAGACTGGCCACCCGATCTCTCATGTGCCAGGCTGAGAAAATGAAGTTGCTCATACTTCATACCCATGGCTGCTTCTATGAGTTAGCTAATTGGACTGTGATTCCTTTTCTTCGTGTTAAGGACAATTCTTCTTCTCCTATTATTCAGATACTTATGAATTCACTTCAAAAGAGTGGCTGGCTTGAAAGAGACAAGACTTCAATTGTATGCAAAATAAGAGAATAGAAAGCGAAGGGTCCTTCAAAGCTGGTGGCATCAATGACGCTGACTTGCATATGAAATGGCTCACTCACGCCACCTATCCACCAGTTAGGTGGAAGAAAATTAAAACTCTCAACAAACCTTATATCCTCCCAATTGATGAAGCTGATCCTCTTTCGACTGATCATGTCGTAGACATGCGCACCCTGAGCAGAAAAGATAAGAACACCTATGCACAGATGTAATGAGACACACACACACAAACACACACACACACAAAGAAAGACACACACATGACGCAACACATTCTCATGTATGCATACTGCTGCATACGCTCTAAACAGATTTTGACTTTTTTTAGGAAAATACACAGTTCAAGTTTTATACATAAAAAATTATATTTCAAGATGATTCCATTTTTAATAACTAAGGCTTTGGTTTGGCTTTTCAGCATAGGAATTAACAAACCTACCCCTTCTTCTTCTGATGCTTTATAAACTGTCACTTTTACAATGCCTGTGGCTTGAGGTGGATTCGAACCCACAACCTCCGGCTGCAAGGCACTGAACATAGTATTAACAGATAATGGAATCGAGATCTGACCTGACTGTTGGCAAAGGCTACGAGTGTTCCCATCCACTTGATAGAACGAATCATACTCTCTCCTGAATACAGCACAAATCTCTTATGGCGATTCAGAAATCCCTTCTCGTGTAGGATCAACTGAAATCAATCAATCAATCAATCAATCAATCAATCAATCAGTTTATTGAACATCAATATTCAATAACAGTCAATCAAAGAAAGTATTAGTAGACATTCAAAGGTGAGACCAGAAACTTGAGTCAAACATACATATTGTTTTGTCTGTCTGTCTGTCTGCTTTATTATTATTATTATATTACTATTATTATTAGAAGTGCATCCAGACAAGAACAGGCAGAGAAAACAGCACAACACTATTACAAAGTCGAAACATTGAGGCTCACTTGAAGCGTAACTAGTAAAAGATTTCTAAACTAACGTACAAACCTTGTTATCCTCGCTAGCCACAAACCGCCTGCCATGTCCCGCTTTATAGAAGACGGGATCGATCGCAACGGCCTTGATCGGACGATCGTGGGTCAGGACGATGTTGTTCTCAGTCGTGTACAGACCGTTTACGATCACCTACGAGAAAGAAAAACATGAGAAAGTCTTAACGATCAGCAAGCTGGACATCTGCCTTTTAAAAATAGTATTTTTAATTTGTCTCTATAACTAATATTCAGTTTATAATTTACATCTACTGTTTATAATATTTACTGTTTATAATTTACAGCTACTGTTTATAATTCACAGTTACTGTTTATAAATTACATTTACTGTTCATAATTTATGTTTACTGTTTGAAATTTACATTTACTGTTTATAAAGCTACATTTATTGCTGATAAGCTACATTTACTGCCTATAACTGACATATACTAAATAAATTTACATAAATAAAAAATAACTAAAGAAATAAATAAAAAAAATATATATAAATTAAATAAACAATAAATAAATAGATAAATGTAAAATAAAATTAATAAAATTAATAAATAATAATAAATATTAGCTAGATAAATAGGTGAATAATCTGTTGAACCTTTCCGTCGTCTGAGCAGCTGATCATGTTGTCTCCGTTATCATCAATGCTGATGCAGTTAACAGCCACTGAATGCTACACAAACAACAACAAGAACAACAACAACATTGAATCTCATCACAGATCTCAACTTCTTCTTTGTCTATCTCAAAGGATTGAGACTTTGAATGCAGTCTCGCTCAGAAACACTTATCTCTCCACTTATGCCTTCTCCATTGTGACATTAATGCTACAAAAGTTTAAGGTTAGATGATAATCTGTTTGTTTAGCTCCTTTGTTTCAGATGTTCTATAAGTGGTGTAATGAAAAGTTTACAAACACATTCTGTTAACACCAAAATCACAATCGACAATAAATAGAAAGACCTTTCAGATTTACATTCCGCGTCGTGCCTTGTTGTGAGACTTCGTGCACCTCTAGTGAACTAAATAAGTACCAAGACTGTACATTGTTGGTGGGAAGATCAGACGGTGAGGGAGAGGACTGGTCCCCAAGAAAAATGAAGCCACTAGCACAACAGAACCATCCATGGCCTACTCTTTGAGAACTTAGCTTATGGAACAACCAGCCTTACCTATTCATTATATAGACAAAACAAAAATTCCTACACAGAATCACAGCTGTAATTCGGTTTCTAATTACAATCGCAATTACAAATGCTGTAACTCTAAGGATAATTCTGGACTGTGATTTCATTTCAAAGTGACCAATGATTTACGCCTAGTGCACTAGGGCAAGAGCACTATGGAAGTTCATGGATTAGATTAGATTAGATTAGATTAGATCTTCTCACCCCAACCAGAGCAGAACCGAGGTTGATGCTGTTCCCCATCAGGTCGAGGATACGAACCAAACCAAGATTTGTACCGAGAGCAATGAACTAAATAAACCAGGACAATCAAAATCATTCAACAATGCAGACAATTATCCATAATATATCATTGTACCAATCAGTCAATGGGTCAGGTCAATTAGTCAATAATTAAAAATCAATCTGTCAATAAGTCAATTTGTCATTAAGTCAATCTGTCATTAAGTCACTTTGTCACTAAGTCAATTTTCCATTAATTCGATCTGTCAATAAGTCAATTTGTTACTTGGTCACAGAGTCAGTCAGTCAATTTGTCCCTCAACAAGTCATTCTCGGCCAGTGGTCAATTATGCACCTATGAAATTCTTTATAGTTATTGGAAAGCTGTTGAAAGAATTGTCTAAATAATTATTCTGGATAACAATGAAAGGAGTAAAACTGTGGAGTAAATACTTTTGGATGAACCGCCAGGCAAGTTGGAAAATCGTGAGCCATGATTGCGGGTAAGTCATAACCCAAGCGTTCATACTTCAAGCGAGGCTCCACCTGGCAAACCAAAGAAACATTTTCTTATTACTTATTATCCAATTAATTATTCAGTTAAGTAATTAATCTAATATCAATAAGCAGTCATGTGGATGTTTAAGAATAAATATTTAGGTAAAAATAGATGGAGGGTAAATTAGAGTAAAATCAACACCACAATGCAAAATTCACACAATGAAGGTAGTCGCTCCTTGTTGATCATCATTTCATGCTTTGTCCTGCTACAAGTCGCCCATTGGCCTATCCACAAAAGCATACTGATTGGCTTGCAACAGATGAATACGAACACACAGACAGACAGACAGACAGACAGACTTGACAGACAGACAGACAGACAGACAGGCAGGCAGACAGACAGACAGGCAAGCAGACAGACAATCTTAGGTGAATCAATCAGGAACTTTGAGCATGCCGTCATCTACCAGTGCTCATGAATAAGCTCAGCGCTGGTGATCCGTGCGCTTGGCTTTCGAAAGGCGCTTTAGAAGTTTGGAGCTTATGATTACGATTATCAACTCTGCTTGGGAATCCATTGATTGGGCTCCATGTATTTGTGGAAGCCCGCCATTGGCAACTCTTCTAGTGACCTGTGCAATGTTTGCTAATTTATGAATGTCCTGATCTCAATGGCAGCTAACATCATGTAGGCTGGCACAGATAAGTTTGCCTCTGATGCTATTCTTTTAAAGTGGTGCTATATAAATTTCTGATTACAAATTAGTTACAATTCAGAAACAACATGACCATATTCTATCAAAGTGACAAAAAATTACAGTCATATTATTAAGTTTGCCAACTCCAAGTCTAGTTGCATGAAAGATATCTCTGCAATAAAATGTTACTATATTGGTTGGCAAAGATAATGGTGCCTAAATGGACTAAAATTGCGAGAAGGCCGCCTTGCAAAACCAAAATTTAGCTGAAAATGGTTAGTTTTTAACCTACTTCCTCTTCTTCGTCCTCCAATTCTGAGTCATCCTCTGATTCCATCAGTCCCTCAATTTCATCCTGAAAAAAACATTAAACATAACAATGACTACAAATCAACTGTCGTAACATAGCGCAACTTCTCACGAGGCAGTAAAAGAATGTGTAGCCTGCGTGTACCAGTATGTATGGAAATATGTGTGTATATGAATGTATGCACATACATCGTGTGTTTGCATATTGGTAGGCAACTATTTAATGTGTGAGAACTTCTTAAGAAGTTGATTAAAAACGTGTTAAATCGAGACACAAAAAACATATTTTCAGACATAGCTGAAATGTCCAAACATACTTCCCCAATGCACACATCTAAAAACTGACACTAATTTGATGTAAATAAACATTTTGTGAATAAAAACAAAACAATAATATTGTATTACTGCATCGGAGTCAATGTCTCATACTATGAAGAGAGCAACGCATTGTGACTTTATTCCTTGTGAGGTTAAGAGGCAGAATGAAGTTACCCTCCACCCCTGTCATCACCAGATGGCATATTTCTGCTCAAATATGATTTAAACAAATTTGTATCTAAAAGCGCTTGCCCGGTCTCCGTGGCTAATGACACTTTCCAGAGTCCCTCCACTTCCGCCAATTTCTCAACTCGTCCCATTGGCTCAAACAGAATTAAACCTTCAAACCACCATGACCACCATTAAGGAATCACCACACAAAAGTTGGTTGGACGCAGTTGGTTACTAAAAAAATCGAAATTTCTTCAACTGACCTTCCCTTCCCCCGAAAAATTGCGGTCACGAGAGCTACCTGACCCCAAGCTGAACTGTAATTAAAAACCTGTTTGGTCAACGTCCGGGAAGGTAAGCAAACAATTTCAGTGCATGCCTAGTTAACGAAATTCGACGTGTTGTTTTCTGGACGTGTGCTTTTTCATTCATT
The DNA here is from genome assembly GCA_020284085.1 of Aporrectodea caliginosa. Taxonomy (NCBI): domain Eukaryota; kingdom Metazoa; phylum Annelida; class Clitellata; order Crassiclitellata; family Lumbricidae; genus Aporrectodea; species Aporrectodea caliginosa. The sequence goes on along the minus strand of JACEVL010000550.1, from coordinate 87,358 downwards.
CAGAAGATTTATATATATAGCACCCCTCCAAGATAACCTACTCAGAGGCGCACCCAGCCCAACTCCAGCCATAAAAAAAACAGTTTTCAGATGCTTCAAGCTTGTAAAAGGTGTATGCAGAGTCCCTATCAACCCTATCGCGTGTCTGAAGGAAAATGATTCCACGTGGTCGGCCCAACCACTTAAAAGGCACGATGATGTTGCTCCTTTATAATGTGCGCAGGAGGGAACAAGAAGGAGATGCGAAGATTTTTGCAGGCAGCCAAATCTGAGGAGGGGCAACAGAACTCGCACAACTAGGAAGAGGCGCTCTATAATTGGCGCGGCCAGACCCAGATCGAAATCCTAAGTTCAATACTCTGCGATATGCTTACTGGAATATCGAGATCCATATTTGTTTCTCCGTTTCCACTCTCCACAGCAGTCTGTTATTATTTTGATCCAGAGCACAGATACTGGCTACGTCATCGATTTATGCACTCTTAGTCTGTTTCTGTGCCTCACGAGAGTGTGCTTTTAACTGTTACAACTCTATGTATAGTAAGTAAGTAAGTAAGGTAGGAGTTGGTGAAGTAGACCTACATGCTTTGGGTTGTGTAATATGGAGAAAAGGAGTTTCGCATCATCTATATTGGCAAGTTCAGAGACTGTTGGAAAGGATTGTTCTAGGTAACTTAGGCGTTTGGATCTTTAAAGAGTTTTCCAGGCGTTAATTAATCGAGGGGCGATAGCGCATTGGATAACATCTGGCGTAGAGAGCGAGAGGTACCGAGTTCGAGCCCCGTAGGGCGGATATGCTTTGTAGGCTGCTATTAGCGCCGTTGTACTGCAGGCTGTCTGTTCTGTTAGTAGTTAAGATTTAAATTGCATAACATGTAAATGTACAGCGCAGTGCGTTTGTCAGGCGCTTAATAAAGAAAAGATTATTATTATTATTTCTTATTATTATTATTATTATTATTATTATTATTATTATTATTATTATTATTATTATTATTATTATTATTATTATTCTAGCCACACCCTCTAGGGCCTCTACGACCATCTCCCCACTGTCAATTACAGCGTACTAGACACGACCTGCGCCAACGCTCACAGAACCGTGTTCTCTTGTACAAGGCAAACCGATAGAGTACGAGGCAAACTGATAAAGTACAAGCCACACCGATAGAGTGCAAGGCAAACCGATAGAGTACAAGCCAAACCGATAGAGCACAAGCCAAACCGATAGAGTACAAGCCAAACCGATAGGTACAAGGCAAGCCAAACCGATAGAGTACAAGCCAAACCGATAGAGTACAAGCCAAACCGATAGAGTACAAGCCAAACCGATAGAGTACAAGCCAAACCGATAGAGTACAAGCCAAACCGATAGAGTACAAGCCAAACCGATAGAGTACAAAGCCAAACCGATAGAGTACAAGCCAAACCGATAGAGTACAACCCAAACCGATAGAGTACAACCCAAACCGATAGAGTACAACCCAAACCGATAGAGTACAAGTCAAACCGATAGAGTACAATCCAAACCGATAGAGTACAAGCCAAACCGATAGAGTACAAGCCAAACCGATAGAGTACAAGCCAAACCGATAGAGTACAAGCCAAACCGATAGAGTACAAGCCAAAAACCGATAGAGTACAAGCCAAACCGATAGAGTACAAGCCAAACCGATAGAGTACAAGCCAAACCGATAGAGTACAAGCCAAACCGATAGAGTACAAGCAAACCGATAGAGTACAAGCCAAACCGATAGAGTACAATCCAAACCGATAGAGTACAAGCCAAACCGATAGAGTACAAGCCAAACCGATAGAGTACAAGCCAAACCGATAGAGTACAAGCAAAACCGATAGAGTACAAGCCAAACCGATAGAGTACAAGCCAAACCGATAGAGTACAAGCCAAACCGATAGAGTACAAGCCAAACCGATAGAGTACAAGCCAAACCGATAGAGTACAACCCAAACCGATAGAGTACAAGCCAAACCGATAGAGTACAAGCCAAACCGATAGAGTACAAGCCAAACCGATAGAGTACAAAACCCAAACCGATAGAGTACAACCCAAACCGATAGAGTACAAGCCAAACCAAGTACAAGCCAAAGATAGAGTACAAGCCAAACCGATAGAGTACAAGTACCGATAGAGTACAAGCCAAACCGATAGAGTACAAGCCAAACCGATAGAGTACAAGCCAAACCGATAGAGTACAAGCCAAACCGATAAAGTAGAGTACAAGCCAAACCGATAGAGTACAAGCCAAACCGATAGAGTACAAGCCAAACCGATAGAGTACAATCCAAACCGATAGAGTACAAGCCAAACCGATAGAGTACAAGCCAAACCGATAGAGTACAAGCCAAACCGATAGAGTACAAGCCAAACCGATAGAGTACAAGCCAAACCGATAGAGTACAAGCCAAACCGATAGAGTACAAGCCAAACCGATAGAGTACAAGCCAAACCGATAGAGTACAAGCCAAACCGATAGAGTACAAGCCAAACCGATAGAGTACAAGCCAAACCGATAGAGTACAAGCCAAACCGATAGAGTACAAGCCAAACCGATAGAGTACAAGCCAAACCGATAGAGTACAAGCCAAACCGATAGAGTACAAGCCAAACCGATAGAGTACAAGCCAAACCGATAGAGTACAAGCCAAACCGATAGAGTACAAGCCAAACCGATAGAGTACAAGCCAAACCGATAGAGTACAAGCCAAACCGATAGAGTACAAGCCAAACCGATAGAGTACAAGCCAAACAAGATAGAGTACAAGCCAAACCGATAGAGTACAAGCCAAACCGATAGAGTACAAGCCAAACCGATAGAGTACAAGCCAAACCGATAGAGTACAAGCCAAACCGATAGAGTACAAGCCAAACCGATAGAGTACAAGCCAAACCGATAGAGTACAAGCCAAACCGATAGAGTACAAGCCAAACCGATAGAGTACAAGCCAAACCGATAGAGTACAAGCCAAACCGATAGAGTACAAGCCAAACCGATAGAGTACAAGCCAAACCGATAGAGTACAAGCCAAACCGATAGAGTACAAGCCAAAACCGATAGAGTACAAGCCAAACCGATAGAGTACAAGCCAAACCGATAGAGTACAAGCCAAACGATAGAGTACAAGCCAAACCGATAGAGTACAAGCCAAACCGATAGAGTACAAGTTTGGCTTCGATAGAGTACAAGCCAAACCGATAGAGTAGTACAAGCCAAACCGATAGAGTACAAGCCAAACCGATAGAGTACAAGCCAAACCGATAGAGTACAAGCCAAAAACCGATAGAGTACAAGCCAAACCGATAGAGTACAAGGCAAACCGATAGAGTACAAGCCAAACCGATAGAGTACAAGCCAAAACCGATAGAGTACAAGCCAAACCGATAGAGTACAAGCCAAACCGATAGAGTACAAGCCAAACCGATAGAGTACAAGCCAAACCGATAGAGTACAAGCCAAACCGATAGAGTACAAGCCAAACCGATAGAGTACAAGCCAAACCGATAGAGTACAAGCCAAACCGATAGAGTACAAGCCAAACCGATAGAGTACAAGCCAAACCGATAGAGTACAAGCCAAACCGATAGAGTACAAGCCAAAACCGATAGAGTACAAGCCAAACCGATAGAGTACAAGCCAAACCGATAGAGTACAAGCCAAACCGATAGAGTACAAGCCAAACCGATAGAGTACAAGGCAAACCGATAGAGTACAAACAAACCGATAGAGTACAAGCCCAAACCGATAGAGTACAAGCCAAACCGATAGAGTACAAGCCAAACCGATAGAGTACAAGCCAAACCGATAGAGTACAAGAGAGTACAAGCCAAACCGATAGAGTACAATAGAGTACAAGCAAACCGATAGAGTACAAAGCCAAACCGATAGAGTACAAGCCAAACCGATAGAGTACAAGCCAAACCGATAGAGTACAAGCCAAACCGATAGAGTACAAGCCAAACCGATAGAGTACAAGCCAAACCGATAGAGTACAAAACCGATAGAGTACCGATAGAGTACAAGCCAAACCGATAGAGTACAAGCCAAACCGATAGAGTACAAGCCAAACCGATAGAGTACAAGCCAAACCAAACCGAGTAGAAGTACGATAGAGTACCAAACCGATAGAGTACAAGCCAAACCGATAGAGTACAAGCCAAACCGATAGAGTACAAGCCAAACCGATAGAGTACAAGCCAAACCGATAGAGTACAAGCAAACCCGATAGAGTACAAGCCAAACCGATAGAGTACAAGCCAAACCGATAGAGTACAAGCCAAAACCGATAGAGTACAAGCCAAACCGATAGAGTACAAGCCAAACCGATAGAGTACAAGCCAAACCGATAGAGTACAAGTAAAACCGATAGAGTACAAGCCAAACCGATAGAGTACAAGCCAAACCGATAGAGTACAAGCCAAACCGATAGAGTACAAGCCAAACCGATAGAGTACAAGCCAAACCGATAGAGTACAAGCCAAACCGATAGAGTACAAGCCAAACCGATAGAGTACAAGCCAAACCGATAGAGTACAAGCCAAACCGATAGAGTACAAGCCAAACCGATAGAGTACAGCCAAACCGATAGAGTACAAGCCAAACCGATAGAGTACAAGCCAAACCGATAGAGTACAAGCCAAACCGATAGAGTACAAGCCAAACCGATAGAGTACAAGCCAAACCGATAGAGTACAAGCCAAACCGATAGAGTACAAGCCAAACCGATAGAGTACAAGCCAAACCGATAGAGTAGGCCAAACCGATAGATAGAGTACAAGCCAAACCGATAGAGTACAAGCCAAAACCGATAGAGTACAAGCCAAACCGATAGAGTACAAGCCAAACCGATAGAGTACAAGCCAAAACCGATAGAGTACAAGCCAAACCGATAGAGTACAAGCCAAACCGATAGAGTACAAGCCAAACCGATAGAGTACAAGCCAAACCGATAGAGTACAAGCCAAACCGATAGAGTACAAGCCAAACCGATAGAGTACAAGCCAAACCGATAGAGTACAAGCCAAACCGATAGAGTACAAGCCAAACCGATAGAGTACAAGCCAAACCGATAGAGTACAAGCCAAACCGATAGAGTACAAGCCAAACCGATAGAGTACAAGCCAAACCGATAGAGTACAAGCCAAACCGATAGAGTACAAGCCAAACCGATAGAGTACAAGCCAAACCCGATAGAGTACAAGGCCGACCGAGTAGAGTACAAGCCAAACCGATAGAGTACAAGCCAAAACGGATAGAGTACAAGGCAAACCGATAGAGTACAAGCAAACCGATAGAGTACAAGCCAAACCGATAGAGTACAAGCCAAACCGATAGAGTACAAGGCAAACCGATAGAGTACAAGCCAAACCGATAGAGTACAAGGCAAACCGATAGAGTACAAGCAAAACCGATAGAGTACAAGCCAAACCGATAGAGTACAAGCCAAACCGATAGAGTACAAGCCAAACCGATAGAGTACAAGCCAAACCGATAGAGTACAAGCCAAACAAGCCAAACGATAGAGTACAAGCCAAACCGATAGAGTACAAGCCAAACCGATAGAGTACAAGCCAAACCGATAGAGTACAAGCCAAACCGATAGAGTACAAGCCAAACCGATAGAGTACAAGCCAAACCGATAGAGTACAAGTACAATAGAGTCAAACCCGATAGTACAAGCCAAACCGATAGACAGAAGCCAAACCGATAGAGTACAAGCCAAACCGATAGAGTACAAGCCAAAAACCGATAGAGTACAAGCCAAACTGATAGAGTACAAGCCAAAACCGATAGAGTACAAGCCAAACCGATAGAGTACAAGGCAAACCGATAGAGTACAAGCCAAACCGATAGAGTACAAGCCAAACCGATAGAGTACAAGCCAAACCGATAGAGTACAAGCCAAACCGATAGAGTACAAGCCAAAACCGATAGAGTACAAGGTAAACCGATAGAGTACAAGCCAAACCGATAGAGTACAAGGCAAACCGATAGAGTACAAGCCAAACCGATAGAGTACAAGCCAAACCGATAGAGTACAAGGCAAACCGATAGAGTACAAGCCAAACCGATAGAGTACAAGGCAAACCGATAGAGTACAAGCCAAACCGATAGAGTACAAGCCAAACCGATAGAGTACAAGCCAAACCGATAGAGTACAAGCCAAACCGATAGAGTACAAGCCAAACCGATAGAGTACAAGCCAAACCGATAGAGTACAAGCCAAACCGATAGAGTACAAGCCAAACCGATAGAGTACAAGCCAAACCGATAGAGTACAAGCCAAACCGATAGAGTACAAGCCAAACCGATAGAGTACAAGCCAAACCGATAGAGTACAAGGCAAACCGATAGAGTACAAGCCAAACCGATAGAGTACAAGGTAAACCGATAGAGTACAAGCCAAACCGATAGAGTACAAGCCAAACCGATAGAGTACAAGCCAAACCGATAGAGTACAAGCCAAACCGATAGAGTACAAGCCAAACCGATAGAGTACAAGCCAAACCGATAGAGTACAAGCCAAACCGATAGAGTACAAGCCAAACCGATAGAGTACAAGCCAAACCGATAGAGTACAAGCCAAACCGATAGAGTACAAGCCAAACCGATAGAGTACAAGGTCAAACCGATAGAGTAGAGTAACCGATAGAGTACAAGCCAAACCGATAGAGTACAAGCCAAACCGATAGAGTACAAGCCAAACCGATAGAGTACAAGGCAAACCGATAGAGTACAAACCAAACCGATAGAGTACAAGCCAAACCGATAGAGTACAAGCCAAACCGATAGAGTACAAGCCAAACCGATAGAGTACAAGGTAAACCGATAGAGTACAAGAAAACCGATAGAGTACAAGCCAAACCGATAGAGTACAAGCCAAAAAGATAGAGTACAAGCCAAACCGATAGAGTACAAGGCAAACCGATAGAGTACAAGCCAAACCGATAGAGTACAAGCCAAACCGATAGAGTACAAGCCAAACCGATAGAGTACAAGCCAAACCGATAGAGTACAACAAACCGATAGAGTACAAAAACCGATAGAGTACAAGGCCAAACCGATAGAGAGTACAAGCCAAACCGATAGAGTACAAGCCAAACCGATAGAGTACAAGCAAAACCGATAGAGTACAAGCCAAACCGATAGAGTACAAGGCAAACCGATAGAGTACAAGCCAAACCGATAGAGTACAAGCCAAACCGATAGAGTACAAGGTAAACCGATAGAGTACAAGCCAAACCGATAGAGTACAAGGCAAACCGATAGAGTACAAGGCCAAACCGATAGAGTACAAGCCAAACCGATAGAGTACAAGCCAAACCGATAGAGTACAAGTCAAACCGATAGAGTAGTACAAGCAAACCGATAGAGTACAAGCCAAACCGATAGAGTACAAGGCAAACCGATAGAGTACAAGCCAAACCGATAGAGTACAACAAGCCAAACCGATAGAGTACAAGCCAAACCGATAGAGTACAAGCCAAACCGATAGAGTACAAGCCAAACCGATAGAGTACAAGGCAAAACCGATAGAGTACAAGCCAAAACCGATAGAGTACAAGCCAAACCGATAGAGTACAAGCCAAACCGATAGAGTACAAGCCAAACCGATCGATAGAGTACAAGGCAAACCGATAGAGTACAAGCCAAACCGATAGAGTACAACCAAAACCGATAGAGTACAAGCCAAACCGATAGAGTACAAGCCAAACCGATAGAGTACAAGCCAAACCGATAGAGTACAAGCCAAACCGATAGAGTACACAAACCGATAGAGTACAAATCAAACCGATAGAGTACAACCCAAACCGATAGAGTACAAGCCAAACCGATAGAGTACAAGCCAAACCGATAGAGTACAAGCCAAACCGATAGAGTACAAGCCAAACCGATAGAGTACAAGCCAAACCGATAGAGTACAAGCCAAACCGATAGAGTACAATGCAAAACGATAGAGTACAAGCCAAACCGATAGAGTACAAGCCAAACCGATAGAGTACAAGCCAAACCGATAGAGTACAAGGCCAAACCGATAGAGTACAAGCCAAACCGATAGAGTACAAGCCAAACCGATAGAGTACAAGCCAAACCGATAGAGTAGAAGGCAAACCGATAGAGTACAAGGCCAAACCGATAGAGTACAAGCCAAACCGATAGAGTACAAGCCAAACCGATAGAGTACAAGCCAAACCGATAGAGTACAAACCAAACCGATAGAGTACAAGCCAAACCGATAGAGTACAAGCCAAACCGATAGAGTACAAGCCAAACCGATAGAGTACAAGCCAAACCGATAGAGTACAAGCCAAACCGATAGAGTACAAGCAAACCGATAGAGTACAAACCAAACCGATAGAGTACAAGCCAAACCGATAGAGTATAAGCGAAACCGATAGAGTACAAGCCAAACCGATAGAGTACAAGGCAAACCGATAGAGTACAAGCCAAACCGATAGAGTACAAGGCAAACCGATAGAGTACAAGCCAAACCGATAGAGTACAAGCCAAACCGATAGAGTACAAGGCAAATCGATAGAGTACAGGCCAAACCGATAGAGTACAAGGCAAACCGATAGAGTACAAGCCAAACCGATAGAGTACAAGCCAAACCGATAGAGTACAAGGCAAACCGATAGAGTACAAGCCAAACCGATAGAGTACAAGCAAAACCGATAGAGTACAAGGCAAACCGATAGAGTACAAGCCAAACCGATAGAGTACAAGCCAAACCGATAGAGTACAAGCCAAACCGATAGAGTACAAGCCAAACCGATAGAGTACAAGCCAAACCGATAGAGTACACAAGCCAAACCGATAGAGTACAAAGGCCTTGTACTCGATAGATCAGTTTGGCTTGTACTCTATCGGTTTGATTCCACACTATCGGTTTGGCGTGTAAACTATAGGTTTGAGTTGTACTCTATCGGTTTGGGTTGTACTCTATCGGGTTGACTTGTACTCTATCGGTTTGTACTCTATTGGTTTGCCTTGTACTCTATCGGTTTGAGTTGTACTCTATCGGTTTGGGTTGTACTCTAACCGGTTTGTTGTACTCTATCGGTTTGGCTTGTACTCTATCGGTCTGACTACAACTCTATCGGTTTGAGTTGTACTCTATCGGTTTGGCTACAAGCTCTATCGGTTTGGCTACAACTCTAACCGTTTGGCTTGTACTCTAACGGTTTGGTTTGTACTCTATCGGTTTGGCGTGTACTCTATCGGTTTGAGTTTGTACAATCGGTTTGGCTTGTACTCGATCGTTACAAGCTCAAAATCTATCGGTTTGGCTTGTACTCTATCGGTTTGGTTTGGCAACTCTCTATCGGTTTGGCTACAACTCTATCGGTTTGAGTTGTACTCTATCGGTTTGCCTTGTACTCTATCGGTTTGATTTGTACTCTATCGCTTTGGCTTGTACTCTATCGGTTTGGCTTGTACTCTATCGGTTTGCCAAACTCTATCGGTTTGGCTTGAACTCTATCGAGTACAAAGCTTGTACTCTATCAGTTTGGCTTGTACTCTATCGGTTTGGCTTGTACTCTATCGGTTTGCTTTGTACTCTATCGGTTTGAATTGTACTCTATCGGTTTGAGTTGTACTCTATCGGTTTTGCTTGCTACTCTATCGGTTTGACTTGTACTATATCGGTTTGGCTTGTACTCTATCGGTTTGAGTACTCTATCGGTTTGCTTTGTACTCTATCGGTTTGATAGAGTACACTATCGGTTTGGCTTGTACTCTATCGGTTTGCCTTGTACTCTATCGGTTTGGCTTGTACTCTATAGGTTTGGCTTGTACCACTATCGGTTTGGCTTGCACTCTATCGGTTTGGGTTGTACTCTATCGGTTTTGTTCCAACTCCATCGGTTTGACGTGTACTCTATCGGTTTGGTTTTTACTCTATCGGTTTGGCTTGTACAAGGCAAACCGATAGAGTACAAGGCAAACCGATAGAGTACAAGGCAAACCGATAGAGTACAAGCCAAAACCGTACTCTATCGGTTTGCTTTGCAGTCTATCGTAGTTTGGCTTGTACTCTATCGGTTTGCCTTGTACTACTAGGCAAAACCGATAGAGTAATCGGTTTGTACTTGTACTCTATCCGATAGGTTTGTACTCTATTGGTTTGCCAAACTCTATCGGTTTGGCCAAACTCTATCGGTTTGGCTTGTACTCTATCGGTTTGTCTTGTAGAGTATCGGTTTGGCTTGTACTCTATCGGTTTGCTTTGTACTCTATCGGTACAACAAGACTCTATCGGTTTGCCTTGTACTCTATCGGTTTGGCTTGTACTCTATCGGTTTGGTACAACTCTATCGGTTTGAGTACAACTCTAACCGGTTTGAGTTGTACTCTAACGGTTTGAGTACAATCGGTTTGCCTTGTACTCTATCGGTTTGCCTTGTACTCTAAATCGGTTAGGCTTGTACTCTATCGGTTTGGCTTGAACTCTATCGGTTTGACTTGTAAACTATCGAGTGGCTTGTACTCTATCGGTTTGGATTGTACTCTATCGGTTTGCAAACCAAAAACTATCGAGTACAAGCCAAACCTATCGGTTTGGCTTGAGTACAAGGCAAACCGATAGAGTACAAGGCAAACCGATAGAGTACAAGCCAAACCGATAGAGTACAAGGCAAACCGATAGAGTACAAGCCAAACCGATAGAGTACAAGCCAAACTGATAGAGTACAACCCAAACCGATAGAGTACAACCCAAACCGATAGAGTACAAGCCAAACCGATAGAGTACAAGCCAAACCGATAGAGTACAAGCCAAACCGATATGGTACAAACCAAACCGATAGAGTACAAGCGAAACCGATAGAGTACAAGCCCAACCGATAGAGTACAAGCCAAACCGATAGAGTACAAGCCAAACCGATAGAGTACAAGCCAATCGGATAGAGTACAAGCCAAACCGATAGAGTACAAGGCAAACTGAGTACAAGCCAAACCGATAGAGTACAAGCCAAACCGATAGAGTACAAGCCAAACCAAATAGAGTGCAAGGCAAACCGATAGAGTACAAGCCAAACCGAGAGAGTACAAGGCAAACTGATAGAGTACAAGGCAAACCGATAGAGTAGAAGGCAAACCGATAGAGTGCAGGGCAAACCGATAGAGTACAAGCCAAACCGATAGAGTACAAGTCAGACCGATAGAGTACAAGCCAAACCGATAGAGTACAAGCCAAACCGATAGAGTACAAGTCAGACCGATAGAGTACAAGCCAAACCGATAGAGTACAAGCCAAACCGATAGAGTAAAAGTCAGACCGATAGAGTACAAGCCAAACCGATAGAGTACATGCCAAACCGATAGAGTACAAGCCAAACCGATAGAGTACAAGGCAAACCGATAGAGTACAAGGTAGACCGATAGAGTACAAGCCAAACCGATAGAGTACAAGCCAAACCGATAGAGTACAAGCCAGGGAAGGTAGCGGGAATCGATCCTGCGTCCATGCTGGTGCTCTGCTCTTCGTTCCGGAGTGTTAACCATTCGCCTAAACCAGTGATGTCAAAGAGCAGGCCTAATAGAGCCATTTCTGGCCCGCCGATGATTTTTTGGCCCGCGGCTCTGTGCAAAATTTGAGAATAAAAGTTCAGAATTTTAAACTTTTTCAGTCAAAACCAAATACAGCTAATGATAAGCTGCAAGACAAAGATAAACCGATTGAGTATTAGGCCCTAAACTGACGTGAATGCAGTATGAAGCAAGTCGATTAACGACATAGTAAATTCTTTTTTTTCAAAAAGAGGATGGCACACCCAGTGTTGTTCAGTAATTGAGTTACGTAATTGATAGATTACAAGCTCTGTAATTGTAATTGAATTACATTTTAAGTCCAGTAATTGTAATTCAATTACAATTATTGCATGTAATTTGTAATTGAATGAGGTGTCAATTAAACCGATTAGTCGGCCAAACGATGCCAGCCTGCCGCCACCCTTTTAACTGAATAAACTGCTCTAACCTTACAGTAGCTGATGCCCCTCTTAATACGCTAGAGTACTAGACCCTATCCATAAAGAGCCAGACTGCAGTCATGCCCTAAACCTTAGTTAGCATGCTTCCTGTACTCTATCGGTTTGGCTTGTACTTTATCGGTTTTGCTTTGTACTATGACAATCGGTTTGCCTTTAGCACTCTATCGGTTTGCCTTACATTCTATCGGTTTGGCATGTACTCTATCGGTTTGGATTGTACTCGATCGGTTTGGCTTGTACTCTATCGGTCTGACTTGTACTCTATCTGTTTGGCTTGTACTCTGTCGGTTTGCTTCGTACTCTATCGGTTTGGTTCCTACTCTATCGGTTTGGCGTGTACTCTATCGGTTTGAGTTGTACTCTCTACGGTTTGGGTTGTACTCTATCGGGTTGACTTGTACTCTATCGGTTTGTACTCTATCATATTGCCTGTACTCTATCGGTTTGGGTTGTACTCTATCGGGTTGACTTGTACTCTATCGGTTTGGCTTGTACTCTATCGGTTTGAGTTGTACTCTATCTGTTTGGGATGTACTCTATCGGTTTGCCTTGTACTCTATCGGTTTGCCTTGTACTCTATCGCTTTTGGCTTGTACTCTATCGGTTTGCCTTGTACTCTATCGGTTTGGCCTGTACTCTATCGGTTTGGCTTGTACTTATCGGTTTGGCTTGTACTCTATCGGATTGAGTTGTACTCTATCTGTTTGGGATGTACTCTACAACACTGGCTTTGTACTCTATCGGTAGGAACTCTATCGGTTTAGTACTCTACCGGTTAGAGTTGTACTCTGTCGAGGTAGTGCTCTATCGGTGACTTGTACTTAATCGTTTGCTTTGTACTCTATCGGTTTGCCTATATTATCGGTGTGACAAGCCAAGCACCCTAGAGACAAAGTTCCTCTATCGGTTTGGCTTGTACAAGGCAAACCGATAGAGTACAAAGCAAACCGATACAGTACAAAGGAAACCGATAGAGTAGAAGCTAAACCGATAGAGTACAAGCCAAACCGATACGGTACAAACCAAACCGATAGAATATGAGCGAACTGATGGAATACATTCAGCCAAACAAAATAGGGTACAAGGCAAACCGATAGAGAAACGCCAAAGGCGAATAGAGTACAAGCCTAGTCGACCTTTGGACAGAGGGTACAAGCCAATCGATAGAGTACGTACCAAACCGATAGAGTACAAATCAAACCAGAGTGTTAAGGCATTTGATAGAGTACCCTAAACCTGATGAGGAGGCAAACGTCATTATACAACCAAACCGATAGAAAAGACGTGGATGTGTAGCGGGAATTCGATCCTGCGTCCATGCTGGTGCTCTGCTCTTCGTTAGCCGGAGTGTTGACCATTCGCCTAAACTGACGTTAATGCGGTATGATTGCAAGTCACAGTAACGACATAGTATATTGGTTTTTTGGCAAAAACAGGTTGGCACACCTAGTGTTGTTTTTTAATTGAATTACGTAATTGAATTACAAGGTCTGTTATTGTAATTGAATTACATTTAAACCAGTGATTGTAATTGTATGTAGCGCGGCATGTAATTTGTAATTGAATGAGGTGTCAATTACGAATTACTTTTTTAAAGTCGGCCACGATGCCAGCCAGCCGCCAACCCTTTTAACTGAATAAACTGCTCTATCAACGCTACCCAGGTCATCTGTTCCTCCATTCATTGCCTAGGTCAGAGGTGGCAAACCTTTCAACGGATGAATGCCGTCAACTGATGGTTTTATTTCGAAGTTTGAAATTTTCGGAACACTATAAATTCTGTGGCACGTGTACCATGGATTTGCCACCAGGCCCACCACTGGCCTAGATCAACAGAACTCCAGATTTTGTCCAGCACTATAAAAGGCAACGTCATTGAGACTTGAGAGCAGAGGAATTAAACTACACTGACCCCAGAAAATTTGGCCAAATGTGACAGATACTCTAAAATTCAAAGTCAAGTCTACCAACCATATACAGGTAACCTGGTCAGCTCTAGCACTTGTAAAATGAATACATGTATTTTTCTAACATCACCTAGAGTACCTTTGCCATTTAAATTATTTTTCCACATCCCAGAAGCGTTCAAAGTCAATAATCAAGCAATAAAATTACTCAGCTAGACTTTGTAACGCAGGACACTGAAAGAGCCTGCAACAATTTTGATCAAATCATATTCTGGCAAAAACCGAGTCTTTATTAACAAAACACATTCATCCAAACATTAGCAATGATTGGTTTTGAATTATGCAACATCGTCAGAACTTTTTTCATGTAGAAAAACATCTGATTGATCACGGGATGTCAGAAAGATTTTAGTAACAGTCAAAATTGGAAAGTTCGTTTATGGTGGCTTTACTGTTCTTAGTTCACTTCTGAAGAGGGAAATCATCACACATGCTGTACGGTGCTTTCTGTAACTTCAGAAGTCACACTGACCAAGAGAAACCATCGTCAGCTTTAAGAAATCCTCTCCAAGGCTTCCAACAATCCAACGCTGTTTCCTCGAATAACCTATCACAGTAAACAAATTACAGCATTATTTAAAGCAAAGCCAGTAGAACATGTGAATGTCACCAATTGGCAATTACAATTACGTAATTAGACCGTATCCAAACACAACTCTGTTAGACAGTCATTCAGCGAAGACTCTGATGGCTTGGAAATGTCCAGGGAATGCCAGTTAATTGAACGCCACACAATGCACTACATGCAAGATTCGAAGGGACAAGAAATAATGGCAGACCAAGACTACGAGGGCATAACATCACTTGGACTAACGCTAAAAGGAGCAATGGACTCAACAAATGACCGAGGACAATGGAGATTATTATTTGTACCCATTGCCAGGAACCGATACTGATGATGAATTAGATAGCCACAAACTCTTTTGGTTCCACCTTTTGACACCTATCAGCAGACTTAAGGACAGAACTGTGACCTGACTATTGTAAATTGTTCAACAAACTCTCCAAATCAATCAATCCAGTAAGCCTAATCTAATGCAATAAGCAAGGAATTACCATTCATAATTAATGTACATTATTAATTTTATTATTCCACATGTATTTTAATCCGATTATTGTATTGACAATAACATTAATTTGATTATGATATTCTTAACAAACACTGATCTGAAGTCAGTGTCACATAGAGCAGCCTGAGACTCAAGTACAAGTCATTACAGTTGTCTTCAAATGCACCATAATTAGCAGAACATTCTTTTCTTCAAGTTCTCAATGTCATAAAACTTGTACTTCAAGTATTGCCATTCATTCCAGTGCTCGGCTCTTTCCTAACAACTGCAACAGGTATCCCTAAAAAGCATAAGAAGCCTGTGTCTAATATATACAGCCCACACCTTCCCTTTATTCCAGAGCTGTTTCATTGATCATCGTTTCACAATAGACACCCATTTTCACTACATCCTTTTCAAGTCACGAAACACCTTCCACACAATCTTATACTTACTTCCTTCATTCCATACATAAATATCTGACTGATAGAGCTGCGTCCACAGCACCTCTGAGTGGCTCTTAAAATGTGCTATATAAATGTTGTTACATTACATGTAAGTGAGCATGCATGCAAGTGAGCCTGCAAAATCAACAAGTGACTTGAACGGGTGCTACATAAAACCTCCTAATGAATAACGAACACTGCTTTGCATATGAATGCACATATATATGTGTACTTACAACCATGCCGATGTTGTTCTTCTCTCCATTCTTGCCTTCTTCGACAGCCTCATCGATGACGAGATTCATGAACGGATCAAAGCCACGCAGAACTCCCTTCACAATCCGACTTCCATTGAGACGCACTGCATAAAAATTACAACATCAGTTTTCAATGACACAATTATGCACAGCGCCCACCATAGCTCTGCTTTTTTTAACAATTTCTGAAATTTCGTTCTTAGATTCTAATCATTGTTTTTAAAAATTCAGTAAACCAGTCTTTAGATAGATGTGACCCAATTTTGATTCCTGATGTCAGTCATTTTGTCAGAAAAGAGTTACTAATATATTACCAGTATTACATTTATTATTTCATATCATTTATATAATTATTGCATATTATTAATTTTATTATTCTACACATACATTAATCTTATTATTATATTCATAACACATTAATTCCAACTCTCCATCCTCTCCCCCACCTGCCACCCCTTCCTTCCTTCCTCCTCCGCTCCCTCCCTCACCCCTCCACCATTCCCTCCCACTTCCCCCTTTCCATTCCCCTTCCTTCCCCACACTGCTCCCCTCCCCTGCCATCTCCTCGGCTTGACCTCCCAGATTTTGACCTGGCACCGGAACCAACAGGAGTTTGGCTATTGCGGACTTGATCTGATATAGCGCCGGTGAATAAGCTGGTCTCCCTGACTTGGCTTTTGTGGGTGCTGAGAAATTTTCAAAGATTTACATTACATTACATACCGAATTGATCAATTAACCACACAAAGAAGAGTCCATCCAGTGGCTAAGATAAACAGAAATGCGTGCTGCCATCTGGTGAATGACGCAGTGAGGTAAACACGAATGTTGACTTCACAACAGGCAGACAGACAATTATCTTCTACTATATTATTAATTAATTTTCCCTTAACATCTTGTATGAAATGAAGCAATGATGACAAACTCACGCGACAGTCTCTTGTCCATGTACCTGAAGTAGAAAAAAACAAAGTCTTTGTCAACATTCATTATTAATACACATATCATGCAAATCTCCACTTCACTTATGTTTAAAGGACAATTTCTTTGGCTTCAAATTTGAAACAGCACCAGTAAAAGGAATGTATAGAGCAATGTCTTTTGTTGCCCTATCACATGCATGTTTAACCAGAGTTGTATTGTCTCGAGACACTGTCTCGGTCTCGAGATGTCTCGAGACAGGTTTTTCGATGTCTCGGTCTCGGTCTCGGACCCCACTGTCTCGGTCTCGGTCTCGAGATCATTTCTCGACTTTTTGGAAACTGTCTCGAAACGAAAGTCTTGTCTTTTGGAAACTGTCTCGAAGCGAAAGTCTTGTTCTCTTGTAGAAGCGGTCTCCAAAGTTCTACGTACAAACTGTATTTTGTTCGGAACTTCGTACAGTATTGCGCTGTAAAATTGTCTTGTGCCGAATGGATAACTAGTTAATCGAAAGTGCCAAACGGATATGAAGTTTTAAAAAGCGGTGTTTCTTGTATTAAGATTTAAGAGTATTGAAAAAAGCAGTCTTAAGTTTGCTCTTTCAGTCCAAAATGTCCAAATATCTTAAAATGTCTCATAAAGAACCTGAAATCGTGAAATTTGCAAACACGCAGTTTGAAATCAATGAAAACCAAAATAAATGGCATGCCGTTCGTCGTTTTAACAACATAATTATAGTTTCTCAAGGTAAGTGATGTGACTTATGTCGCTAAATCACTAATAGGCCTAAGGCCTATATGGAATTTTTTTGTTTAAATTTTATAATCATTTAGAAGATTTTAGAATGGGTGAAATATTTAATTTCTTTATAGATTATACAATTCAGGTGATCGGCTGATTTCCCTTGTATTAGATTTCAAAAGTTGAGAAAAATTGTTTCGGGACTTGGGTCCAATGTGCATTTCACTCGTTTTGAACTGTCTCGAACTGTCTCGGATCTGGTGTCTCGTCTCGGTCTCGGACCCCACTGTCTCGGTCTCGAACCCCACTGTCTCGGTCTCGAGTTTTATGTCTCGTATACAAGTCTGTGTTTAACTAGTTTTTTCCCACAGAAACAATCCTGTTCAGAACAACATGAACATCTGACATATCGCTATTTGGAGCTATAAAACGCCTGCATAACGACTCGTGAAACCTGGAAACACTGTCTAGAGTTTGAAGGACACAACTGAAATTAAATGTTAACAGCATTCAAGAGTTGGACAAATTTCCTACATGTATTCATTCATTCATTCATTCAGAGCATTTATATAGCGCCCCTTCAAGAAACTACTCAGGAGCGCTCCCGGCCCAGCCACGACTAAAGAAAAAAGACTTGAGTGACTTGTAGAACCCTGTCAGATGGCTTACAAGTAAAAAACGGAGCTTAAGTGGTAGGTCATTCCAAATGGAAGGGCCAACAACCGAGAAAGCACGGCGCTGCCTAATAGCCAAGCGAGTCCGTGGAACAAGGAACTCACCCCTCGTCGCAGAGCAAATGTATATCAGACACTAACTAAGTCTTGCCCGACTGAGAAATTTCTTTCATGCAATAAAGTTTTTGCAAACATGATCTGTAGCGTTCATTACTAACTTATTTGAGAATCAAAGTGCGTATAATTATGGGAGAAATATTAATGTCGGGGAAATTCTTTTTACCACCAAAATGAAACGAGACTCGTGTCTCCACACAAACGTTCTACGCTGTAGTTCTTATCCTTAAAAATTGCACCACAACAATCTACAACCAAATAACTCACTTTTTCAACTCTGGTGGGTGAGCCTTACTCATTTTGTGTCTTGTGAGTGAGATTTAAAGCCTTAAATTACAAATAATTCCCAACAATGAATTAAGCTACGAACACCCGACGCACAAAGAAATGGCGGCCTCCGAGAGAGCTTCCGCCGGCGTTAGGCCAATAAAATATTTATTTAGCGCGATTATTCTAGTCGTAATCTCAATATTTTTCTAAAGTCTCTAGAACTAAGCGCAGGGCTCCAGTTTAGTCATGAACGCTGTGTCGTATCAATATAGGTCGATGGTCGTATCACAGAGGTTTTGTCCACAGATCGATGGCCTGTGTATGTCCGAGTCTAGATGGTGACGAGTTCGTGAAGGTACTTTGGCTTGGAGTCTTGTAATGGGATAGGTTATCAATAAGACTTTGAAGTAGATGCGCTCAGCGATTTTCAGCAAGTAGAGTGATTTAACAACGGGAGTGATATGATGATGCTTGACTGTCCTGGCGACAGTTGGGGCGAGTTAATTTTGGATGAGTTATAGACGCTTAATTTGGGTGGATATAGATATTTGAGCAGAGGAAATTTGGAATTGCAGTGATCAAACTTGGAGTGGAAATGGAAGGAGCGATAGCGAGTTACTTTAAAATGCGATTTATCAAGTGTCCTCATACGTACATTATTATTATCCTATTGAACTGTCATTTATAGCGAGCCTAAACAATTATTGTATTGTATTTGAACACTTGTTATAATTATAGGCCTAGGGTATCTTAATTGCACAAAAGCTCGTAACAAAAAAAATCAATCATAGGGTAGTGAATTTTAAACAATTATTAAGTTTTAAGGTTAGTTGTGAAGATCGATGACGTTGAGGATTTGCGGATAAAGTTTTTTAAGTGATCGATCGTGTAACAACAAAATCACCTTGGGACGATGAACGTGGTCCTCGTAAGCTCGCCTAGATTGGAGAGACTCCGAGAGAGAAACAGGGTGCTACAAGTGAAGAAATGTATGAAGGATACAGAAGACTTTGTATGGTATCAATACTCGGTACATACAGAACACAAATTTAAAAAGTTCATTTGTTCATTCATTGCAAGAATTTGTATAGCGTCTCTTCGAGGGTACTGGGAGGCGCTCTTAACCCTAGGCCCCCAGCGCGCCCAAATAAAACTCTCTTAAGATGAGAGAGGAATGTCTGAGAAGAGGTTCAAGAAAGGGAGCTGAGCGCCAATGACAAGCCATTCCAGGCCGAGGGTCTTACCAACGAGAAGGCATGGTAATTCTGCCTAGTGGAGATGCGAGCAAAAGGAACAGAGCATACATTGTTTAACCGAACGGAGGAGCGCGAGTCCCGAGCATCCATAAAGGACTTGGGCAATGAGGGGGGTCATCAAATTGCGGACAAGGGAGGGATCATGATCGACCAGTGCGGACGTTCGCCTAAACGCGTATTCTGACGATCGAGCTCTAGGCCTACCAATAAAAACTTTAAACCCGAGAGATAAATCCATCGACTAACTTGATGTGTTACGTCACAACCAATTATTATTATTACTAAATAACAAAACTAGTAGTTTATTAATGACGTCATTCACGATGTTGGTGTTTTATTTTGTTAATTGGCTTTGGTTTTCGCGTGCGGACGTCCGCAAAGGGGGTGGGTAAGGCTAAATGCGGACAAATGGTCCAAAGTAGGTCATATTCTGCGGACGTCCTTTATGGACCTTTAACGGTAGGGTTACAGACCTCGCTATGGTAGGCCCAGCAAGCAGCGATGACAATTTTTCGTTTTTCGTAAAATCTTGGTGGCCACTTGTGGAACTGGCACTGTACTGTCAGAGTAGGCCTTCAAACAGAGGCGGAGTTAAAGCAACAGTGGTCAAGCCTGGTAGTAACGAAAGAATGGACCGAGGTAGCGTCAGAAGGGAACGAACAGCAGTGCATAGCTGGCGCAGTGGACTAGCACGGCGCGAATTTGATGCAAAGTTTACGAGCTTGTATAGGAAGCCATTCCACATATAGTTCACGAAGGGTCGGGGCAGCGTGATCCCGAGGATTTAGGACTTTTTAGGTTCTTGGTAAGCTTTACAGTGTAATGGAGAACAGCAGTACAACGTTGAAAGGTTGATGCAGAAATACTTGTACAGTTTTTAATGTTGAAAGTCGCCACACATCTGGACTTTCATAAAGCATTTTGTAGAAAGAAGTTGCTGTCAAAACAGTTACATGTATTAGCGTCTCATCTTTTACCAAGGCTTTGGACTGGCACAACCACCCCAGCACAAGGCATTGGCGTAGTTTTACAATTGCGATTGATGTATGGGAAAATGAAACATCTTCGTAATTTAAGGTTTCTAAACGGAGATTCGTATTTCATATTTACGCAATGGTGCAGCATCAAGCACACCAAGAAATTAAACAACTGCAGCACTTCATCCAGACAGTTTTTGGTTTTTATTTCTGAAACTTTCTGATATTATATCAGTGTTCTATTATCATTGTTCACGATCACTACACGGATCAGATCGATCACGACTGTCAGGCGGTTTACTGCTTGGCCTGGATGCGACGATCTCTTTCTTCGGCAATGGTCAGACGGATTCCCTTGCCTCTTGGAAGAGAGATCCATGGCTTGTTGCCCTTGCCAATGACGAACACGTTGTTCAACCTTTAAACAAAACAAGAAACATTACATTTTTAAAATACAACTCAAAATCTTCAACCTCAAAAATCATGAACAAAGTTCCAAAGGTGTAGTTAGCATTACGAATTGGTTCAACAGTTTCAGAAGATGAACCAATATAGCGATGAAACATTACTCTCCAGTTTGAAACGCCAGAATTGCAACTGGTTTTTCTGCTATTCTGGAGCTGGACTGTGGCTTCATTTTAACATTCATTAGTCAGCCATCTACCCAATTACACAAATTCTTATACAATATGGCTCAAAACATAACCACAAGAATGAATTTGCTTTAGAACACGACCACAACAAAATGAGTAGATACTGCTCTAAACACTGCTATTAAAAAGAGGACCCAGCAAACATACTAGTTAAAAGGTTGACAATTGGTTCAAGTGTAGTTAGCATTACTAAGTGATTCAACAATTTCAGAAGATGAAACAATATAGCGATGAAACGTTTTTCTCCAGTTTGAAACGCGACCACAAGAATGAATTTTCTTCAGAATATGACCCCACCAAAAAGAGGACCCACTAACATACCAGTTAAAAGGTTGATCATTTGTAGTTAGCATTACGAATTGATTCAATAATTTCAAAAGAACCAATATAGTGATGAAACGTTTTTCTCCACAGTTTGAAACGCCAGAATTGCAACTGGTTTTTCTGCTATCCTGGAGCTGGACTGTGGCTTCAGTGAACAATCACCAGGAAGCCATCTACCCAATTAATCTGAGATTATTATCAATTACACAAGTAACATAAATTCTGAAACACCATGGGTCAAAACATGACCACAAGAACGAATTTTCTTCAGAATATGACCCCATCAAAAAGAGGACCCAGTAACATACCAGTTAAAAGGTTAATCATTTGTAGTTAGCATTACGAATTGATTCAATAATTTCAAAAGAACCAATATAGCGATGAAACGTTTTTCTCCACAATTTGAAACGCCAGAATTGCAACTGGTTTTTCTGCTATCCTGGAGCTGGACTGTGGCTTCAGTGAACAATCACCAGGAAGCCATCTACCCAATTAATCTGAGATTATTATCAATTACACAAGTAACATAAATTCTGAAACACCATGGGTCAAAACATGACCACAAGAACGAATTTTCTTCAGAATATGACCCCATCAAAAAGAGGACCCAGTAACATACCAGTTAAAAGGTTAATCATTTGTAGTTAGCATTACGAATTGATTCAATAATTTCAAAAGAACCAATATAGCGATGAAACGTTTTTCTCCACAATTTGAAACGCCAGAATTGCAACTGGTTTTTCTGCTATCCTGGAGCTGGACTGTGGCTTCAGTGAACAATCACCAGCAAGCCATCTACCAAATTAATCTGAGATTATTACCAATTACATAAGTAACATAAATTCCGAATGGGTCAAAACATGACCACAAGAATGAATTTTCTTCAGAATATGACCCCATCAAAAAGAGGACCCAGTAAACATATCAGTTAAGAGGTTGGTCATTTGTAGTTACCATTACGAATTGATTCAATAATTTCAAAAGAACCAATATAACGATGTAACATTATTATTCACAGTTTGAAACGCCAGAATTTCAATCAAATTTTCTGCTATCCTGGAGCTGGACTGTGGTTTCAGTTTAACATCCTTAGTTCCATCACAAATTAGGACCAATGAGGAGATTGAAATTACCAGACAATTTTTAAAAATTTACTTTTAGAAACAAATCACAGGTGGCTAGCACATGACAACGCAAAAACCACAATAGAGTAGAATGCAAGTGCTACAGAACAGCCATAGAAGCTCAAGCCACAGGTTGCAAAGCACCAAAGAAGTATAGACAATAGCAACACTCAAAAACTGTAGCATGTAAGAAAGTTTCATAACAAAAACCGTCGGCATATTCTGTAAAACTTTCGCTGGGTTGACGTTAAACTAGGACTAAAGGAAATTTGTTTTGCTTTGAAAAATCAACACAAAATATAATATTAATCTGTAGTTAGCATTACGAATTGATTCAACAATTTTACAAGATGAACCAATATAGCGATGAAACGTTTCTCTCCACAGTTTGAAACGCCAGAATTGCAACAGATTTTTCTACTATCCTGGAGCTGGACTGTGGCTTCATTTTAACATTTCAGACATCTACCCAATTACATAAATAAAAAAAATTCTGATACAGCATGGCGGAAAACATGACCACAAGAATGAATTTGCTTCAGAATATGACCATATAAAAAAAGAGTACAGCGCCATTGAAAGAGGACCCAGTAAGCATACTAGTGAAAAAGGTTGACAATTGGTTCAAGTGTAGTTAGCATTACGAATTGATTCAACAATTTTAGAAGATGAACCAATATAGCGATGAAACGTTTTTCTCCACAGTTTGAAACGCCAGAATTGCAACTGATTTTCTGCTATCCTGGAGCTGGACTGTGGCTTTAAGTTAATATCCATTAAAACTAGTTAGGTTAATAGTATTTCAAAATATCACACTCCCACAAATAATTTTTTTGAAAGTCAATTTCATCACAAATTTTGTCAGACGATGGTTGGATTCTTAAGTGAATTCCGCTTTCAACCAAGACCCTAATATGTAAAATTTATATAGTGCTACTTTTGAAAAACAACTCGGGAGGCACCCTCGACCTGTCAACACTCAACATAAAACATGATCGAACATAATGGCTTTCAACGGTACAAAAATGGCAAGATGATCATATCGCAGGTTGCAAGGTAGTTTTTCCACAAAGATCAGCAAAACGTAAAAAGCTTAAAATATACAGTTGTAGACGACATATATATCTCAATCTTGAGTAGCATTCTAAGAAAGTTTCATACTAAAACAAATAGCTGCTTGCATATTCTTTTAAAACTGTACTAGAACACTTAGATTAATGTAATTTTTTTCTTTCAAAAATAAATCAAACATCAAAAGTTTTAATTGATCTGTAGTTAGTATTACGAATTGATTCAACAATTTCAGTTGAACCAATATTGCGATGAAACATTTCTCTCCACAGTTTGAAACGCCAGAATTGCAACAGATTATTCTGCTATCCTGGAGCTGGACTGTGGCTTCAGTATAACATCCTTCGGTCCATAAGCCATTGGGACTAACATAGGTGATTGCTTTTTAAAAAATAACGATCTAGCTATTGCCAAACACAAACTCTAGCTAGTTGAATTTACCAAAGATGCTATGGGTTAAACCTATTACCATCCAATAAACATAATTAATAAACACAATAATGTGACATAGATAATTCAACAAGACTGCCTATCAACACTTTTACAACATTTATATACCAATGATCATGAATTCATTTTGCAATTGAAAGAAGTGGTGACCATCAGATATTTGTGTCTTGATAATCTGTAGTTAGCATTACGAATTGATTCAACAATTTCAGATGAACCAATATAGCAATGAAACGTTTTTCTCCACAGTTTGAAACGCCAGAATTGCAACTGATTTTACTGCTACCCTGGAGCTGGACTGTGGCTTCCTATTAGTGTGCATCCATCAAACATTCACTAGCATAAGTAAACCTATTACAATTAAACAAATTTTTCAAACATGAAGTGTTACTCACAGCACAAATTCTTATACAACTGATCACAAAGAGAACGCAATACAGACACTGTGACATCAAATGAATGATTACAAACATGGCACAAAGATGCCTAGAAGTGATGAGCATTAACGTTTTCGTTGAGATGAACGAACCTGGTGGCAAAGGTGTGGCCAAGGGAGTCCTTGATGTGGACAATGTCGAAGGAACCTGGATGACGTTCCCTGTGTGTCACTAGACCAACACGTCCCAAGTTGTGACCTCCAGTTATCATGCAGATATTTCCTGTAGCCACACAATAACAAAAAATATAGATACAAAACAACCAATCTTTACATGAAAACTTGCATTAAAAACAACAGCATGTATCAACGTAAAACAGAACTAGATGAATTCACAGAAACATTTAGTTTTCACAACAAATTGAAATAATTAGCTACTTAAGGTCAAATAATTAGCTAATTGAAATTATAACTTTTACATCATTAAAGTAGTTAACTGAAATCATAAACATTAAAATTCTTGAAATGAAATTGTAATATTTTTATATTAAAAATGTTAGCTAAAATGATACATTTCTGACATTATAAATTTGTTAACTGAAATGATAAAGACAATATTAAAATAAGTAACTGAAATGCTGATCAGCCTTTGAATGAATAGACATCTCACCAGAGTCAAACTTGATGAATTCGTCGATCTTTCCAGTGTCAATGCTGATCTTGACAGTGTCATTGACCTTGATGAGCGGGTCAGGGTAACGGATGGTACGGCCGTCACCAGTAACGATGCTTGGCACTCCCTTCAGTCCCACCATAACCTTCCTCACCTTACACAGTTTGTACTTGGCTTCCTCTGCTGTGATCCTGTGAATTGCAAAGCGGCCCTTTACGTCGTAGATGATACGGAAGTTCTCGTTTGTCTTCTCAATACTCACGACGTCTGCAGATGAAAGCAATATGCACAATCGTCTGAATTAAGATAGAGGATAAGCAAATGCACCAATGGCTAACATTGGGTTAATTAACTGAGAACAACCTCCATACTTTTACGGATTATAGCAAAAGGGAGTATCAATGAATGCTCAGAGACAAAACAGGTGTCCTGGATGCTCCATGGAGGATCCGAGAAACCCTGGAATTTCAAGTTTTAACATAGGGGCTTGCTGACATTTCATAAGTTAAGAGTGTATTTACTTAAGTGACATATCAAGAAGGAAACATTTAGCTAAAGGAAGCTGTGCTTCTCAATGGTGCATCAATCTACTTGCAATGACTTTCCTTCCGATCAAATTCTTCTTCTGACCACAGAATCCACATTTTTTAGTTTTCAAAACTGTAAAGACAATTAATTTAACAAAAGTTTTTCAGCTTTGACCAGAGGCAATTAACAGTGTTGGAAAATTAAGAATGTTGGTTTACCCATGAATCCAGCTGGATAGGTCTTGTCGCTCCTAATTTTACCATCGACCTTGATAAGTCGCTGGTTAAGGATCCTCTTGGCCTCATCGTAAGTCAGGGCATACTTTAACCGGTTCCTTAGGAATATCGATAACGGCAGGCATTCCCGCATCTTGTGTGGACCACAGCTTGGGCGGGGTGCCTGAAAAAACAACCCTATGGCTCACACTGCAGTCAACATACAGCCATTATTTCTTATTTGTTACAGCTACTCCTCAGCTGTGGTTGGGCCCAGGAGCGCCTCCAAGTTGATATCTTGAAGGGGCGCTATATCAAATTTCATTGATTATTTGTCTATTTTTTTTATAAATTTGTTATTTTACTTATCCAAAAATTTTACAATAATCCATTCTACAAGACAAGTGGGACTGTAGTTTGCCACATCAACACAATCATGTAAAAAATTAGCTAATAAAAAATTAAAGTGGCGCAAATTAAAATACAGTTTTAAATTACCGTGTATGTATGCCAATCAAACCTTCAGGAGTGAAAATGAAAGAATTTAATTTTAAATGTCAAAGATTTACAAATTAAGAAGAAACAAAGTTAGCAATCATCAACAGGTCAAAGTCACTGAAAATGTGTTGCATGTTGCCTTCAATCATTATCCATATTTAATCATTTTTAGCCTTTAAAGTTGACACATGACAGTTTAAGACACAACACTTTCAACTTACGAAGACTCCGCCCAGCTTATCCAACATCCAGTGCTTCGGCGCATTGACGCGCTTCAAATGCTTCTTCGGACCTCGAACCTAAACAGACAGTGCATGGGTGTAATATAACCAACAACACACGTGCTATACAAATCTGCAATCGCTGAACAAAATGACCACTACAGTTCAAATCGGAGAGCAAAACATCCAACCAATTAACCGTAAACTAAATCAACTTTGCATTGTGAACGCAAAAGCAAACTCCTCGGCACGGGATCGTCATTTTTTTGGTTAGTTAAAGCAGAACTCGTGACCGGCCTTTTTTGGTCATCATTTTCAGCAGCTGCATGGCAGTGGAGTTTTGAAGAAACGACAGCAAGAGGTTTTTCACGCATAACACCAACATATCACAACAGTGAATTTCATAATTAAGCAAACACATGAGATTTTGCTTTGCATATCTGAAATAATAGAAGCAAGTCGGTAACAGCTTCACGTGGACTTCCACCATTCGCTACAAGTACCAGTACCACGCAAACGTTTTCACCGTTAAGCGCGCGTGGTCTCGATCTTCACACGTCAGAAATCACGTTAAAAAGTGAATTTAAGAATAAATTTATTGCCAATTCTTGAACATGACACAATGCGCTCAAACATTAGGGTAAATTTTAGGTTATTCCGGTAAGAAATATTTGTAAAATGATAAAATTCATTTCTACCATGATTGACTGTGATCCTAAAACATGGAGAAAAGGAAGATCCCAGCATTCAACGGTTCTACTTCCGGTTCAAATTCAAAGACATCTAATATTATTGCTTTCGTACTGAAACGCTTTGATTAATATTGTGGCGCCTTTCTATGTACGTAAGTAGAATAAAAATAAGTAAGTAATTCTTTATTTAGCAGTAGGTCAAAATTTAAATTAAAAAATTACGATAAATACAACTGAGTGACAAATGCTAGTGGATATAAACTACGCTGGAAGTGGGCAATTCGTACCACAAAATCGTCAGCGTACAAGGCTGTCGCCGCGAATCCGGACCGCTTACCAACACCATTTAGGCTTAAATTAATTCTAAATTGGAAACAGATGTTAAGCAACGTCGACGCAATATCTCATCCTAATATCTGGAGGGGAAGGAAGTTGAGTGGGGAAGACCAGACTGGCTTTGTCTTGGGAATATAAAATTATTGTCTGATTTTAGTTTAAACTTGAAAGGAGCATATCGTAATCAGAAATTTATACTGCGCTGCCCGAAAGCTAAGCGCATGGTATTCACTTACCGTACCCACGGGCACTGAGTCAAGTGAGAGTGATGGTCCAAATATGCCACGTGAAGAAAAATCCATTAGCCCTATTAGAGACAGTTACTTTGTGCAGCGTGTGCTGAGGGTGTAGCCTACAGAGGCTAAGGCGCTACAAAAATCTTAATTTTGATCGGATTGGTCCATAGATTGAAAAGAAACATTTTAAGGTAATCAAAGCTTTAATCGTTATCGTAAACTCCAGATTCCTAAAAAAAGCGTCACTGAAAGCTGTGCACAGTGCACCAGCTAGGCTACTTCACGAGAACTGAAAGTAGGCTTACGGACAACATTAATAAGACGTGCTACAGATCTTCTTACCACATTAACTGTCAATAGTGAGGAGGATAAGGTCCAAAAAGGCAGTGCATTGTTCATCTTGTGGATAAAAGCAACAAACTTTTTTGTATTAAAGAAAAACATATTTTAAGACTTTTCAGCGAGAGGCATCACTTAATTCACTTGGGAACATTACTTTAAAAAATATTTAAAATGTGCCGTAAACGCGGTACTTTTTCTATTAGTTCGACCATTTGTGCGTGTTTTTTGGGCTATAAACGGATATGTTTAGGCGATAGCTAGCATTTCTTGTCAATAATCTTCATTATCGCCGATGTAATCGTCAATATTAAGGATTGTTTTCACATAATTTATTTCACTTTAAATTGTGCGAAAGCGTCTATTTTCTTGTTTGGATGTAATAAAAGTTCATATATTTTAATTTATCTGTACGGTAGGTCAGAATTTAATTACAGCCTACGTTTAAGCGGTGCTTTTTAGTGAACCCGGCTTTTCGGGTGCCCTTGCGAATTCCCGACCTAAATTCCCGAAATAGAATTTCATCTGGAATTCCTAAGTCTATTTTCTTAGTTAAAAAATTATTATTTTGGGGTGATAAAATTTTTCTAACGGTAGAATTGCATTTTAGCTTATTTAATGACATTGGATAACACGCTGGCATGGAGAGCGAGAGGTACCGAGTTCGAGCCCTCGTAGGGCGGATATGCTTTGTAGGCTGCTATTAGCGCCGTTGTATTGCAGGCTGTCTGTTCTGTTAGTAGTTAAGATTTAAATTGCATAACATGTAAATTAGGGTGGTCCAGCAACCATAGAGAAAAGTTTAAGTTTGTGGAATCATTTCTCCACAAGGCTTATTTTTGTCCACTGGGTATAGATAGTTTGCCTGTTAAATTTCAGCCTGATTGTGCAACATTTAGAGGTCAACCCATTCTCAACATTTTACTTGTGTCTTTTTGTCATATTTACAATGGAAGAAAAAGAGTGTTCACTAGCAGGACCGTTATTGCTGC
Organism: Aporrectodea caliginosa; assembly: GCA_020284085.1. NCBI lineage: Eukaryota > Metazoa > Annelida > Clitellata > Crassiclitellata > Lumbricidae > Aporrectodea > Aporrectodea caliginosa. The sequence goes on along the minus strand of JACEVL010000550.1, from coordinate 57,942 downwards.
ACTGGGACGGTAAAATGTTGCCCGACATTAATGGATAAAAAGAAAATGTGGACCGCATAGCTGCTATTGTCACTGGAAATGATCAGTGACAATTACAAAAATGGAGAGGTACAGGTGAGTCTCACGCCAAGACCTGTGTTGAAGTAACTGAGAAATGGAATCTGAGTTCACAGATCAAAGACCTCGTATTTGACACAACAACCAGCAACAAAGGGCTTCATAAAAGCGCATGCTTTATAATTGAAAACGCTCTGGCAGCTGAAATGGTCTGACTTGCATAACGTCATCACGTCATAGAAGTCGTATTGTCAAATGTCTTCTTCACTCTGGTTGGTCCAACCGGAGGTCCATCAACCGCGCTATTCAAGCGATTTAAGAAAGAATGGCCATAAATGAACCAAGATGCTTATTTCGCAGCAACTGACGAACTATTTCAGGTTCTAATATTGAACAAACTGCGACAGGAAATGCTCGGCGATTTACCAGGTGCTCTTGAAACCCAGCAGCCAAGAGTCGATTATCAGGAATTTCTACGTTTATCCTTCTGGTTTCTTGGTGAACACAAAGGCAGTGAATCATTTCGAGCTCCAGGTCTAACGCATCGCGCCAGATGGATGGCAAAAGCCATTTATGCACTGAAAATATTCCTTTTTAAGACTCAATTCAAGTTGACTAATCGAGAATCCAAGAATATCGCAGATTTGGCTCTGTTTGTCAGCCTTGTTTTTGTCAAACAGTGGAACGAAGCACCGCATCGAATCCGAGCCCCTCTCAATTACATCAAATTTTTATCAGTTCTGAAGACCTACCCAAACCAGGCTGTTGCCAGCAAAGCACATGCAGCATTTTCAAGGCACCTCTGGTTTCTGTCTGAACATCTGGTGGCTATAGCTATAGCCCTTTTGATGACAGATCTCGAGTCTCTTCAAAAATGAAAGGAAAGATGGTACGAAATCTGCAATGGCCAGGATTATCAGACACCCCTCGGCATGTGCAATTGACAAGTGAATCTGAACAGCTTAAACTGGAGAATCTGGTGACAGAAAGGACATCTTTCGTTGATGTCCTAATGGAAAAAGGCAAAGAAAAGACTCAGTTGTTTATCAAGAAACCACCAGAACAGTGGACAGATGATCCAGTCTTCAACAGATTTTGCGAACTGGCTGCACGCATGACAGTGGTAACTGGTGAATGATGTAGATGAAAGGGGAAACAGTCTTATCGAAAAGTACAATGACTTGCTGACAAAGAAAGAGGAACAGAAACAGTTTATTCTTCAACTTGTTGCAAACCATCGCAGGAATTTACCAACTCCATTCAAAACAGCGCTGATGTCATAGATTAACCATTGCGGGACAATGTTGAGATAACATAAAAAGTGCCAAATGGGTTGACCTCTAAATTTTATTTGTTTTCATTAAACCCGATCCTCCTCCTAATCTCTCTCTCCTGTTCCTGAGTGACTACTCACCTGAAATTCTCCAACCGAGCCATATCGACTCTGGAACGAACTTCCCCTGGATTCCACATATTCTCAGTTCGTCCACCAGTACCGCCACTCACCCCCCGTCATCTGCCTTAGGCTTCTCTACTTGTCACCTACAGGGTTTCCATTGCAAATAATTTTGAAGTCTCACCTCTTCAAGAATTCCTACGCTAATCCATCCAATCCTCTGCCTTTGAAGCTTTCTCGTCCTCAACAAAGCCAGCCTTAACAGTCGCTCTGCCAAATCTCACTGGCAACTGGACTTAGACCCCCACTGGACATCAGTCTTTGGACAACTCTGCTCGACACTGCTTGTTAATGAGCTGGTGCCTTGCACTTAGCGTTAGAGTAGCACAGTAGAAACTTTGAGTTACGATTACAATTCATCTTCTTAATAATTATTATTGTGTTTGTTAATTGTTCTGTGTGTTACTCATTGCTTAGTTATTTGTGGGGACTGTGGATGGTCATAGCACTCTGTGCTATCTGATTCTGGGAGGCCATATTGTTTATTTTGGAGATTGGTACGAACTTGGCAATAGATTCAACGAATGTAGCTCTGTCACGCGACTGACTTCTTGCAGAACTTGCCACAAGTGACATTGTATTACCACTGAGGCAAAGTATCACTCTAGTTGTCTGACACGGTTACACAACCGTAGATGTTCTTATCATTGTCAGTGGTACAATTTATTTTCCATACCCTTGCTGTTGATGTAATAATGATATTATGGTCTTTGCTCAGCTAGTAGTTTACATAAATGATGTGTGATCTGTAAGCAATATTCGACCAGATTTCAAGCTTGTTGATCTTCAATAATGTATGTTAACTGGTTGAAGCAGGTTGGGGGCAAATTGCCAGTACTTGCAACCTTCTAATCAGTGTCTGTCATTTGAATCTGGGTGTAAAAAGCAATGGTGTGAACATAATAAGCAATTTGCATTTTAGTCACTTGTTTAGAAATTGAAAACAATTTTATTGTTTGTTAGGTTTGGGTCCGTATCAAGCTGTGCACACTACCAGTGTTTCATACATTCAGTGACTGTGATACTGTATCAGCATTTGTTGGCAGTTGAACTCGGAACAAATATCCTGAAGTTACAGAAGCCTTCAACGAGTTCACTCAATTGCCTCACGTCATTTCTGATACGTGCTAACTATACTGGAAAGCTTTACCATTCGTTCTGTGAACTCTGCTCACAGAAAACTATTTGTATAAAAAATCAGAACCACTGAGAACATTCCACCAACTCAAGATGCAAGTTTGTGCAAAACATTAAATGTGCCAGGTATCAGGCTAGGCATTGGTTTAGAACTGTTAGTGATACAGCAACCCAGAGAGTATGTGTTCCAGATTTGTCTAAACATAAAGCTTCTGTGAGCAGTCATTCCTACGCTGGCGTGTGATTTACGTTCACAAAACATGCCAGGAACCAGTGGCAACACTACGAGCATGGCACAAGTGGTACAGCTGGTCACCACGACTAAATGATTTAACATCACATCACTAAACAGCCATTGCACAGTCTTTCTAACTCAAGTGCAGGAAGGAAATACTGCCAGAAGACAACGTTATTGTGCTGTTTGACTTTGCAGAGAATCATTCATTTATGGTGCAAGATTCAATACAGGGGTTATACTTGGAGAACAGACAAAGAAGACTGGATTACTTGAAGAGTGGCATTTCTTTACAACCAGCCACGGAAACAGCGTGTGAGGCTGCAATGGTGAAACCCTCAACCAGAACCAGTGTATGGTACAACAGATGATATACTCACTCCGGAACAACTGTATCGATGGACTCATGCTAACCAGTGGCGTAACAACCATGTAATGAGGATGGACAAAGTCAAGGAACCCCAAGGTCTGAAGTACCCCAAACTTTTTAACGTGAGTTCAGCAGAAACTTGAAACAACAAAAACTGTGTTGGACATACTGAAACTTATATCGAGCTTTCGCATCACGTCATCCCTATATGCCGGAATTGGCTACTGTCTGTGTGCTGTTTGCCGCTCTCCCAGTCATCCTCGCCATTTCAGAACGTTCGTTCTCCAAATTGAAAATCATAATGACATATCTTAGATCCACTATCTCACAGGACCGACTTGATGGCCTTGCTCTTGTTGCAATTGAACACAAATGTGGACAAATTGAATATTGATGACTTGATAGAAACATTTGTGAACAGTAAATTTGGAATATCCAAATTCATGCAGTATTTCTCTGAAGAATAACAGACTACAGTCTACATTACATTAGTGCAGTAGCATGCATAGGCAGCAGACCAATACATTTTGTTTTCTTATTTTAAATCAAGACAATTTAACTTGAATTAAAATATCCATTGAACTATTCATCGCTTAATACACTCATGAGGGTAACCTAGAAACCTATAGACTGTCACTGTGCATGACATAGTACTCTCTTCATGATTCTTCATTGAATAGGCCTATGTAATTTATCTACAGTGTTAGTGTACACGGTCTAACCGGGTCTATGCATGTAACTAGCCTGTAAGCGACAGGCCAAATTGGCCAATACATTCCGGTTGTTTTCTGGTTCTGTCTTGAACTATTAATGTGACTTGAACTGTGGATTATTGATAATAACATTTAACACTCTCGTTTTTTGCCTAACTGCTAATTTAAATAGCTGTAGATGGTGTAATGGTTAGCGTGTTGACATCAATCCAGCCATGGGAGAAATTTGGTTCACGATTTTTGCTCCATGTACGCCCCTATTAAACTCAACTACAATGAGTACACTGACCGTACACTGTCGGTGGAAAGATGAGACGGCATGTAGAGGACTGGCTATCCACCCGCATATATGCCGAGGCTAAGAAAATGAAGTCGCTAACACTTCATACCCATGGCTAGCTTAAGTCACTGCTCCTCCTTCTTCTTCATCATTATTTTCACTCTTTAGTCTCGTTAATGGGTAAGGGCCCCCAAGCAGAGTGTCCAAGGGCCTCCAGCTAGGTTGTTATGCCACTGATGCTAACATGTCAGGAATCAACAATTTTTTTGTGAGTCAAATAGAAGATACATTATCTTGTGCTGAAACTATACACAATTGAGACTGGTACTTAGGCTGCATTATGGAGATATCTCATGAAAATCATGATGCTTTGGTAAACCTATGCAGCCTAAAGGTCCTGAAAAGTCAAATTTGTGGCCAAGACGCTGGGATGACGGCTGGATTCCGATTCCAGTTAACCATCTCTTTCTTACCATTGAGGACTTGGTCACTATTACTGTGTGTCAGTATAAACTTGACCAGACAACCGACAGACAGATCATGACTATCTGGAAACTCTTCACAGAGAAACATTACAACACATTAATTTTTAACTCCGCCACTGCTCGCTTTCTGGCAGTGCCAGTCCCAAGCCTGGATAAAGGAGGGCGACGCTAATGGTCTTTGTTACCACACAGCTAGTCGTTAAACAGAAAAACCACCACAGTGGTAGAAATAACTGACAGCATAACGGACATTAAATTACAAGTGATACAAAATAGAAATACGTTGTAAAAATTATAAAAAATAGACGTTTTTGCACAATTTAAAGTGAAATACATCGCCGATAATGAAGATTATTGACAAGAAATGCTAGCTATCGCCTAAACATATCCGTTTATAGCCCAAAAAACACGCACAAATGGTCGAACTAATAGAAAAAGTACCGCGTTTACGGCACATTTTAAATATTTTTTAAAGTAATGTTCCCAAGTGAATTAAGTGATGCCTCTCGCTGAAAAGTCTTAAAATATGTTTTTCTTTAATACAAAAAAGTTTGTTGCTTTTATCCACAGTTTGAACAATGCACGAGCTTATCGTCCTCACTACAACGTTAACCACCTAGGCTAATGTAGGCAACCCTTTTTGTGATATAAAACGGCGCTATATGATAGCTACGCTATATTCTGCGCTCGTGAATTAGCATTATGCACAAAGACGACTGGTTTGTTTGCCAAGGCGTATATCCTGCTGATTAGTTGTACAATGTACAACATTGTACATGTATGTCAGGCGCCATTGTAGGCTGTATAGCGGTATGGCCGCGTTACGGCGCCATATCTCTCTCTCTCTCTCTCTCTCTCTCTCTCTCTCTCTCTCTCTCTCTCTCTTCTCTCTGTCTTTCTCTCTGTCTGTCTCTTGTCTGTCTCTCTGTCTGTCTGTCTGTCTGTCTGTCTGTCTGTCTGTCTGTCTGTCTGTCTGTCTGTCTGTCTGTCTGTCTGTCTGTCTGTCTGTCTGTCTGTCTGTCTGTCTGTCTCTCTCCACTACTAACGAGAGAAAACCGAGCCAGCCTTAGCAGTCGCTCTGTCTCCTCGCTCTCTCTGGCAGCCGGACTCGGATCTCCTCTGGCCATCGCTTTCTGATAGGATGCAACGCTCGTGAATAAGCTGGTGCCCTGCGCTTAGACTCAGAGCAGGGCTTTAGAACTGTGGAGTTTACGAATTACGATTACGAACTCTTCAGGTTAACCTAGCTATTCTGGCATGGGCTTAGCCCGAAAAAAATTAAGAGTTGTTAGAATTAATAAATGAACTAGTAAATATTTTGATAGAAGGACCTGGAGATAAAGCGAGAGTTGTCTTTGGGTGGGAGAGTAGGCTATGGTTGTATGCTCTAGGTCTTAATTGGTGAGAGGACAGAGAGGAGGTCGAAGGCTAGGAGCTGATATAGGACAGCGATCTTCTTGTCAGCAGCACATGCAACCGACAGTCTGTTGCCACCACCTTTGAGGATCCTGAGTGGCCGAGTGGGTTGGTGCCCGCTCGCCGCGCCGGCGCCCCGGGTTCGCTTCCCGGTCGGGTCGGATTATCAGAGATTAATTTCTCGGATCTTTACTGCGGGTGGCTCGGTCGCATTATAAACGTGGAGTACAATACAACACACAATACAACACATCACAATACAACTGGGGCGCGGTGGTGTAGGGGTATGTTCGGTGCCTTGCAGCTGGAGGGTTGCGGGTTCGGATCCACCTCAAAGTCGCCGCGTAGGGACCCTGGGCAAGTCCTTCACTCGCAATTGCTCATGCGCTTCGGCGTGAAACTCCGATTCAGCGTTCGCGCAGTAGTCGGGAGCGCCTCTGAATGGGAAATCTGGTTGGGGCGCTATAACAAGTGTTCAAATACAATACAATACAATACAATACCTGTGTATAGTTTGAAAACTCCATCAAACAACACTTTAGATTTGATGTTAAAACAGTTCTTTGTTTCTTCACTTCAAACGCTACATGAGATCAAACGAACTTCAACGGGTGTCAACTACAGTCTACTATTTTGATTCTTCAATCCAAAGCAGTACTTCTAGTGTAAAATACATCGGTTCAAACGACGACAGCTCCACTCGGCCTACGTCAGTTTTAATCGGACGACCTAAACATACGGACACCACAAGGTTTTGCATAAGATTCAACGTTTCAGCATCATGATGGACTTCACACACACGCTTTAAAACTAAATCACAGTCGCTACCAACGTGTTTTTTAAAACTCTAGCACAAAAAAGTTGTAGGTCGTGGATACACACCGAATTGTTTAGGTCTCACTCTGTAGAATAAGAGCCACGCTTAAATGAACTTCACTGCAGGTTTTGTAATTTTATCCAGTATCTTTGGCAAACGAAATGTTTAGCTCAGCAGTGCATATATATCGACATGGTATATCTTCGAGTGGTGTCTTAAATATGTTCAATTACAGTTAGAATATGGTGCTTAACAACAGTACGGTCTTGGTCTGTTCATTTTAAGATAAGTCAGACAACCGGTTGGGTCTATAACTCTTAGAACTCTACGTAGCACACACCTACTTCACAACCAGAATAATAATAATGTTCATGCTATAAATAGTAATAAGATTGCCCAACCAGAATTAAGTGCATCTATCTTGGTTTAGATGATTTACAGCTATCTTTTGTTAGATGACTGCACACATTGCTTTCACAAGACGTCAAAGATGTCATACGAAACTCCGGAAGATTCGCTACACTCCTCTACAGATGAAAACTGTTGTGGTAAGAACATCTGTTAACGACACCTTAGTCTGGTGATTCTCTAGCATATAGAACTATTCTCTGGCTTTCCTGGTCAAGAATAATTTGTCTTGTCTCTTACTGAATGACTCTACTTGTGCCAACTCCCCAAATCTCACTCTTCCAAAGTGCTCGTGCCATCAACCTTGGCTACGGCCTCGTCATATTTAACAGATCTGAATTCACAACCCCACAGTCACTACTCTTTCCTTTAGCCATCTCGCAGCCCCATCAATTCAGGGCCGTAACCTTATCATTTAGCCATTCTAAAATGCCAAAATCTCAGGGCCACTACTTTTCTTTTTGACAGACCAGAATCCCAAAACTCTAGTCCCACTACAGCCTTCATTCTCCCAACCCAGTTTCCCCAAACTAGCTTTTCTCTTCGACAGCCCATAGCTTTAGTGTCCTTTTCACCAGCCGTAAACCTCTTAACCTCCAGTGCCACTACCTGAACTTGGAATCCCAAAACTCTTCAGGGGCCAGAGCGCTTCCCTTTAATCCTTAACAATGAGCTGCATTGGTTTCCCAGTCACTTTTAGTACACACTCGTCGTTAAAGGGTTAAACAGCCCCAAAGTCAAGGGCAGCGATGCCCACAAGCAGCTAAACATACAGCAGTTTGCATATTGATAAGCAGCAAGAACACAAGAACGGATGATGAGAGAGAACGCCGCACGGCGGATGCAACGACGGTGGCAACAGTTTCCGACGGCGACCGACGGGTGATCACAGGTGGCAGCAGTGTCACACAAGATGTCCTACATTTGAGCAGAAGGTTCGTCCGCAAGTGTGTGGGTGTCTGTGTGAGACGGGGCCAATGATGACGACGACATTTGGAGACAAACGACGACGTCCGAGTATTTCCGATAAAGCAGTGAAGAACAAAGTGTGGATCGACGATGATTTTGAGAATGACGATGGCGGTGGCGCTGCTCCTCCTATGTCTCGCCTGTCGCGTTCCCAGTCAACGCTGGACCTTTTGTTGCTGTTAGGTCGCGAAGACGACGAACCTCACTCGTAAATCGCTTCTTGCTCTGGAATGAGAGAAGAAAATCCAGGAATTTATGAGAAATATTTAAGTGGGAATTATAGAAACAGGAATAACAAGAAACGAAGATGTATGCATACAAAATAAATGAAGATATAACAACACTGAGACGAGCACTGGACTAATCAAATGCCTAATGAAGTCAAGACTTAAGAAACATCCTTTCTTCAAGGTGTATCTCTAACTCACTGTGCGTTTATGCTTCTGAAGGCGCCCTTGTAATGGCAAGTGCTGTGTTACAGCACCATAGAAATTGTCACTATTATTATTATTATTATTATTATTATTATTATTATTATTATTATTATTATTAATGAAATGCCTTACAGAGCGTCATTATCATAATGATTATGGTATAAATCGATAGTTGCTTCAAGTGATAAAGTAATTGGAAATAAAAATCCGTTGGAGAAACTTCACTGAAATCCAGTTGGTCATGAGCATTCCCAAAGTAAGCGCACAGAACTTTGGCAAAATGCTAAAGTTTAATCTTAGCTGTGATTATGACGATGATGATGCAGATGAAAAGCAAAGAGAACCTTCTTCTTCGATCCGTTTAAGAATTCTTTGTACATATCGGAACGAATATATCGACTGTAGCTGTCATTCTTCATGAGTTTGAAAATGTGATCCTAAGGACAAAGAAATCATAACAAGTAAGTACAAACAGTTGTATTACAGTTTGTACAAAAGACGTTAAACAGGAAAGACATCAACACCTAACGTCCATGACAATAGTAATATCAAATATAGCAGTAACAAAGGCAGAATCAAAGAAGCTGAGAACTTCTGAGTGAAGCATTAACAACAGAATAAAAATATCAAACAGTATTGTACAACAGAAATATAATAATAGTTACATTTTAAGTAATATTAAATAATAACAATAATTATTATTTTTACTATTACACATTTATTAAGCACGGCAATCTAATGATGAAGGATCAATCGATAGCACTTAGTGAAAGAACTTGTTAAGGTTCCTACACAGTAACCATCTCAGTGGCAGAGGATCGAACCTGTACTCTTCATACTCTTACAAGGCAAGTGCCTAACCTAAACCCATTGACTACCATGTCCCACAATTTTTAACCTATCTAACACACTTACTTACATTACGATTGGTTTATCTAACTTAGCCTAATCTCACCCTGAGATAACACGGAGATACAAAGAAGAAAAGAGAAAGAGACCTCGGCTTCGTCGAAGCAGTAGCGATCAATGTGGTCCTGCATGTTACGTCGTACGATCTCAGCCACTCGACTGTCGACGTTCACTGGATCGACAGCACCAGGAGCCAGGTACTCACTACTCACACAAACAATAAGACAACAATAATTATAAGACTACAGGTTAACAACAACGTACAGTTACGATGTATAATAGCAATAATAATAATAACAATAATGCAAGAAAACAATAGAAGCACCAAAACAAACAATTAGGATTTAGGCTAATAATGATAATAATAATAACAATAATAATAATATTGACAACAGTAACAACAATAACAGCAATAATAAAAATAACAACACCAACAATAACAATAACAACCACAATAACAACAATAATACTACTAATAATGATAACTTGACAATTTTTAGCCAACCCAGATATTTTATTTCTAAAACCTATTATTCAGAACGTCAGTCCATTGAACCACAGAATCAGTCTAAGATGGATAAAGGTAGGCTAAGTGAAGGTCAAATTAGATTAGATTAGATTAGCACATCAAAACCGCAAATGAACACAATGTGCAACCAATGTAACGTCGACATGTTCTCAACCTCTTCTGGAGGATGTTGACCTGATTGATTAAGGCTTCATTTTGGAGCGCCATCGGTCGATGCCTTGCACATTAGACACCGACGCAATAGAAGTTACTAATAAACGACCGCTACATAAATGTCCAGAAACACACATAACTAAATTGTCTTCTTTACATTACATACATAATGCTATATTACATTACATTCCTAGCTGTGCTTTTACAATTAACGTTGTTATCACTGAAAGCATCAGCTGCAACTGAGGAGAAGGGTCAACCGATGAAATCTATGTTGAAGACAGATCGCAAGTTTCTATCACTGACCTATAAATACCTTTAACAGTTTCTTCAACGTTCTTCTGAGAGACTTGCTTCAGCTGTTGGCACACCTCCCAGAACCTAACACATACAGAAATCAGTTTCTCATAATTTCCACCCAGACTCAGACGTTTCGCTGACTCTGGAAATGGACGAGAGTCAACTCAGTAGAGACAGATATGAGTCCAGTCTTTTCCTGCTTTTCTCAGCAGTTAAGCTGAAGACGATAGCAATAATAATTCATCACTCAGTCTGCTCTCAGTGTCTCTGTTTCCTTGTTGATTTCAACTTGTTCTGTCCAAGGGATTGTCATTCAATGTACAAATCTGCTTTGGAAGCAACCAATGACTTATCTTATCAGTCCATTACATAAACAGTGCCACAGACATTACGGATTAGATTACCACATTTTATACAGAAACGAAGAAATCTGTAAATATATGAAATATTGGTCGGTAAACGGAGTTGTATGTCTTCTGGATGGGCAGACAATGTAGCCAAAATTATTGCAATTATTGTAATTAGTAACTTCTATAGCGGCTAGCACAAGTGTCTACTTGAGACTACTTCAAAAGGAATCAAACAACGGAAAAACAAAACTAAGCTGCAATCAGGTCAATATTGAGAAGAAACTGACCTGATTAGAGAAAAGATATAGTGAACAAAGCACAGAGATATTGAGCCTCCGATACAAATTTATTGAACTTGTGTGTGTGTGTAGTATTATTAAAGTGCAAATTGGTCCAGTTAGCTATACTGATTAGAGCGTAGAAAGAGTGCACGTGGACCGCAGTTCACTTCCCGATGCTGGTTTAAAAAAAGTTTATTTCAAAGATTTAAATCTCGGACTAGCATGGTCCATGATACAATCAAGTACATTCACATTTAAATTGAAAGAATAGATAAGAAATGAATGGAATACTTGAGGTTTTCTGCGCTGAACTCTTTCTCAAGGAACTGCATGAAATGGTCTCGTCCGGCGGCGTCTTTCAGCAGTTCGTGAATTGAGAAGCTCCATTTCTTTACTCTGCGCTGCGGAATGTCTTTTCTACGGTCAAAAGCAACAGACATCATTCAGCAATGACAGACAGTCGTTTAATCATACATTCATTAATTTATTCATATACCTACTTATTATCCACTGTATATGTTGTCTGTTCTCCATTTAAAATCATCCATATAACATTCGTCTCTTTCAATTTGCTCATCCACCGTAGCTGCAATTGGATTGATCGTGAGTTTAACGACATTTTATGGCAACAAAAACCCGTTGACGTCGGCAGAAATTATTTTTAATAGTTCTCGCCATTCCTATGGCATAAAGTAACAGCTCTTAGTAGCTTCACCTTTCGTTCCCTTCAACCAATACTTATTATCCATCATCACATCATAAACTCCTCAGCCTCTCTCTGTCTCTTTTCCACAAGCGCTTGAAGACCATTCTGTTCAATCGTGGTTTCATCTTCTTAGGTCAGGAGCTTCTCTGAGGAGTCCCTCATGAAGTGGCGCTATATAAATTTGCAATTATGATTACCAGATTTCGTGGAACTTTTCCATCAGATTACAGTTTCCACTACGGATTCACTTGAAACAAACAAGCAACCGTCAACTGAAACATATTGTTACTTATAATGGCTGCACAAGGAAGTCGCTAGATTAGATAAACGTAATGTGATGAACAATGACGTTAAATGAATCCACAATAATCCTGGCAAAATCTGATGCCAATGTATGAAAGATCTGTCATACATATCAATCAATCAATCAATCAATTTTCGTTTATTCTTGTTACATTAGTTAGTCATATTTATATGACTAACTAATGTATTATGTTGATGATTTCCTTACAGAGTTGCTTCCTGTTCCCAGAATTCCGTGCTGTCCGACGTCCATGGGTTCGATGACTCCGGCTGAGAGATGAAAGGATCGAACTCGGCATATTGCTCAAAATATGATATATAACTGAAATCAGACAAACGTCAACAAAGCGTCATCATCAGATGCATTGAAACACGCAACTTAAACCACAGCATTTCAACACAGTTTAATTTTAAACTCAAAATTGTAATCTTCAGATTTCTAAAGCACTACTTGAACCAGCTTATTCAAGAGGGCTGTGTCAGGTCAGAGGGTTGTCCAGTAGAGGTCCGAGTCCAGTTGCCATAGAGACCAAAGAGAGGATGAGCTTTGCAAGAGCAGCTTTGATAGAATAGTTTCTTCCTGCCTTTCAGCATCAAAGCAACAGGTAAATAAGATCCAGAGAGAACTACATTAATTTGTTTATCCATTAATACATTCAGTCATTCATCCATTCATTTGTTCATTCATTTGTTCATCCATTCATTCATTCATTCATTCATCCATCCATGAATCCATTCATTCATACATCCATTTCTTTATACATTAATTTATTCAAATGTTCATTCATTCATTCATTTTCATACACTCAGTTAATCAAATTCATTTATTTATTTCATTTATCAGTTCATATCATACAGTGCCTTTCTTCCTGAGATTCACCTACAATGCAGAAGTGCCTCCCTCCAGCAGAGCAAACAGTTTCAAAGGAAAGATCAAGAAAACATAATGTAATGCAATGCACAGTCAACAGCAACTTCCTACATGTGTTCACTCAAACACACCACTCAATAGTTACTTTTTCACGTTCAGAGCATGGTCAGAAGGTGGCACCACTGGTATGTTTACAACAGCTATGGCTATCTCAGGCAGATAATTTTGTGTCCTAGTGAATTATTTAAAGGGCACTATAATACAAGTGCTCCGATACATAGATACATGTTTATATACATACAAACATACATACATACATATGCACATGCATACAATGATATCCCAATCAAAAGAAGTAACTGAGTTTTTCAAATGAGTTTCAATAAGTCAGGAGCTGTAAATTCAGAGTATACTCAGTACTCTTTACCTCTCAGCGACTTTTGAGACTTTGATTCGTCGCCTGTCGAGTAATCTGTGTAACTGATCGATCTTACACACACAAAAAAACAACAACTATAATACGATAATAATTAAGCAATAATGAACAATTCACTTCAAATAGCAGAGGAGAATGATGAGAATTTCTTCAAATTATTCTATGTTTCTGTGTTGGCAGGGATTTGAATCCATATCTCTGCAAGGATTTGTCAAGACCTGAAATACTGTACCAGACAACTGCATCCGTCTAATCTCTGATCCACTTACAGCAACAGAACAGTCGAACAGACACTTCTTTGGTATCTCTCAGCATCTTTTATTAGTATAAGAAACCAGATTATATATATATATATATTATATATACACATATGCATATAATATATATATACACACAAATATATAGCACACGTGTATATATAAACACATGTATATATAAGTGTATATACATGGATCTATAATTAACTTAGCCACTGGACTAAACATAGATGCATACACACATTCATAAACATACATATATTTTTTACTGTTATCTTACTTCAGTAAGTAAGCAGGCAATTCAGAAATACCTCTTCGGAAATTGAGTCTAAACTGTTCGGGGTAACAACCGGACATATTGAACCACCAAAGACGCCGTAATTGGGCTGAAAAGATACAAGACAATCAAATCAATCATCAAATGATGGAACGAACGAATTACTAAAGGAATGAAAAAGAGAAAATCTTAAGATATAGTCAATCTTTACCATTACAGACAATAGTCAAGTAATAATAATAATAATAATAATAATAATAAGAATAATAATAATAATAATAATAATAATAATACCACTAACACTAACACTACCACCAACACTACCACCACCACCACTACCACCACTACCACTACCACTACTACTACCACCACCACTACCACTACCTACTACTACCACTACCACTACTACCACTACCACTACCACTACCTACCACTACCACTACCACTACCACTACCACTACCTACTACTACCACTACCACTACCACTACCACTACCTACTACTACCACACCACCTACTACCACTACCACTACCACTACCTGACTACCACTACCACTACCACTACCTACTACTACCACTACCACTACCACTACCTACTACTTACCACTACCACTACCACTACTACTACCACTACTACTACTACTACTACTACTACTACTACTACTACTAATAATAATAATAATAGTAATAATAATAGTATTGATAATAATAACATGTGATATTGCATTGTTGCTCTTGGGAGATACAAGTGTAACTAGTTTTCATGTTATAATGTAGTACCTAATATGGCACATTGGCACAATAAGGGTACATTGATTGAAGTTACAGTTGAAAAGGTCTTAAGTCAGATTAAGACGGATGAGATGAGATGAAGAGAACAAATGAATGAATCATAGAAGAAATCCGGAATCTGGACTCAAGTCCAACTAATAGGAATGGGGTTATGCAGTGCAGAGGCGTCAGATCGCTCGATTCCAGCCATTACAACGCACTGGATTATTTGCGATAGCAGACACACACTTCTGTCTGATTTGATTGGCTTTATTAGAGGCCATAAACGGATGACAAGATCTGCCTGCGATTGAACGACAGACGGCAACAGCAGCAGCAGCAGCAGCAGCAGCAGCAGCAGCAGCAGCAGCAGCAGATAGAGAACGAGATGGACAGAGACCCGATGGAGAAAGAGAGCAAGCAGAAAGAATCTGTTACAGATACAAAGAAATAAGTAGAAACATTTATAATTATTATGCATTTATTAAGCATCAATATCCAATTACCAAGTATCAGTAGATGACCCTGAGTAATTGTGAGTGAAGGACTTGCTTAAGGTCCCTGCACAGTAACCATCTCAGAGGAGGAAAAGGAGGCTTGAACCCATACTCTATGCATTGTCAAGGCAAGCACGCTTACCATTTGGCTACCACATGCACAAATGAAGAATGAAGTTGATGAAGACAATAACCAGGAAACAATAGATGCACAGGTAGAATAGAACTGATGGAGGAAAAGACAATAGCCAGGTAACAGTTACACATGTATGATCAGGCTGGCTGAGAAAGAGAGATTAAGTAGGAAAATGTGGAACACATTGTTGTCGATGTACGACAGATCTATGGTAATTGGGAAAATACTAGCATTATGTTAAAGTATTTAGTACCTATGTGCTGAAGTATTCAGCCATAGCTTTACTTTAAGGGATTTCCTATGTGATACACTTTGCAATTTGTATAAAATAACATACATCATTTCGAGATGTTGAATATTTCATAGATTTAAAAGATTGCAACTCGTAATCCAATTTCTGATGCCGGCCAATGGCATTCCCAAGAGCACCAAAACACGAATTGCCGCACGTAATATAGACAATGAATAATTAAGTCAAGATTGGTCGAATTCTTGCGCCTCGAGTTAAGAACAAGTCCCCAGCGAGTCGTAAAGCCCACTAAACAGAGTGGAGGGATATCCACCTGACAATAACACTCGATTCCAGCTAAATGGCATTCTTAGATGGAAACCATCCAGATGAACAATTCATAATTAACCAATTTGGAGCGTTGTCAAAGTTCGTTAGCCATAATAATCAAATAGCTGCACTTCACACATACCTTACACATCGGCTTCGACTGTTTTTTCGAGCGACAAGTTTTCTTGATGTCGGCTTCTATCGTATTTACACAGCCCGGCTGAAATAAGACAGAAATAGGAAATGCAATATCAGTGACAAATTATGCAAATCAATGACAAATTATGCAAATCAAAGTCTGACAAATTATGCAAGTCAATGACAAATTCAATGACAAATCAATGAAAAATTATGCAAATCAATGAAAAATTATGCAAATCAATGACAAATTATGCAAGTCAGTGACAAATTAATGACAGTACACTTGAAATGTCAGACACCTGTTTCTGTGATGCTCTCCTAAGACTTGGTTACGGAGGCAGAGGTACAAGAATAGTGCACTAGAGATATGAGAAAACTGACATGGATAATGTGCAACTATGACACAGCATTTCCATTTGACGACGTGTCACAGATATAATTATGATCGTGAATTATGCATCTCGTCATTGACACAGCGACTATTACAATGGTGCCGCTCAGGACAAAGGAACAGCGGTTTGACCTTCAAGAAAACATCGATGAAGGCCATGAGGCTGCGTGTTTCGATAGAAGGGTGACAAATGACCTGGATCTAATCTAATGTTCCTCTTCCTCTTCCACTTACCTCTCTCCATCCGCTCCAATTCTAAATACCATCCACCGTTGCCGTCTGACTGTCTGCCTTCCTGACCCTTGACCCTTCACCTGGAACCGATTTTGACCTCACCTGCCTATTGTTTTGACTGAGCGCCTGTGAATAAGTTGGCATCCATGACTTAGCTTTCTTTGGCTCTGGAGAAAGCTCGAGATTTTGATCACGATGACATCTGACCCTTATGCGCAGTTGTCTTGTGGGCTCTGCTCCATCATACCTTAGGGACTTCCGCATTTCAGTCTTCTCGATTCCGGGTCGTGGCACTTTTCGGTCGGCTGTCCATGGACTCCTGATGGTCCCTCGAGTATGCATACTGCTACAGCTTAGTCCAGAAGCTTTGCCGATGTTGGGTCCACCAGCTGGAATCGCATTTCTCGAGAGCTGCAGCTCGAGCTCCTCAGTTTGTTCCTTCCACAGTTTCGCAAGCACCTGAAGTCTGTATAATATTATTCGACAGTGATTTCACTGGGTCAGGCTGGAAGCGCCAATGGAGTTGGAGTTTTTTCTTCAAGTGAGTTAGAGGCCAAAGGTTTCTACCTAACTATCGTTTAATTCTATAAATGTCAGATCACTGTGGTTCGAAAGAGATGCTAGAAATAACTCAGTCATGCAAAATTGCAATGGCGCAGTTCTTTCCAATTCATTGCATGTTTGTCACATCTTTCTAGCTTAACAGAAGCCTACCTTAGGGCAGACACAAATCCATTCAAATTTTCAGTTTTGTGTTAGAATTAAAAGACAGGTAGGCATACCCCAAGCCCCAATTTTTTGGGCTAACGGCTGGCTTGAGAAAATTTACGGCGGCTTTTCGGCTAGCCGTAAAATGACGTAAACTACCTTTTTCGGCTAGCCGTAAAAAATACGGCTTGAAACATAGTTCGTTCAAAACGTGTATCGACTATAGAGTTCCAAAAAGCCAATTAATTAGACATTAGGACATCTGCTACAATGCCATAAAAATGAACAATTAATAGTGGCACACAAAAAGTCATTCGAAACAGTACAGTTTCAATAAGTCCGAACTTGTACGGTAATCTACAAAGTCATAACTCTTTGAAACCAGCGGAAAAACTTTACAATCACAACTTTGTGCGTGTTCTAGCTGAATTAGCTGAATATGTTTCCGGCGGCTAGCCGTAAAAACATTCTCGGCGGTTTTTCGGCTAAGCCGTAAAATTTCCGGCGGCTAATCGGCTTGGACAAAAATTCGGCGGCTCGGCGGTTACGGCGGCGGCTTGAGGGTATACAGGTAGGTAGAAACCTTTGGCCTCTATAAGAGGCCGTCCATAAATGACGTCACGCACCTAGGGGGCAGAGGGGTCGGAAATTTGTGACGATGTGTGACATGGAGGTGGGGGGTCTGAGTAGTGTGACGTCACACCCGGTCTATGTTATTAAATTTAACAATTAACAACAATTTAATTTTAATAATAACAGCACTAATTTAGAGGATTAAATTTTCATTATTTTTAAATTATTTTAATGTATACGGCACCATTATTAATAATTTTCTAATTATTTCAATATTTGGTCACCGTTAGATTTTAAAATATTCATGCTTTCGCTATTTGTTCCATGAAGGAGCATTTTGCTTCGCCATGGAAATTGGTTTTAGGGGGTCAAGCTTTGTGACGTCATTTCAGAGGGGTCTTACTTTTTGTGACGAAGTGTGACGAGGGGGGGGGGGTTAAAAATCGGCCAAAATAGCGTGACGTCATTTATGGACGGCCCCTAACTCATACTCTCAGGAGAGTCTAACGTTTGAATTAAAAATACATAAATTTCGTGAGAAGTTTGGTTTCGTAGACATAAACCACGTAGCAGAACTACCGGTAACCGTTGTTTTTATTATTATCTGCACCTGCTGTATGTTTAAAACGTGAAATTTATTCACCCTGTTTCTGTTCATTGTATTCATTGTCCTTTTCTGAGTTAACTGTCCTTTTCTGAGTTCTGTGCGTCAGAGGTCACAGTTTTATTTCCATTTGATTGGTCATTGATTGCTAGGCTATTTAATGTCTAGTGCATAGGTTTAACGACTTGACACCACATGTTGTCTAGCTACTGTGACCTTCAGTCTTACAGCACTGTTTATAATAATAATAATAATAATAATAATAATAATAATAATAATAATAATAATAATAATAATAATAATAATAATAATATTCTTCTTTAGTAATTCAAACTGCCAATTACGCAGTAAGATTACATGATATAGTAGTAACAGATGATAACAAGTTTAATAGGAGTGGAATTTAACTGTATGGCAGCCTGCAACGCGCCCATCTATCCTACTGCTCATTTTGCAGTAGCCCCTTAACAAGTGATCTATGAAAAAGGCACAATTCTTATCATTCCTAAAATTAACATGTGATCTATGAAAATGGTACGATTTCTAACATTCCTATAATTAACATGTTATCCATGTAAGACGATTCCTGATTCCTATAATTAATTAACATGTCATCTGTGAGAAACACATAAAACATCCAACGATCCGATGACGACGATGCAGCCAAATGATGGATTATTTTTAATTAATGCCACACAAGTGGAACGAAAATCATAAAGGAATTGAATTTCCGCGTCGCCGATAATTGCTAATAGATGTCGCTAGTAATTCGACGCTCTACTGACCGCCGGTCTGTGGACGTCCCAGAATGCCCGCTCCTGGCTGTCGAGCACCTGGCGATCGAGCTTGTCGCGTTTCTTGTCGACTCTGCACAACAAAAGAAACCGATTCTAATCAACGCCGCACCGAAATAGAACGAAAAGGATCCTAATAAAGATGAGGACTGGACCCTTCCTCGTCCTCGATCCTCCTCCTCCTCCTCGTCCAATGACAACCAATACGAGAGGACGCAATTTGAATGGACCCACTTTGGCAGCAGAGGAGTTCGATGGTCGGAATAAAATGGAGAAGTCACAGGATCGATTTCCGTTGAAGGGAGAAATTCCATTAGGACATGACAACCCTCCTCTGATAACTATTGCCTTCAGGCCAACAGAACAGAATAAGTTGGCTAGAAATCATAGGAGAAGTATTGCCTTGAAGCTGAAAGGGAACCTGGCTAGAAATCAATACATAACATCGCCTCTGAATAGGTTTCTGGGTGGGGCACTATATCAAATTCATTAAATGAATTAACTTGGCTTACGCATCAACAGAAATGAGAACTTGGACGATAAGATGTCTTGAAGGTCAAGTGATAAGATAACACATCTCAAATTTAATTTGAAAACTGTTCTCTATCGCCGTAGTTGGGCTGGGAGCGCCTCTGAGTAGGTTATCTTGGAGGGGCGCTATATAAGTCCTCTGAATGAATGAAAGGTCAAATAAAACGATAACAAAAGATGTCTTAAACGTTAAGTGATAACATAAGATTCTTGAAGGTCAAGCCATAACACGTCTTGAAGTTCAAGAGATCAAATAATTATGATAACAAGGCTGCAGCAGCTGCTGGAACATATTATGAACTCACTTGGCCTGAGCTTCTGCTTGCATAAATACGAACTCCCACTTGCGCGCAAAAGTCTTTTGTAGTCGTGCAAGGTTCTCTGCCTCGTAATCTGCCAACTCAAGACGCTGTTTATTCTGCATCGTCCGTTTGCACAGATAAACGGCTGTAAACAACAGACGACGACGACGATGACGATGATGAGGATGTCGTTTATTTGCTCCGTTATTATAGAGATCTAATATGATGGACAGCTGCCTCAGCAGCCATTATATCAGATGCACAGCAATTGCCACATCAGATAATACATAAAAGTCACCATATCCATCATTGTCATACGCACCACCACCACCACCACCACCACCACCACCATGCCACCACCACCACCACCACACCACCCGCACCACCATGTCAGCATCACCATCATAAAACCACCATCATATTAATATTCATTCATCATCATTCTGTCCATCATCATCATCATCGTCGTCGTCGTCATCATCTTGACTCCTCCTCCTCCTCCTCCTTCTCCTCCTCCTTCTCCTCCTCCTTCTCCTCCTCCTTCTCCTCTTAATGATGATCATCATAATCATCACTCTTTCAGTTCTAGTGGCTCTTCTAATATTATTATCTTATTAATTAGCTTTTTGTTCTGAATGACTTTAGCATCATTTAGTTTGGCATAGGCAGTGCTTCTGTTAGGTACTGATAAGGTTGCATAGTAAGTGTTCACATACAGACATCGTCTACTCCGATGACTTCAAGTGCCATCATCATCCCAATGGACAACCGATGGCAGTAGGCCCAAGTAAACTCCTATTTTCAACAGAACCAGTTGATTAGAGAGAAACCCTGTCGAAAGCCAGTAAGTGATGGGCAGAAAAGTGGCATGCCATAATTAGCTGTGGAAGTTGAAAGAGAAGAGCCTTAAACAGAGACCTCAATGACATCATAAATCTTTAAATACAATAACAGATACAAAACAGATATCAAAACAGAGATCAAAACAGATATCAAAACAGAGATCAAAACAGAGATCAAAACAGAGATCAGATCAGAGATCAAACAGAGACCTGAACAGACATCATAACATCTTTCAAAACAGAGATCAAAACAGAGATCGAAACAGATCCAGCGAAACAGAGATCAAACAGAGACCAAAACAGATTCGATTCAACACAGAGTTGGACAATGATGCCACATCTTTCAATGATCCATAACCTTGAGACTTCTGCAGCGTCGGATTCAAGTAAAGTCGTAGGAACTCAAAGTCAGAAGATATGCACGAGGCAGTCATTATATTAAGGCATACGGGGTTCGGTTTCGAGAGTCGAGGGTTAGGCAGACCTAGACATTCAGACGTCTATATGTAGGGTGGCTGGTGTTTCTGTTTAAGGGATTCTGAACACTGCTCAGCTCAACGGCAGAGCGCATATCCAATTCGTGAAATATTGATAAGCTTCTAATGGCCGTGCCTGCGTGTTTGTTGGACTGATCATGTGCCAGATCCGGAGGAGGTTCCAACGACGACTCATCTGCTGTTGACCGACAAGAGTGAAGCCGATCTAATTAACGCCAATCAACAATTGATTTCGTTTATTAGTCTGCTGAGGGGCATCCGTCCGAATGCCATGAAACGGTCAGACGCACCCCTGGAGATGAATTCATTTCAATTTATCGGTCTCCACCAACAAAGAGCTCGTACACAATAGCTGCTGAATTTTGCAACACCGCGTAACAATGTCCCGTTGACATTGTCATACGTGAGGGCACTCTCTGCCCCTCCCCTTTCCTATAGGCTCCCCCCACTGCCAGTAAGGGCAGATTCCCCTAGCCCTCCTTATACACACTGAAGGTCTTTGCTGTTTCTATAGCTCAACTCGTGCTGTAGCCTGTAGCGTTATGTAGCCTACTGTAAAGCAGAATCGATAATATTAATGGAGCATCAAAAGTGACGATCTATAGGCCTACTTCTATTGTGCTTGCTACTGCTGGTGTGAAAGCTCGGTTGGAAGACGATTGGATGGTTTAGGGGAGGAGAGTTGGAGGGATTCGGGAGGAGGGTTGGAGGGATTGGGGAGGAGAGTTGGAGGGATTGGGGAGGAGAGTTGGAGGGATTGGGGAGGAGAGTTGGAGGGATTGGGGAGGAGAGTTGGAGGGATTGGGGAGGAGAGTTGGACCTCTTTAGGGGCGGAGAGTTGGAGGGATTCTGAGAGGAGGGTTGGAGGGATTGGGGAGGAGAGTTGGAGGGATTGGGGAGGAGAGTTGGAGGGATTGGGGAGGAGAGTTGGAGGGATTGGGGAGGAGAGTTGGAGGGATTGGGGAGGAGAGTTGGATGGTTTAGGGGCGGAGAGTTGGAGGGATTGGGGAGGAGAGTTGGAGGGATTGGGGAGGAAGGTTGGATGGATCATTAAACTGTAATCATTCTATCAAAAGACAACCACTTGACAACTAACTGGACAACACACGACTACGTTGAACAATGCAAATGAACCGCAAACAAAGCATCTCTGTGTTAATTAAATGTAAACTGAAAAATTGGGAAAAGTTCAAAAAGACCATGGGTTACAACAAGGTTCTGTTACATGCTCCAATGTTGGTCCATACTGCGAGTAGTAACTCTGGTTTATCATTAATTAAACATCACACCTACATAACAACCTTAATCCTTAATATGTGGGTCTGGACATTTACCCAGAACCCTGATGAAAGGCAATATATTCTAGAACAGATAGATTTGATGGTCAGAAGTGTTTGCACAAGACACCTTCATAAATAAACAGCACTTAATGGCTTCATCTGGATAGGCTGGCAAATCATAAAGAAAATTCCGGAAATATTAGAGCACTTTATGACTGCGACCATTTGTGGCTTTTTGCCACCATGCTGCCCTTCCGTAATGACCTTCACCTGGAAAAGTCACCTTGTTCAAATCGCTAACCACGACGATATGTATTGTATTGTATTTGTATTTGAACACTTGTTATAGCGCCCCTACCAGATTGCCCATTCAGAGGCGCTCCGGACTACTGCGCGGTATGTGTGTGGAAGTGTCTTTGCCCGCTCTAACACTCGTCTGTTCTCAATAAAATCTATTGGTGCCACTACCTGGAATAAAATTCCTCAAGAAATCAGAAAATCTCCCTCACTTACACTGTTTAAGAATAAGCTTCGCACTTATTTAGTTGAAGGTGATTATTAATGCTTTGATGTATTAATCTTTTATTTCCATGTGTTTAACTGCACTTCCCACTCATTCCTTTTACTTTCGATATTTAGTTTAAATTAGTTAAGGTTAGTTAAGATTTTTATGTTAATCAAGTCAACAACTGTTATACTTAGTAAAGCATCTTTCGGTCGCCACATATTCTATTGAAATTACATAGAGGTGTCCCTACTTAGCGGGATCTTTGATCCCTTCAGGGCCTTCCCTTGTGGCATTCAACAATCCATACTTAAAAGTGCAATCTGATTTGTAATATTATTGTTTATCGTTGTTTGGCTACAAATAAACGATTGATTGATTGATTGATTGATTGAACATAAAATAAGTGCAGCTATAGGATTGATTACCTGGAACTACTTCAAATGCTCTACATAGACTACTCGCCAGCTGATTGGAACAGTTCAAGGCTAGCATGTAAGTTTACACTGGTCATTAAGTTTGCATGTTTTCAACATGTAGTAATAGTCTAGTGGCTATCGTGCAGGACGGTTAACTGAAAGGTTGGGGTTCAAATCCCCGTCACAGCAGAAATTTATTTCGGTATTTCAGCTCCATCTGCGCCATCTAACCAACTCAGCCATAATGAGATCACTGGCCGTACACTGTCGATTGGTGGGAAGACGAGACGGCGAGGGAGAGGACTGGCCACTCGCCTTTACACGCCGAGGCCACAGGAAAATGAAGTCGCCAACACCACTTCATACAGACAGCTGCCTCTCAATGCAGAGTTTAAGGGACTGCTCTTCTGTTTGTTCTAGACTTCTAGTTACAGTACATTCCCAGACCATTGGAATGTAAATATATGTACTGGTATGCAAGGGTATAAGTCCTTGCATCTACGCGACGCGTATATCTCGATATCTTCCTAATGGCCTTTCAAGCAATAGCCACCTGCCTGCCTGGCAGTGGCCGCCGGTCAGCCTCGCCACGACTGTCCGTCCGTCCGTCCGGGCGACGGGCCAGCCAGGGCAAGGGCCAGCCAGGGTGGCATGGGCCACACTTAGGATCCCACATGTTGAAGGGGAAAGCTAGGACGGACGCCGCCGGTCGGTCACGGGCCATATTGATTGCAAGCATTGGCCGTCGTCCCACCGACCGACCGACCAACCGACCGACCGACCGTCCATGTTTCGGCGGCGTGCGTCCACACTGCATACAAATTCCGCATTATGATCTTCAGCGACCGTCCTCCTTCGCCTGTCGCGCACGAGGCACCGACATTCCTAATGATGTTGCCGTGGAAACAGACGAAATGCGGTTTTCTGTGACCGTCCGACCGTTCGCCGTGGAACTATTTCGCCGAACTACTTTTTTCCGGTGCGACTACTAATTGCAGACGACGACGATGAGGAACTGAGGAACAAATGAACCGACGTAATTCTGTTTGTCCTCTGTCAACATTTCGTCCAGTTATGTTACATCTCTCCATCGCTGGATACAGCAGTCCACACTCTTCTTAGCAATATGACTCTTATTAGTTACAGCAGTTCTCACTCTTCTTGGCAATAGGACTCTTGTTAGTTACAGCAGTTCTCACTCTTCTTAGCAATAGGACTCTTGTTAGTTACAGCAGTTCTCACTCTTCTTAGCAATATGGGACTCTTGTTAGTAAACGCAGTCCACACTCTTCTTAGCAATATGACTCTTGTTAGTTACAGCAGTCCACACTCTTCTTAGCAATATGACTCTTGTTAGTAAACGCAGTCCACACTCTTCTTAGCAATATGACTCTTGTTAGTTACAGCAGTCCACACTCTTCTTAGCAATATGACTCTTGTTAGATATACAGCAGTTCTCACTCTGCTTAGTAATATGACTCTTGTTAGTAAACGCAGTCCACACTCTTCTTAGCAATATGACTCTTGTTAGTAAATGCAGTCCACATGCTTCTTAGCAATATGACTCTTGTTAGTAAACGCAGTCCACACGCTTCTTAGCAATATGACTCTTGTTAGTAAACGCAGTCCACACTCTTCTTAGCAATATGACTCTTGTTAGTAAATGCAGTCCACACTCTTCTTAGCAATATGACTCTTGTTAGTAAATGCAGTCCACACTCTTCTTAGCAATATGACTCTAGTTAGTTACAGCAGTTCTCACTCTTCTTAGCAATAGGACTCTTGTTAGTAAACGCAGTCCACACTCTTCTTAGCAATATGACTCTAGTTAGTTACAGCAGTTCTCACTCTTCTTAGCAATAGGACTCTTGTTAGCCTTCGGAGGCCGAAGTGGGGTAGATTTCTACCCCAGCGGTGTTTGGATGTTGATTGCGGAGTAACTGTAGGTAGTCATAACTTGACGTTCCACATGTTTACAAGTTAACACTCCCCGACATATTCCCACACCAAAACGATCATCATGTCATGTTGTCTGGGAAAGTTATTTCAGTTCAAAGTGTCATGGGGTAGAAATCTACCCCACTTCGGCCTCAGCGTTACAATTTTTTCGTTCATAATGAAGATGTATTTATAGCAGATATTACTCAAAATGTGTGTATCTAAGCTCATAGATAAGCTAGAATGACAAATGAAGTGTCCTTGAGTGATAGTTCTTGTTAAGGTCAAGGAATAGAATTATCGCATTGGCAATAGTGTGCAGAATCACTCTTCTTAGCAATATGGCGGCCAATATGGCCGCCGAAACTCAAAATGTGTATATCTACAATCATGATAAGCTAGAATGACAAATGAAGTGTCCATTGTGATAGTTCCAAGGTTACAGCAGGAAACGAACTATCGCATTGGCAGTAGTGTGAAAATAGAACTATCCAAGATGGCGGCCAATATGGCCGCCGAAACATGAAATATGTTTATCTACGCTCATAGATAAGCTTCTGACAAATTAAGTGTCCGTTGTGATAGTTTCAAGGTCAGGAATCGAACTATCGCATTGGCAATAGTGTGGAAATAGAACTATCCAAGATGGCGGCCATATGAGCGTAGATATACACATTTTTGAGTTTCGGCGGCCTTATTGGCCGCCATCTTGGATAGTTCTATTCTCACACTATTAGCCAATGCGATAGTTCGATTCTTTGACCTTGGAACTATGACAATGGACACTTCAATTGTCATTCTGGCTTATCTATGACAGATATACACATTTCTGAGTTTCAGCGCCATATTGGCCGCCATCTTGGATAGTTCTCATTCTCACTCTATTGCCAATGCAATAGTTCGATTCAGCAGACCTTGAAACTATTACAATGGACACTTTATTAGTTATTATAGCTTATCTATGAGCCTAAATATACATATTTTTGAGTTTCAGGCGGCCATATTGGCCGCCATCTTGGATAGTACTATTCTCACACTATTCACAATGCGATATTTCGATTCCTTGACCTTGGATATATTAGAATCGACACCTCATTTGTCATTGTAGCTTACCTGTGAGCTGAGATATTACATATTTCTTTGGGGTAGAAAACTACCCCACTTCGGCCTCCGTGTCCAGAAACGGAGCTTCGGCCTCCGAAGGTTAGTAAACGCAGTCCACACTCTTCTTAGCAATATGACTCTAGTTAGTTACAGCAGTTCTCACTCTTCTTAGTAATATGACTCTTGTTAGTTACAGCAGTCCACACTCTTCTTAGTAATATGACTCTCGTTAGTAAAGGCAGTTCTCACTCTTAGCAATATGACGTTTGTCAGCCATACCATTTCCGACTCTTTTTTAGCACTATGACTCTTGTTATTTACTGCACATCAACACAGATACACACTTCGGTGAAACAGACTGACAAAAGAGAAACAGACAGACAGACAGAGAACTAAAGAGTACTACAAGGAGAGACACATCCAAGACACCGTGGGATACAGAAAATGGGACAGAGACAGAGGTGATGAGACAGACAGACAGACAGATGCAGAAGGTTGACGTATACAAGCAACCATAAACTCCATCTCATCAGAACCACCGACAATAGAAAGCGCCTAATTGCCAAGTGCTCATCCAGACAACCATTGACAGGCTCACAAAAGGAGCCATATAAATGCCAGGCAGTCGAGTCAGAAGAGGGCAGCACTGACCATAATCCGTATCTTCTGGTTCCAGACATATCCGCGGCCAGAAGCACGGCGTCTGAAATTAGAAACAGCTGCACATCATCAGCTCACAACAACAG
The DNA here is from genome assembly GCA_020284085.1 of Aporrectodea caliginosa. Lineage (NCBI taxonomy): Eukaryota > Metazoa > Annelida > Clitellata > Crassiclitellata > Lumbricidae > Aporrectodea > Aporrectodea caliginosa. The sequence goes on along the minus strand of JACEVL010000550.1, from coordinate 30,222 downwards.
CACGAAACGTATATCACATATCATTCTGAACATCTCATAACCAACAGATAGGTGACAAATGGAGAGCATGCATGACTGATTGGAGATTCTGTCTCATCTCATTGATTATCTGTCAGTCAACGGGTTCTTAAAAAAACATTGGATGCTGAGGAATGGCTGTTAACGATCTGAATTTCGTGGTAAATTGCTTTTTGATTTAAGTGAAAACTGTTTAATTGAAACTCTATTTTTCACAACTGCCAACGGTTGTTGATTTAATGGCTAACTATTTTCCCATAGAAAATAGGAAGTAGTATGCAACATATTTTACAGGTACAATATGTTGCAAACTATTTCCTAGTTGACTGTAAAATATGTTGCAAGCTATTTCTCATTTACCTATAAAATATGTTGAATCATTATAGTCAAGTATTATTATGGTGTTTTTCGAAGCCTATACTCATACGACTGATAAATTTTAGCTTGTAAACATCGGCTAAAAGATATATTTATAATAAACTGTCAATAAACATGGATAAGCATTCACAGTTCTATGGACGCCTTCCAGGCACGAGAGAGACTTCCAGTGTCGCTGAGGGACACAGATAATGCTGGATTTTCCCCATCGACCATATATAGCAGCTCTATAAATGATCTGAAGTGTGTGTCTTAGATATAAACTATATCTGCTATAGTATAAATCTCTGCTGCATCTGTAAATGAATATGGCTCCAGGGAATAGATGGAAGGCATTCACCAGATACATCAGGAGTCCATGAAAGACCATGGAAGACGATTCCACGAAGACTGTGCAGTGAAAGGAAAACACTGCATCTTCATTTCCAAAAGGATATAATATATTATATTCTGCCGGTAAGCTCGTGAACATATGATGGGACCGATGTGGTCTCTAAATGAGTTCTATATGGGAATATGAGTCTCATATTGGCCATAAGCCAGGCATGCTGACAGAGTATACACAGTATTACACACATACAGAAGATTGATGTTTGCACGCTGTAATCGTGTAAATTCTGAATTTCGTGGTCAACAAATTTCAAACTACGCTCATTTATTAGAAGCCAAATGAAGAATGGACAGCCAGACTCAGACAATTCGGCAGTTGTTAATTAAAAAACAGTCTTATTACAGTGTCACAAAGAGAATTCGCTCAACGACTTAAAGAGAAATTGGAAACTGAGAATTTCTTCAGGACGAGACCTGCTACATTCCGGAAACTTCCGGATTCAGAGAACGAACACACAACTGGTAGAAGCGGATCTGCCAAGTCCCTGCACCGGATCTGGACTTTGACGACTGGAGAAAACTAAGCGGCGGGTGGGGGGGGCATTGCATGAACCATGAAGCGTCACCGACCACCCACCGGCTCAACCGAGATCTTCTCTGCTGATTGGCCGAGGGTTGTCATTACAAGCGCGTCATCATCATCATCATCAGCCCCCCTCCCCTCTGAACGAATCATGTTATAAACAATCGCGCGATCAGCTCCACTTCGGTCCGTCCTAGTAATGAGGTCGACATCAATTTTCCGCTGACCAGAGCATCAATATTCCTTCTACTTGAGACGAAGATCAACGGATCTAGGCTCCTATACTACGCACTGCAGCCTGCACCGTTTATCGCCCACTCCAACGTTTGCGGATTCTCGGTCTTTCTTGCACTGTTCCTGTTCAGATGTATATTGGTGATCGGAAAAAGTATCCAGCATTATCTATGTCCCTCGGCGACACTGGAAGTCTCTTTCTCGTGCCTGGAAAGCTTCCATAGAACTGTGAATGCTTATTCTCGTTATGATGACACGTTTGAGATCTGAAATGAGCAAAATTGATGCTCGAAGTCTAGTTGACATCAAACGTGCTTTCTCAGTGGTTGGCCCGACTGTCTGGAATGGGCTGCCCTTGGAATTGCGCCTGCTTCCCAGAACACTCTCTGACATGTTCTATACTAATCTGAAAACTGTTCTTTTTGGCCGTGCTGGAGTCGGGAGCACCTCTGAATAGTTCCCTTGAAGAGGTCCTATATAATTCTTCTGACTGAATGAATGAGGTGGAGCTGCTGTCCACTCTTAAGGGGTTTATAAAATGTGCTTTATAAAAGAAGTCCAGATAATGCATGTATACATATCCAGACACTTACTATACGACGTCCCTTTTAAGTAGCTCACAAAAGCGCTGCCTGCACCAACCTAAATGAAGTTAATGTAATGAAGCACAAAACGCCAATCCAGACATTCACATCACTTGTAGTTTCAGAAACTCAGCTCACCACATACTAAGCTCTATAGAGAATCTGCATTGAACAACCGGTTTCCAGTGGCAGCACAACAGCATGGCAAGCCAGGGCAAATGTCCTGGTAAAAAAGCCTTTGCCCTGGTCGTTGCCCTGTCAGAATATGCACTGCAGGTTGCACCGTTGCAGACATGTCTGTAGCCGCTTCTACCGGTTACCCTTCATGAACTGAAACCAAATTCAATCAAATGGAAAGAGGATAAATAATGAAGACTGTCATTTATCTGCTATTCATCAGTCTATCGCAGAGGCTGAGGTTGCTGCTGCTGCTGCTGATCGTATTCCAGTCACATCAACTCCCCGTTCTTCAACTGCATCTCCTCTTCCAATCCCATGTCGACCTCCGATTTGCATCAATTTTTTCCACGTCATCAACTCCAGCTATCCGCTTACGACCCCTCTCACCGTGACCCTGATCCGTTGGCCTTGTTCGGGTCAGGGTCAAAACACTCCGTGCATTTGCAGAAAGCAGGTATTAATTAGCAATTGTACGGGCATAAAAAACCTGCCTCAATTCGTGTGATTTATCTATCTGCCGTGTCAAGGATCCAGACCCTGGTTGTTGGAATCGATTCGACGGCCTGAAGACCAGACATGAATACTGAAGTAGGAGAATAATCCGTGATGCCATTACAGCCATTATCTCGTTTCCATCCAATAACAGAATTTGTCTCTCATCTGATTGCATCAAAGTGAACGACTGACAGGCTCGACGGCTATAGAGTGATCACAGGATGCTCCACTCCAAATCATGATGCCAGTCGTCAAAACCGAGCAACGGCAGCTGTCAATCAATCTTGTGCTTCAGTCCCTACATACAAATAGTTCAGTTATGTCGTAAACTGGGTCACTCTACAAATTAATGTCTATTAACGACAGAAAACAATGTGGCTTGAACACTGCTAGACATAAACTGGTGTCAAATGACATTTCTTGCGGTCTGGCCCCAGAAAATGTCTGATTGGTGGTTACTGTGCTGGACTGTGATGTGAAAAGTCGGGGTTCGAATCTTGGCCAGTGCGGAAATTTGCGGTTCGACATTTAGGCTCTAATGAATACATGGAATAAACACTGCCAGTACGAATGTCAGAGAGACCAAAGGTAATGCGTTGGCCACCTGCCTTCATATGCCGAGACCAAGAAAACTGAAGTTGTTGACATTTCATGGCTGCCCTCTCAGACGGCCAGATCTTTTAATTACTGTAACTACAAAAGGTCATGAAGATTCACTACAGGTCACGATTTGCCAGCATGTCCATTTGATGGGACCATATGGACCCTATATAGGCCTAAGGGTCCCATGACGGCAAATTGGTCCTGTATGGGCCCTAAGCGAGCGTGCTGGCAAGGTTATTTTAATTAATTATTAACTGTGATTAATGTTACTATTGTCTTGTAGCAAGATTTTTCTCCATGTAGGCTACATGCATGGGGTATATATTTAATATCTGCACATATTGGCTGTTAAATGCGCTGGTCCATCCATCCCTTCACTAGAGATGAAATTGCCTCACAATGTTTTTTTATGGCCTGCAGTCTACTCTTATTCACAGAAACACTTTAGAACCTATTTGAACACAGCTGCACCCATTAGCTAAGTTTCTTCTATTTCTTTTTTCGATCAACGTTTCAGCCGTATTTTCTCTTGGCTCTAAAGAATGTTCTGAAAGTTATGGTCCACTTAGGCATCTTAAGTTCTTCCGTCACTATTGCATATTTCTATCATCTTATAAGGGCGGCTCCATTAAGCCAGACTTTAGTGCTTTCAGGTCTGACTTTTACAGCACATGCACCGTAGATATTTCTATGTAATATCAATATTATTATTATAGGTAATCATGATGCCATAAAGGAATGTATATATGTATATATGTATGCATGTATAGTATATATATAAGTACTCTGGCTATAAAGTATCAGGTGTTTCCACGTAATAGAAATTTTAAGTGTACAAAAAGCGAGACTGCCGCATTAAATCGGAAGATAAGTGACAATAAAGGTTTTTACGACCAATTTCAGAAACAATAATCGCAGAAAAACATGGTCCTGGTTTGTAGAAACCTTCAGAGAGACCCTAGATCCGTGGGAGGGGAGGGAAGGCGGAAGGGTTATTCTGGACTGATTGAACCTCTGCTTAGAGCTACTGTTACTGTTATTTCTAGTATCGTTTTATGGCACGAATTCGGTCCATATAATAACAGAACCGAAGAAGAAGAAGAAGAAGAAGAAGTAGATTTGAGCAGATGATCGAATAATGAGATGGCTGCTTCTGCTGCAGAAGAGAAGAGATACATCATCGGAGGAGGATTATTTTTCTCTTGGACCACCTAACCGGAAAGAAGAAGAAGACTGGAATGGCGGTGCATTTGCATTAGTAGGGCACCAGACGGAATACGGAGGAATGGAGGGAGGGGGTGGGAGGGGTGGGGTGGGTGGTCGTAGATAACGTCGATGATAATAACCAGTTGCAACGCTTGATAGGGCGCAGATTGGGCTGTGAAGGAATTAACAAGGAATTTACGATGATGATGATGATGATGTTGTTGTTGTTGTTGTTGTTGATGATGATGATGATGATGATGATGATGATGATGATGATGATGATGATGATGATGATGATGATGAAACAGGCGAGAAGGAGAGGGAGATGAGCGTTGAAACAAGTGGTGCAGCATTGTTCATCGCCCACAGCAGCAGCCTCCTGTGTGGTCTGACAATGCATTCTCCGCTGCCACATTGCAACATATCCAATGCATGCGATTGTAATTCTAACTACTCATTTATACAGCGCCTCTTCAGGAGGACTCATCAGAGGTGCTGCTGACCTGACTATACAAGAATGCGAAATAGAGGCATGGAAAGAAGAGAGGCTCATGTCTCAGATTGCATGGAAGCCAGTTCCAGAATGAGTAACCGACCACTGCACAGCTTCCGTGTTGCACTGTGACAATACTCTACAGAGGAAATTATCAGACCACCCTGTGCTGCAGAACGAAGAGATCTGTGACCAGACCATGATGACACGGGAATACACAACTCTCAGTCCATCATAGGATGGAGTACAATGAACATCAGGTCTTCAAATGCTATCATTGGAATTTTAATGCCTAAAATAAAAATATATGCATAAATTGTTTGTAAAAATTGTAAATTAGATAAGCAAGCTCACCTGAAATCGGTAATAAGTGTTATCGTTTTTCACGGTAAGTATGTGATCACCAATAGGAAAAATATATCCATGAGCAGCCAGTAAATGAGCTAAATGCAGAGCTTCCGCTGAAACAAATATAAGATGAATTTCTCAAACGCTTCTGCAAAATCAAATATGTATTCAACAAGGACCTCTAAACAACGAGCACTGCACTCTCTACTGGTTGGTAAATGAGTAGTATCAACACAAGTAGGGCGATTGAAAAAGAAGGTGTATTGTTCCTATAGAATGCTGTAGATGTCTTCAGCCTTTCTAAGTATCTACTAGACAGGCTTAAAACAACTGTGTAGCCCTGACATAATTATACACTTTTAATGTTAAGAATGATCAGCTATATACTGCAAGACTATAGGTTATCACAGGTATAGGTAACTCCACATCTGATGTAAACTAAGTGAAATTCACAAATCGTTCAACAACTGACTACACAAACAAGTACTAGATTCTGTTACCCTCATCTTCATCAAGGCTTAGGACTGGTACCACCGGTGGAGCTGCTAAAACATATTCTACCGGATGAGACAGCAGGTTGCCATTCGTAATTTAGGAAGTGGCACCTGTGAACCGCCGCCGACGGATACAGAACACAGAGCGAAGACTGATGGAATAGTCATGGAAAAGAAGATAGTAAGTAGAAAATGGCAGACGAATGATCTCAACGAAGCTCAGCAGTGCTATCACAACAAAATGTATCAATCAATCAATGGTGGAGAAGCTGATGAAGAAAAGCTCTGTACTGCGGAAGGTGGAGATTGGAGAAAGATGACCAGAGGCAGGAACTGACAGGAGGAGCTGAATGAGCCCACTCTGACTCTGTGTTTATATAACCAGTGGGATAAGATATTCGGCAGCCTCTGCAAACAAACTCTCCAAGGGGGCCAGCCAAGAAGAATCCATGAACCAGCAGCACTATCACAACACAAGACATCAATCAATCGATGGTGGCAAAGAAGCAGAGATTGAAGAAGCTCTGCACTGCTGAAGGTGGACAAAGACGACCAGAGCTTCTGACAGGAGAAGCTGAATGAGGAAAGCCCACTCAACAACTGCAGGGTCTGTGTTTATGTAACCAGTGGGATAAGATATTCGCCAGCCTCTCCAAACAATCCATGGAGGGATTGGGGGTCAGTCAAGAAGAATCCAGGAACCAGCTCTGGACAAACGCTGTTGGCACTGCTACATGTTAACAGATATATAAGTATGCAATAGGCAAACAGATATACTTGACCTGACCTCACCTAACACAATGTACAATATAAAACACAATATCACTGTGTTCTGATATTGCCCTCCTTTCAAAGTTCAGAAGTGCACATGACCAGACCATACAACATGACATCGATGGCGATGGTGCAGAGCAACTGTAGGTGATGAACTTGCTCAAGGTCCCTATATATACCGCCTGAATGGAGGATCGAACCCGCACTGTCCAAGTTACAGGCCAAGCGCTCTAACCAATCAGCCAACGTGCCACACCTGACCCGCCTGACCTGACCAAGCATCAGGTCAATGCTGGACAAACAATGTTCAATGCTAAGCCAAGATTCCGGACAGAGACGACTCTGCTTATAACGTCTAATAGAAGAAAAGGAAGAAGAGCAGCCCCGTGTATACCCAAAGGAGGCAGCATGCATGGGTATGAAGTTTAACCAATGACTTCATACGAGGGCAGATGGCCAGTCCTCTGCCTTGCTGTCTCATCTTCCCACCGACAGAGAGCAGTCAGTGTACTCATTGTAGCTGACTGACTACAGGGGATGCATTTGAAGCACCTCTGATTGGTGTTCACTGTGAGAGGCACCTTATAAATGTTTAAATACAATACAATACAATTATTTTGCTTTAAGAATGTTGGCTATTAATAGAGCCTTGTTCTGCCGCTCAAGCGATCGGCTGTCTTATCAAATTCAAGTATGATTTCAATGTGTTTGCGTTACATTATTATTACTCTGATCATTATAGTCAGTAGGCTGTTGAGTATTGATGTAGTGGCATTATCTAGTGACTATATAACCATCGAGAAACTGTCTGTTAGGGATATGCTGTAGGTGCTGTATAGGGATCAAAATAAGACATTGTACATTACAAGGTCAGCACTCAGCCAGCCATTCATCCATCATGTAATTGTAACCATAAATTTATATAGCACCACGTATACTTCAACAGAAACTCATCAAAAGTGCTCCTGGCGTGACAATACGAAACCATAATATAACAGAGCCGATCGGTTTTCAAGCACTCAAGGAACGAGGCAAAGAAAATGGCCATGGTAACATAGAAATCAAGAAGAAGCGACCCCACACACACACACACACACACACACACACACACACACACACACACACACACACACACACACACACACACACCAGACCAACTGCATTTCATGACCAGTTTTATGAAGGCCAGTATTGAATAACCTGCATGAAACTGAAGCCGAGAGCCACTCGCACTATACCAGAAATACAAGCAATTATTCCGGCAATTCTCGCTGCAGCGCATTCTCCTTGCATGCGCGGTCGGCAGCGGCTCTTAACATCCATTCAACCAATTTCATTATTTGCAGGACTGAAAACGATGCTCTGCTCTTAAGTACTAGATCCTCCTCCTCTGCAACCGATAATCGCAATTCTCTCCATTCCGAATGCCATCTTGTTTCCATAATCCTCCTCCAGCGCTTTCTCCTCCTCCACCGCCAATGCATATCTCCCAGTTTTACGAGACAACTGCAGTGGCCACCGATGCTAAACGGGATTTACACTAGTATGGGGTCGACGTATAACACGCATCTCATAAAACTCCACTAAAGAACGCCGCCGCCGCCGCCGACGATGACGTGAAGAACATTCGTAAAAGCGGTCTCTATGATACCATAAAATACGAATACGCATATCTATGCATCGGCGGGAAATTTATATAGCGCCTTTCAGCAGCTTCTTCGTACACTGTAACTGTAATGCTGTGGTCAATCACTTCTTGAATGATGATCTTCGATGTAATGCAATGTAAATCTTCGAAATTTCTCTTATAATGAATGTGGTGCAATGTCTGCATTTTGTTTGACGCCTGCAGTAAGTGCCGAGTCAAAGGTGATCAGCAAAGACAAAGTGGACTGCCTTCAAACATCGTTATAGTTATTTCCTCATTTGATGCCAATTTGTCTTTCTTTGTCGTTTCTGAAGTGTCCAACTTCAAAAACTCAAGCCAACGAGTCCAACATTGAAGGAAACGATTTAAATCGACTCCCACATCAAAACCAGAAACTTTTTAATGTAAAGGCAAATCTGCCGTTGATAAGAATCTGTATCTGGTTAGTGTAACGGTGTCTAATATATGGGACCCCAGTCTGGACATTAAAATATAATAGATCCCCATCTTAATCGTAAACTCAAAACTTCTAAAGCACCACTCAAAAGCCAAGTGCACGGTATCAGCTTATTCACGAGTCAAGTCAGAGGTGTTTTCCTAAGGGTAGTCAAAAGGAGGTCGGAGTCCGGTTTCCAGAGGGTCAAAGATCAAGAGAGGAGGCAGAGCAGCTGCTAAAGCGGATGTCGTTTAGGTCGAGAAGAATTGGAAGGCGGAGGATCAGATGAGTCAGATTAGGAATTCTTGAAAAGGTGAGACTGCAGGGAATCCATTCTTAGACAATGGTGTATACAGTCAGCAGAAAGAGATAGTAGCTGAACAGAACCTTAGCAGCGTTAACGATTAAACTCATTGAGATACGGTTCTTCAACAGCAAACACTCAGCTCCCCCAATGGACGTGTCTGTCGGAACCTGCCATATTTCCTTTTAATAGTTCACGTCCAGTTCGACGAAGGAATGAAAACACAAGAAGCCATGAAAGCCATTAAAAGAGGACTCAGTTATGAAATAAACCCCAGTTATATAATGCCACCATGAACCCATGCAACTGGGTGGCCAGTTATAAAAGAAATCCTCTATCGTTATCTGCGAGTGATGGACTGAAACACGAACCGGTTGCTGCTGCTGCTGCTGCTGCTGCTGCTGCTGATCACTGGCTCCTATCTGCAGATCGTGGGAGTGGCAGATTATCATGAGGAGGACATACAGAGCGGACAACGGGGCAAGGTCATTAGGTGCGGCTGGTTACGATTAGAGTCCGTACCACTCCCTGACCCGCTTTCCTATCTGACGGACGTGGTGGGTCCCCTGGCTGCCACCGTCAATTCATTTCCACTCCCTCTGGGGTCGATGGGCCAAGTGCGCAATGCCTCGCGTGCGTCCTTTGAAGGATAGCAGCGGCTGGTCTCCATTGAGACAACAGAGCACCGGCTGCAGCTGATAGTCTCCCACCACCACCCTCTCACTCCCAGGCAAAGCAGATGACGATGGTGATGATGATGATGATCGGCCAAATGAATCAGAAACGATCGATCGATGAAGAAGAGGCTTTTGAGTAGAAATCAGATCAGAACAACAATTATCAACGCACAGCACAGACACTTGACAACCCCAGAGCGCTTCATGGGTCTATATAGGAGACTTCCCCTGTACATCCCTCCGACATTACCCCCCGCCATTTCCCCTGGAGCCCGTTTCAATAGGATAAAAAAAAACGGATATTTCCCCCACCACCGACAAACATCAACAAAATTACAATCAGTTTTATATAGGTCACAAATAAAAAGAACAATATTTTAAACACGAATTTAAACGAACCGAAACAGCAGAGTGAGTGTGTTCATGCAGGTAACTAACAACTGATAGATCTTCATTTAATTTCACCTTTGCATACGAGGGCGCGTGGCCAGTCTTCTACCTCGCCGTCTCATCTTCCCACCAACAGCATGAGGTCAATGTTCTCATTATAGCTTAATTGGCCAGAGGGCGCAAGTGTAGCAGAAATCTTGACACAAATTTCTGCCCTGGTGGGGTTTGAACCCCAACCTGTCCAGCCCCACTCGATTGCACAATCCGTTGGATACACCGAGGTTATAAGAAATCTGATCAATTGCCTCAGATTGTGAACCTTTCTAAAGAACAGATCAATCCGTCATCATCCTCTCTCGGTCCTACCTTCCTATCCAAAGGTTCTATCGACCTAGAACAATGCTAGACTTCTAATAAGGATATAATTGACACCAATGTTGCCCTCTGCACAGCAGGAGGAGTTGAGTGACTGTGAATAGCAGACCAGTTCCTCTCTAAGTCCACCCCATGACACCCATTGATGTTTTTGCCCTGGCTGTCACCAACTCCCTCAGTCAAGTGGTTACCTTCAAGGCCTTAAATCCTAGTCTGAGCAAATTTGTATATGTGTGTGTGTGCACGTGTCTCTGTGTGTGTGGGACTGTGGGTGTATGCTTGTATACTCTTATAGCACCTTTTCTCCTTAGCTCTTGAAGGTGCGCTCCAGGCTCTAACGTTATAGTGTTCATCAGAAACAAACATTAAACAGTCGTAAACTAATGATGCAGTTCTATGAAGCCAAATACAGAAATAATCGTAATAATAACAACATTCATAATAACAATGTTAATACTAATAGTATAATTAGTATTTAATAATAATGACCATCTATCAGCAAAACTGTCATGAAAACTTACTCGTGTCATCGATATCGAGATTGTTCAGCATCCATGTAACCAAATCAGCACCTGAGAAAACAAATGAAACTCCAAAACATTAATTCTGCAAAATAAGTTGTGTCACATTTTCTAGAATTAGAACCAACATATTGACATTATTTGCCAAATCTGTTCAACGTCTCTGAGGAACTCTTCCTTTCTATCCATCATGATCCATCTCTATACCTGTCTCCACTTATCCCCTCATTTATCCTCCGTCCACAGCCCTCTGACTCCCCATAGTCTTCACATTTTGTGTAGCATAGGCTATATGGTGGACGAACAGGTCGTTCTGTGTGTCAACTGAAGTTACTATTTCAACTCCACACAGTCACCTACCAACGCAGTTAGTGCCCTGTGTGCGCAGTTCCCCGTTCGTCTCAGGATATTGGAGTATTTCAGAGAACTGAACCTGCCGATAGCACGGTCCATGCATGGGAACCATAAATGGTGTGGCACCCATTCAAACGGACAGCGGTGGTTAAGGATCTCATCAGTTCATTTGAAATCAATTCATAAAAACGTCTACATTTACATGTTACATTTGCTTTCCATAGCTTCCGTAAACTTGCGCCTGCACAATTTCTTCTTCTTTTCCTTCTACTTCGGGTGACCTGTCCCTATTTCCAATGACGTCATTCCCGAGGTGTTGGATACCATTTTCCGGTTGGCTCTATCCATCAGTCGTCGCGTCTTCGATTCAATATCAACATTGTCGACCTTGCACTGTCAGATGTGCCATTTAAATCAAAATAGGAGCAACATTTGGGACTCCCAAATGTTGCTCCTATTTTGATACATATACGGAGACAAAACGCCGGATAAGGTGCTTGACCTTCGTAACACACTACTTAACATACGTATTACCTCCACCTTATTTACCGTTATCTTCAGCTGCTTTACCATTCCCTCTAACTTATTTACCGTTACATGTATCTCTATCGTTTTACAATTATCTCCGGTCTTATTTATCCCAGTTCAATCAGAAAATTACACAGTGCTGAACTCAAAGAACAACAGTTGTGGTACTTTGGTTGTGGTACTGTGCTTATGGTACTGTGGTTTTGGTATTCTATTGTGGTACTGTGGTTTCAGTACAGTACTGCAACCACAGTACCACAATCAGAATACCACAACCACAGTACCATAAGCTGTAGATACAGAAGTTTGCTCTGCAAACTGTTATCTACATGTTGTACTTTGACCTTTGCACCCGGAAGAGGTTCAAAGGTTATTAATTAGAAACAGATCCCATGCCTAACGGAATGACAAATGGCAATCGGTCATCTGGAGAAAGAGTACAAGAGGGGCAAGTCACAAGTCATCCACTTCAACTTAACCTCAAAATGACAAAGATAATTCCAAGTCAAAATGAGTCTTATTTGAAGAGGAAATCTTGCCACAGGGACCTACCAATATCACACCAATTGTGTGACATTGATAATACTTTTCAGTAGGACCTAATAATAGACATAAATTCGAGTAATGACTAGTTTTGAAGGATGACTGTCATATATAATTATAGTGCTGATTATAATTTATACCTGAGAAGACACTGGGTATCTTGGACATGAAACTCTTGACCGTTCGTACTTGAAGTCCGAGATTCTCGTCCTGCATTCTCCTAACCAGTTCCTCCATCTTCACAACAGAAACAATTCCTCAAATTAGCACAACAATCTCCTCATGGCTACATCACAACTGTAACTGTAATATAACATTTATATAATGCAAAACAAATCAGAGGAGTACTCTTAGTTAGAATGCATGATGTCAAATATCATTATGAACTTGACTATTACATCAGTTAGCAGAACAATGCACAGTAAAAACTAAAATAGTCACAAGTGGTGGGCCAACACAAACACGCAGAACCAGCCAATGGGTTCATGTCGACAGCTGACAGATGGCATGGATGTCATGAAAACATAAGGAATAGAAACAATCTTCTCATGAATGCAAGAGACACAAATAAAGAATTATTATTTATTACGACTAATATGCATTTCATAGACACCACTATCTACAGTAATAACCAAGCATCAATCGATGGCACTTTTGAGCAATTGTGGATGAAGGCTCAGGGCCGATGAGAGGGGGTCAGGGGTTACTGCCCCGGCCCGGTTCTATGGCAGGGGCCCTGAAATGTCTAAAACATTGCTCAAACTGAAGAAACCTGTGGGTTTTGGGGGCCCCGGTTCTATGGCAAGGGCCCGGAAATGTCTACAACTTTGCTCAAACTGATAAAACCTGTGGGTTTTGGCCCAATGCAGTCTCTATATGACGGATGCTTGATGAATCATGATACACAGGGCCACAGACGTAATACTGTATGTATGGTGTCTGCATATAGGTCACCCGATGTGTCATAGTATTTGACCCACAGTAGAAGCGAACACAGTTGCACACGAAGAATCTTTCATTCGGATGAACAACAATATAAATAGGGCAAGAGATTCTCCCCTCAGATGTACAACAACCGCATACCATGCATTTACCTCGGCTTTACCATCACTCATCTCCAGGGCTGAAGAATGCTGGAAATAATATCTGCCTTGTCTGGCTCTTTGTCTCTGTCTGTCTGTCTCTATCGGTTTGTCTGTCTCTGTCTTTCTCTCACTTCCTCTGTCTGTCTGTCTGTCTGCCTGTCTCTTTCTTTCTCTCTCTGTCTCTGTCTCTTGCGCTCCTCTCTCTGTCTGTCTGTCTGTCTGTCTCTATTTCTCTCTCTCTGTATTTCTGTCTGTATCTCTCACAAGTCTATCTATTGCGAAAGTAGCTATTCATGTTCAGAATACAGTCGCTAATCTATTCGTTTACTTTTAAACAAAATAGCGATTTCAATTAAATTCTTCAATTTAATAGCTAGTTGATGAAGCTTTATAACAGAGAAACCGGTCTATCGAATCTCTTAGCCAGAAAAGCAAGACAGTAACGAATGTGACGGTGAAAATTTGGACTGAAGAGGTTAGTTAGCACTATATGGCCTACAAATAATTCTATTGGCAATGTTGTCAACGAAAACGATTTAGTAGCTCTGTCATTTAACATAGTCTCAGTTGTTCAGTCAAAGAATAAAGGCGCGAGCACAGTAACAGACGTTGGGCATCAGAATAATTACGATCTAGCTGTTAGTGCAAAGTTCAGTAAAATGAAGACAAATTTCGATTTCTCACTGAATTCCATATACTCCACCAGCAGAATCATATGCGTAGCCCAGCAGTCCAGTACTTCGCAGTACGCACACCTATGGTAAAAATACTAGCCACGCTACTGATTGATAAAGGCTATCCTACTATTTCAGTTATTTAAGTCACAACTGTTGTGGTCATAATTATTATAGTTGAATAATTATAGTTGAATAACTTTAATTTTAAAAAGACTGCTATCAGTATTATATTTGAGATTCATCAGCAGTCGGCCTTTTAGGCTGATTGGTTTTCTGGCAGCCATAAAATCTTTAACTGGATGTAAATTTATGAATTGAAATTTGAGTTATTATCCAAATAAATAATACTTGAACTTACAACTGGATATAAGTTGTCATAATAAATAATTGATACCAAATTACCAATAGATTATATTATATTCCTGTTGACAAATTAGATGATGAATTAGCCTACCATCAGAAACCTGGAGCTCAAAAAAGGAAAGAAAGATTAGCGAATGTCAGGAAATAAAACAAATATCTATCTAAAATACAATCCTTCAGTCTTGGATTTTCAATTTTATCAAAAGCGAATGATGCAGTAAATCAAGCTGACAATATCATCGCTAGTAGTAATAGTAGTAGTAGGCTTTTGGAGTTGATGATCCTGGCACAGAGCGAGTTGTTGATGTAGTCTATGTAGACATTGCAAGTGACATATCCTCACCTCCTGAGATTGGACGTCATAATCATAATGCGACAACTGTCACAAGTCAAGTTGACGTAGAACCTGAAAATGGGTATGGAAGCAGTTTCATGCCTGCCTAGCAAGAAAATTAGACTTCGGTGCCGTGATCGAATTGTTTGCAAGCCGGAAAGCCCACAAGCACATTTTTACTACATGTACATGTAGACTTAATAAGTACACTTAAGTAGTCATTTAGGCCTGCATTTATGTAGTATAATAGTATCTACTATACGGTAAATTTCTCTTGTAACTGTAAAAATTAAAATCATTTATCACATTCACATAATGACATTTTCATGTTATTGTAAATTTCTTTATAATTAGAGTCAGAGATGGATCTTTTAAACCAGAAATTGATTTTTACATTTACTTTTACTATTATTAATATTACCATTATTATTATTCATTAAATGTAGTTTGATAGCCTTTTTACAGTCTTACATCAGATTCGGGCTTAGGCTACAGATAAAATCGAAAAAACAAGGAGCCCTGAGAGACTCTGAGAAGTGTCTGCCCTGGGGCCCGCCTTGGCTCTCGACGCCCATGAAAGCACTTGCTCAAGGTCCCTATACACAGCAGCTGTTCTAGGGCAGGAGGCTTGAATACCTATACTATCCATGTTACAAGGCGATTGCTCTAACCAATCGGCTTCCGTGTCAATTAAACAAATCTAATGGACATGGATTTAAAGATAAATGTAATGGATATAAAGGGGAAAACAAATAAGGAATTTAGAAGACCAGACGTGCATTTGGTGACATAGAGAATAAGCTGAGGAAGGAGAGAATTCCTAGTAGGGCAAAACGGAGCCAGAACCAGTGATAAGCCAGGAGATAAAGTAAAAATTCAAAGCTCGCAGACATGGAATTGCCGAATTGGAAAGAATTTCAGTCCAAGGCAGAAATTCCACAAAGGTCACACTGATCAGTAACACATTCTCTCAATCACCCTCGGCATATTTCAGACTCTCTAGTACTTCTGTCAAACTATACAGTTCCTAATTCCAACTACACTATGCTTAATTCTAACTTAACAGTATACTTAATTCTAACTTCAAAGTACTAAATTTTCAAATACACAGTATTTAATTCCCATTTCATAGTGCTTCATTCTCAGGATACTTAACTCTAACTTCACATAACTTAATAATAACTTCTTAGTACTCTCAGTACTACTCAATTCCAACTTCTCAGTACTCAACTCTAACTCCGCAGTACTTAATTTTATCTTTGCAATGTTTAATCCTAACTTCACAGCATTTAAAATTGCAACTTCACATTACTTATTCTGAATTTCAGTTTTCATTTAAACAGAAGTCTTTACTGGCTTCAAAGCAATGTCTGCTAAATTACAGTATAGGCTACAGCTGAAACCAAAATGGCCATGCAGCCCAGCACAATGCCTGGCAGTTGTCACAGACATATTTCTGCAACTGTGGCCCGCAGCCAGACATTCAGTGTCGAAAAGTAAAGAAATGGTTTCACTTAATAACAATAAACAAAATACTGACACCAGTCAATCACAACAATACAATAATCACAATACGAATTAAAAGGATCATAATATGAATCACCAATACTTAGTTCTGACAGTTAAATATTTTGAGCATTGCATATATATATACATAACATATAAACATATATACATATACATATCGTAGTGGATCCGTTCACGCTCCGGGCGTTAGTGGAACCTCAGTACTACATTCACGCCCGTCGCGTTATTGGCTAAAGCATGTCACGTGAACTTGTTGTCTTCCCGTGGAATTTTGAAATGGCGGACAACTTGAGGGTCGGTTAGGGCCAGGTTAGGATTCGTGGGGTCGTTTAGGGTCAAATTAGGCGTCGTGAGGGTCGTTTAGGGTCAGATTAGGCGTCGTGAGGGTCGGTTAGGGTCAGGGTTAGGGTTAGTGTCGTCTTTAGAAAACACGGTGAACAACCTTCCACCGCAATCGGCAATGTTTATCGGTCGGTTCGTTTCAGGTACACACAAATCATGTGACATGCAATGACCAATTGCGAGGCGGGCGTGATTCTAGTCCCAGGTATAGGCTCACGTCGGGCGTGACTGTATCCACGACCTATACATATATGTATAATATATGCCTCTGATGATTTGTCTCTAAGGGACTTCACATAAATCATATATTGCAGTTATAATACATGTAATATGCATTTACATATAAACAAAGCTGTAATATATAATAAGAGCAATTCTAGGCTAATCTATTTCTGCAGCCTTTGTTGCATGATTCAATAATGCCCAACAGAACAGATATTCCTTTGCTATGTCATTAGCAAACGTAGACATCCGTTTGGGGCGATATTATCATCATCACATCAGAAATGTTTGAGTTGACATTCCATCAAATTTCATCTGATAGATTTTCCAATCAAGGAAATCAAACAGAAGTTGACTCTGATGAATTATTCTCCAGTCAAGATCAGTTATCAGTTTTCTGCCACCATATGGCACTAGTCATCCGTCTCTCTCTGTCTCTCTTTCTATGCCTCAGTGTCTGCCTGTTTCTGTCCCTCTATCTCTGTGTCTGCCTCTCTTTCTCTGCTTCTCTGTATCTGCATCAGTGTTTATCTCAGGTTCTACATTTCTGCTGATAATCTATCTCTGTCTGTGTGTATGTTTATGACTCTCTGTCTGACAGTTTGCCTCTGTTTTTTTCTTTACCAATGCCTCTTATGAGTTTCTCCCTCTGTCACTGTGTTCTTTTCTGTCTCTGTCTGTCTCTCTCTGTCTCATGTTATCTTCTGTCTCTGTCTGTCTCTGTCTGTCTCTGTCTGTCTCTGTCTCTCTACCTCTGTTTCCATCTTTGTATATCCCTCTGTCTCATGCTGTCCAGTTTTCCATTAGGAAAAAACTCCAGAAAATCATGCAATCTGCAGAAATCCAAAAGAGCAGTTGAAAGCAGAAGACCAGTTCCTTAAACTATCCCTTAGAGGCAACCATGGGTATGAAGTGTTAGCGACTTCATTTTCTCCGCCTCGGCATATGAGTGCAGGTGGCCAGTCCTCTCCCTCACTGTTTGGACTTCCCACTCACTCAGTACTCTGTGTACTCATTAATTTGCTGATTGGCTGGGGGCAAAAGTGGTGCTGAAAACACAAATTTCTGTCTTGGCGGGGAGTTGAACCCCCGACCTCTCGGTTGACACTCCCGCACGCTAACCACTCAACAAACACGCCCTCAAAACCAAGTCTAATAACCTCAAGTCAGCGAACGGTCGCATTAATAAGATATGCCTTCACCGAAGGAGAAGACCAGTAATTAGTGATTGACTAATAACCGATTGAGTGGAGTCGATAATAAGCTGGCGTCGGGAGGTTTGAAGGATTGCATCGTGGACATCAATAAACGATGTGGATGTCCTTGGCAACTGCTGTATACCACCAGGACACGATGAACAGACGAACGGAGGCCTTCCATTAACTCTTGCGAAACTTGCGATCGATTCCTATAGACGACGACGCCGACGACGAATGTTGTTGAGAACGGTAAAACCAACAGAGAGACAGAGGCTGTGGCGGTGGCTGTGGCGGCGCCCGACTGAATAAAGAGAATCTGGAATAGGTGAAGTTTTACGGCACAACGGAGGACCGTCGTGAAATTCGATAACTGGAGAATGGGTGGGGTGAGGGTGGGTGGGGTGAGGTGGAAAGGTATAACGCAGGACACGGTTGATTGAAGGTGTGGAACGATTGAGCGAGCAGCTAGTGCACTGAGGAACAATGACGCACATCTATACACCATATTCATCCTTTCTGTCCTTGTCTGTATCTCTCTCTCTGTCTGTCTGTCTGTCTGTCTCTGTCTGTCTGTATCTCTGCCTGTCTCTGTATGTATACCTGTCTCTGTCTCTCTCTCTCTGTCTGTGTCTCTCTGTCTCTGTCTGTATCTCTGTCTCTTCCTGTCTATCTGTTTCTCTCTGTATCTCTATCTCTGCCTGTCTCTGTCTGTCTCACTCCCTCCCTCCCTCTCTCTTTCTGTCTCTTTCTCTAAGCACCAAAGTGCAGTACCACGCACACCTTTGTAAGACGACCTATCACTGATCGATAACGCAATCGTGCGTGACGTGCGTTCATGCGTAGTCTGGAGGGTAACGTAACATAGCGTGTAAGAAGACGACGATGACGATGACGACGTTTTCTGTGCACAGTGGAGTCGTGCAGTTCGAATCTATTGATTTCTCCTGCATTCAATCTGAAGGAGTTTCAGTCGGAAATAGCTCACAGCAGAAACAACTGGGATCTGCCTGCAGTACACACAATGTCTGCTGGCCTCAGACTCAGGACCTGCAGCATTAGCAGCGGCGGCGGCGGCGGCTTGAAACAAGCTGCTATACGACGACGTCTGTCAATAAAGGCTTAGTGCTGTATTATTTGCCCGTAATTATTATCTGGCAATCTACTGCGATATATTTACCACTCTCCTTGTGTCATTATCTTCTGCTTATGACTGCACGATGGTGTCTCTAATCGACGACTATAACTCCTCTCAATGGCTTATCCACCACATACGCTGCATTTCTGTCTTACAGCGGACTGATCGTCTGGATAATTATGCTGACCTGATTACGGCTTCGTTCTGATGCGCCAACAGTTAATGCCTTGTGAATTAGACACCGGTCGGCGCCATAGAAGTTGCTGAGGATCATTGATCAACCAACTGAAGTTGCTGATCAGAAGGCATCTCGAAGCGCAAATTCCGTTAGAATGCTGTTAGGAGCAGACACCAGAGTTGATTCAGCTTAGAGTATAATTACCCATTACAATCCAACACAATACAATGCAGTTCTCATGGGTGCTATTTTCCGTGGGTACAGAGATCGCCTACCTGAGCTACCTCCCACACTTTGGACCGGGCTACTGTAAAATGTGACTAAAAATATTCTAAATATCTCAGGGCCACATTAAAGTCACGTCATAAGGACCAGCTTATTCTCTGGTGCTTTATCAAATGAAGTCCTCAAGAACCGGGTTGTTTCATAGGTATACTGTATATATATATCTCACATTTTCATGCTGTGAATATAGGCCTCACAAAACCCATTGAAGGCTACTAAGGGGCTTGGCATTCTCCAAAGACTTTTCTTTTCATACCATTAGTCAAACAATACCATTATATACACAACAGGGAAGAGAGGGAATGTATGTATGCGCGTGTATGTATGTTCTGCGTAAGTGGGTGTACGTTTGTCTGTGCATGTATGTTTTTATGTATGT
>JACEVL010000550.1:0-2500 GCA_020284085.1 Aporrectodea caliginosa | reverse complement strand
GGCGACCCGTGTTGGATGCAGTCGTATCAAAAGATATTCCAACTGCCCAAGCTTCTAGGTAATACTCTACCCCAAAACGTTTCCTGAGGTTCTCCAATAAGATAAAATGAAAGTCTTTGACCCGGTTTCAGTCATAATATCATTTTCTTTATTAAAAAATACTAAAAAGTATTTCTCAAGTAGTTTGCAGTATTTTTTTCAATAAACTTTAATAATAAATTAACTAATTTGGTTGTTTGCACAATCCACAATTTGGTTTATGCTTAATATTTATAGTAGTAGAAGTAGTTGCAGATAACGACACTGTGTGATAACATAGATCATTAACATCGTCCTCCTCCTTCATCCAGGTTTTGGACTGGCACTAGGGCACGGACATGCGGTGGCGGAGGAGTAATTTTGTATGTTCTTTCTTAGTTCTTTATTTAAAAATAGGTAAGTAAGTAATTTAAAATGCTTGACAATAAAAACAATTAATTTAGTAAAATTTATCTTCAGAATAAAAACTTTGAGCTTCTTGAGGCAGTCCTAAATACAAACCAATTTCAGCCAAATTTCACAGTTTTGGTCTATGTAGTAAAAGGAACTCAAAAGTAAAGAGCCTCTCTTAACCCTCGGGCTACCAAGGGGGGGGGGTGGTTGCCACCCCCCCTAGATTTTATTCATTTCAAACTTGTTCCGTATGGAATAAAAATTTGACCTTTTAGGTAGCTGTAGGGGGTTCATTTACACACGTTTTGACGTAAAATGTGAGATGATATCTCACACCGTTCAAAAGTTATAGCCAATATACCCGAGGTACCAGGGGGGGTGGATACCACCCCCTAGACTTTCGACTATATCTTATCCGTCATTTAATATTAAGAGACGCAAATTATACCATTCTATAGAGGAATGTGGGGCTACATTTCTATGGTCACTGAGTTGACCTGAGACAACCGGAAGTGCTCAAAATAAATAATAATACGCGTAATATGAGTGAAAAATGGCTGAATGGAAGGACTCCCCCCTTAGTTTTTGTCTGTAGCATATTCATTTGTTTTCCTGGAAGAGAAACAAAGATACCATTCTTTAGAGGGAATGAAGGGCTTCATTTGCATACCTACATCTTTGTCTTTTGAATACCGGAAGTGATCAAAATAAATAATAATACGCGTAATCTGTGTGAAAATGGCTGAATACAGCATTACAACGTAAACCGATATATATGTATGGATATATATGTATGAATGTACATTTATACTATATAAACATGTGTAGGGATGATTTTGTGTATCTTTTATACATGGATTAGTTTCAAAACACACATAATCTTATATTTGTTTATCCAAAAAGTACAAAATGTACGCAATAATATACAATATTGCTAATTAAAGGGTTCCGTTGTTAAAAGTGATGTAATTTCGAGGTGCATTCACATAATGTACATCTAAATATACCATTCTGTGCAGAAATGAATGCTGAATCCATTGCTATATTACAAGTTATGATATGTAAAACCAAACACGAAATCCAGGGGGGTGGTAACCACCAGGGGTTACCACCCCCTAGTAGAATCCGATGTTACAAAAAAAACTTGGTAGCCCTAGGGTTAATTGTCTACTTCAATATTTTTCCTACAGAACTTGAATCACCCTACTTGGTATTGATCTGCTCACTCTTTAGTATCCGCTGTATATCCTTCTGTTTGCTACGTCACTGCTCTCTCTCTCTCTCTCTCTCTCTCTCTCTCTCTCTCTCTCTCTCTCTCTTTTCTCTCTCTCTGCTCTCTCTCTGCTCTCTCTCTCTCTCTCTCTCTCTCTCTCTCTCTCTCTCTCTCTCTCTCTCTCTCTCTTTCTCTCTCTTTCTGTTTGCTACGTCACTGCTCTCTCTCTCTCTCTCTCTCTCTCTCTTTTCTGTTTGCTACGTCACTGCTCTCTCTCTCTCTCTCTCTCTCTCTCTCTCTCTCTCTCTCTCTCTCTCTCTCTCTCTCTCTCTCTCTCTCTCGTCACTTATCTCTCTCTCTCTCTTTCTGTTTGTTACGTCACTGATCTCTCGATCTCTCTTTCTGTTTGCTACGTCACTGCTCTCTCTCTCTTTCTGTTTGTTACGCCACTGCTCTCTCTTTCTGTTTGTTACGTCACTGATCTCTCTTTCTGTTTGCTACGTCACTGCTCTCTCTGTCTGTCTCGTGTCTCTGTCTCTGTCTCTTTCTGTTTGTTACGTCACTGATCTCTCTCTCTTTCTGTTTGCTACGTCACTGCTCTCTCTCTCTTTCTGTTTGTTACATCACTGCTCTCTCTCTCTTTCTGTTTGTTACGTCACTGATCTCTCTCTCTCTGTTTGCTACGTCACTGCTCTCTCTCTTTCTGTTTGTTACGTCACTGACCTCTCTCTCTCTTTCTGTTTGTTACGTCACTGCTCTCTCTCTCTCTTTCTGTTTGTTACGTCACTGCTCTGTCTCTGTCTCTGTCTCTGTCTCTCGGTCTCTGTCTGTGCCCTGTCTGTCTGTCTCTCTCCT
>JACEVL010000549.1:760000-948565 GCA_020284085.1 Aporrectodea caliginosa | reverse complement strand
TACTGTTGCACAGTACTTGCTGATTCATTACTGTAACTGTAATACTCGTTTTGTGCAAGGTCGTGGATACAGTCACGCCCGACGTGAGCCTATACCTGGGACTAGAATCACGCCCGCCTCGCAATTGGTCAATGCATGTCATATGATCTTGAGTAAGCTACCGACCGAAAAAACATTCCCGATTGCGGTGGAAGGTTGTTCACCGTGTTTTCTAATGACGACACTAACCCCTAACCCTGACCCTAACCGACCCTCACGACGCCTAACCTATCCCTAACCGATCCTCATGACACCTAATCTGACCCTAAACGACCCCACTAATCCTAACCCGCTCCTAACCGACCCTCAAGATGTCCGCCATTTCGAAATTCCAAGGGAAGACAACAAGTTCACATGACAGGCTTTAGCCAATAACGCGACGGGCGTGAATGTAGTACTGGGGTTCCGCTAACGCCCGGGGCGTGAATGGATCCACTACGTTTGTGCAATAACCAGATGTTATCGTCAGACAATAGGTGGCGCTTTGATGTTTTGAGGGTCTACAACTTTACATCTGCATGTTGCGTCGTCCGGGAATTTACTCTTTTCAAACGTTCTCGCGGCTCGTGCATGGAACGACACTTAGCGCTCGGAATTCGGAAAATTCATTGATTTCTTATCGTTTAAGTTTTGCTAATGAAAACATTTGCGTCTGCTTAATAAAAATAATGAGTGACTTGTCTTGCTTATGTTTTGGACAGGTACAGTTTTATTATTATTAATTATTTTCATTGTAATAATTATTTCTATAGAAATTATCAGTGTTGTGCACGAGACCAAAACTCCAAGACCAAGACCGAGACCAAGACCGCGGGGTCCAAGACCAAGACCGAGACCAAGACCGCGTGGTTCAAGACCAAGACCGATACCAAGACCGCGTGGTCCAAGACCGAGACCGAGACCAAGACCGCGTGGTCCAAGACCGAGACCGAGACCAAGACCGCATCATCCAGGACCAAGATCTAAGCCTCAAGACCATAAACGCAATTCTCAGTTGTAGTGTTACATATTCCCATTATTCAGATCAGATGCTTATTATATTTATAGTTATGGTTTTTGTCCCCAAGTCTTCGAGGTCTCATGAAGAGCACAATATAGCTAAAGACACTCTCAGTAGGTGCAGGTGTTGCGGAATACAAAAACTTTGCCAGTAGAGAAAAATTCCCCACCAAATACCTGATCTGCATCGTTTACCCGGCTACTAATTTTGCCTCGAGAAACTGCATCAGTGTAAGCTTAACTAGTCACTAAAGTACCAGAGGTCATGGTTAGCTGTGCCTCAACGTTTTCTTGTCGCTTCTGATAAGAAGCGAACAACGCGGTCCTCTCTCGCTTTCTCCTATATATAGGCGGATCGTAGCATGAATTCGAAGCTATCTCAGAAGTCCCTTAATAACGGAAAATATCGACAACATTTAACAAATAATCCACTCTAGTTCCCACCAAAGGCGCAAGACTAAGACCAAAGGCGAATGACCGAGACCAGACGCCCAAGACCAAGACCACACCTTTAAGACCAAGACCAAGACCGCACCTTTAAAGACCAAGACCGAGACCAAGACCGGCACATTCGAGACCGAGACCAAGACCAAGACCGCATTTTTTCGGTCTCGAGACGGTCTCGAGACCAAGACCGCGGTCTCGAGACCACATCACTGGAAATTATATTCCTCGTGTCCTTTGGGCTGGGACGGCGGGAAATTGGTACTAATAATTATAATTTGAGGTTCTTTGTCAAAATGTGCGAGTTAACGCAAATTCCATCTCTAGAACCTTCCTGTCGACATATAAAACATTAGTTTTATATGTCGACCTCTATCTTTATTATTCTTTTGAACTAGCTGTAATCAGTTGCTGTGTCAGCTGTTTTTGTGTGCCAATAATAAACGAATATATATTTATTATTATTATTATTATTTTTCTACAGATTAACCATAACCATAACCATCATTTTATTGTAGCCAAACCAGTATTACACAGATGATATTACATATTATAAGTATTTCGAGTGGTTACAATGGGGGACCAGAAGGGACCTTGGTCCCACTAAGTAGGGCCCCTAATTATCAGTTTCAGTATTGGATGGCGATTAGTTAAACAATAACAGTCGCAGTTTTACAATTTGACATTATGTAGGTATTTAAAACAAGGTAGCAGTCTTTGGTATAACAGACCTCGACCCGTTCGTAAGTATGCAACCAAACTGGTAATGTAACAGTAATGACCCGTTCATAAGTATGCAAACAAACTGGCAATGTGACAGTAATGACCCGTACATAAGTATGCAAACAAACTGGCAATGTAACAGAAATGACCCGTTCATAAGTATGCAGACAAACTGGTAATGTAACAGTAATGACACATTTCTAGCAAACCACATATTTTAGCATCAATCTTAGATAGTTGTTAGAATGTAACTAGCTTATCAACAAAAACAGAGGAGATACAGACATATTATATAGAAGGGGCGCTATAACAAGTGTCAATCTGGAAGGGGCGCTACAACAAGTGTTCAAACACAAGTTACACAACACAATACAATATAGGTTATGTAAGGGTAATATCTTGACAGTAAGCATTAAAGAAACGAGGGCATTTTGAATCGGCTTAGTGATCAACTAACCATGAGTGCACCTTTTTTAAAATAAGTTTAAGTTGGGTATGGACTGGAGATCTTTTGGTAGGGCATTCCATGCTGCTGGACCAGCCACTCTGATCGAGAACCTTCGGGAGTTCGTACGGGCAAATATTGTTCTGACAAGGGATGGATTTCTAATATTATAGGAGTGTAAGTCTGACGAGAAGGTGAAGAGGTTGGAAAAGTTAGTTGGTAGCGTATTAAATATATAACGATGCATGAATTCATTCAGTTGTTTTTGTTTAATCTGGGTTAGTTTTAGAATTCGATAATGTTTAAATAAGGGGTCAGTATGTGCATTCCAAGAGGATCCGGCTATGATGCGTAGTATTCTTTTTTGAAGTAGTATTATTCTTTGCAGGCGGTGAGTGTAGTTAGAAGCCCAAATCATATTGCAGTAAGCTATATAAGGGTATATTAAAGAGTAGTAAAGAGTTAGTCTAGTATTGGTAGGTATGAGATACGATATACGAGATATTACTCCTATGTTTTTAGCTATTTTAGATGCTATTATTTCTATGTGGTTCTTCCAAGTGAAGTATTGATCTACATGCAAGCCCAAGAACTTAACAGTAGAAACTTGAGGTATTTCAGTAGTGTCTATAAGAATTTTCCCTATAATCTGAGGTGTTGGTTTCCTGTGAGATCTGAATAAGATGTAGTTAGTTTTAGTCAAGTTAAGGGATAGTTTGTTAACTTTAAACCATTCGGATATTTTTATGAGTTCACTGTTTAGCTCATCAAATAGTTTTTCATAGGAACTATGAGTAAAGAAGATGTTGGAGTCGTCAGCAAATAGTACGAATTGGAGAATTGGAGATGCGTTAGGTAGGTCATTGATGAAGAGCAGGAATAGAAGAGGCCCCAAGATAGACCCTTGTGGAACCCCATATTTAATCAGTTTAAATCTCGACAGTTTGTTGTTACATTTGACCTGTTGGTATCGAAGTGTTAGGTAGTCCTTGAACCAGGATAGGGCAATTCCCCTTACTCCGTACTTTTCTAGTTTAGTTATGAGTATGCTGTGATTCACAGTATCAAATTCTTTCGTTAGATCCAAGAACATTCCTACTGAGTATTCATTGTTATCTATGGCCTGGGTTATTTTGTCCTGCATATTTAGAATTGCCATTGCAGTAGAGTGCCCTGATCTAAATCCATGTTGGTAGGGGTGCAGGATATTCATTTTGGATACATAACTATAGAGACGTTGATACATAACTTTTTCAAGGAGTTTAGAGAAGAATGGTAGAATAGATATAGGCCTATAGTTAGAAAGTTCCTCCCTGCATCCTTGTTTAAATATAGGGATAATCGTAGAAAGTTTCATATCGTTAGGTACTATGCCAGTAGCTATAGGGAGCAGTTTATTATGTCGCAGAGTGGGGCCGCTATCAATTTTAGGTTTGGACTAATTATACTCGGGTCAAGAAGATCAGGTCCTAGACTGTGGGTTGGTTTTAGGGTACAGTTCAGCTCCATTAATTCTTCTGGTGATGTTGGATAGGCAACAAAGGAGTTCAAGGGTGAAGGGTTAAGGTAGTCAGTACAGAAACCATCTGTATCCGGTATCTTGGAGGCGAGATTTTGTGCAATGCCAGCAAAGTAATTATTAAACTTTTCAGCTATCAATTCACTGTCAGAAATTATCTTACCATCAATGTATCCATATTGTATATGGATACGATACGTGTACCGTGAGTATTGGAGGACATCAAGCCATCATGGGGGGGGGGCATTTGAAGAGTGGATTTGGCGGAGGATGGAGAAAATTAATTTTTATGTTCAATGGAACGCATAGAAAATGAGGAGGTGCTTAGAAAGGCTGGGGTAGAGAGAGCTGTGATAGCTACAATAACGGAACGATAAAGACAATGTAAGTAAGTAAGTAAGTAAGAATATTCTTTAATTGACTACCAGCAAACGCACAGTAGCTTACAGAAGAAATAAATAATACAAACATTTATGCAAAGTCATATAACATTCTCATAATAAAACTTCTTTTTGCAAAGGCATCAATTCTAGGTAGCGTGAGATCATGTGGTCTGGGTCGCGTATTGTATGGAGTGACCTTACGGGGAGGGAGGAGGTCGTGAAGGACGTGACAAGGGTTTGAGAGAATTGAACGGAAAAGAGTAGAATCAGCTCTAGAACAGTGTTTGTCGAAACTAGGAAAATCGGCAGGGAGTAAGCCTGAACGGGTCAATGGATTGGTCATATCTAGGGAATGTAATCCCGGAGCATTTTGTCAATCCCGGGATTACGGGATTAGAAAGGAATCAATCCCGGGATCTCGGGATTGACGTTTGCAAGGAAAAATTCGTCTTCACTAGAATAAATATAGGCCCCTATATTTAATGCTATACCGGTAACGCAGTTGTGTAGGCTACTAAAGACAATGATTTTTAGAACGTTGTGGCTTTGTATTGTTAACTTGTTACTTAAAATGAAAAGTTAAAAGTTCAATGTCCAGGTATTGTTAACAATTATTTACGATAAAATGATCGCAAGAAACGTAAAAGTGTCAATGGTAGAATGTCCGAGCCTTGAGCTTATCTTATAGCACAGAACACCTTACACCTACCGCCGAAATGCACGTTCCGCCTCAACTGACGTTTATTATTTATGAAATCTATTAAATATATTTAACTAAATTAGTTTTTAAAGCTATTCTATGACTGACATGGTCGTAGACGTAGTATAGTAGTAGGTCAAATAACAGTAATGCAATACACCTGGTCTACTTCGACCGCGAATTGAGCTCGAGCAATGACTCATTAGGTAGTGACACTTGGCAGCAGCAGGGATGGGTTGATTACTTAATAGTTGATAGTAATCCCACGGCCCGAAATTAGGTCGAGAATACCATATGACCATGCACCGCAATGACCGACCACAACGCGCGGAACCCAAGCAGCAGCACGGCAGCAGGGTGCACCGCTGCAGCACCCTGCTATTAATTAAGGCAGCAAGGGACGGTCCGTCTGCACTCTAGTCTTACTAGGGCCTCTGCTTAATTATCAGTCGTATTAGCGTCTATCGCCCAAGGAAGAATTAGGCTGTGCATCATGTCATTTTAACCAAAAAATCTGATTTTTGTAATCCCGGAAATACGGGATTCCAAGTTCCTCAATCCCGGGATTACGGGATTTGAAAAGGTTCCGGGATTACATTCCCTAGTCATATCCTTAGAGGGGACTTACTCTCGAGAACCGTCATCGAGGGCAGAATGGAGAAGAGAGCAAGTGGAAGACCCAGAGAAATACTGCTGAACTGGATGATGACGGATGGATACATCAGGCTTAAAGAAGCCCAGCACCTAGAGGAGTGGCATCATTGGACGTTTGAACCTGTCTGAGGGCAGAGAACCAGATGAAGAAGATCATCGTTGTCGTCGTCATCATCATTATTTTGCCCAATGTATTATTATTATTATTATTATTAGGCCTATTAATTATTATTATTATTAGCCTAAATATTGTTATTGTTATTAACTTGCACTTCTTTAGCACAACTGTCTAATTATCAAGTGTTACTCATGGCTCTGAGCAAATGTGAGTAAAGGGCGTGCTGAAGTTGCCTAAACACTCACTGTGCGACTATTCCTGTCTTGCACAAACTCCTTGACACAAGCGCAACAGCCAACAAGGGACAAAAGCTTCTATAACTTGTATGGGACGAGCAGCTGGAGAAACATTAAGTTGTGTAAGCCTTAGAAGTTGGTCCCGGAATTAGTAAATTGTATTTCCTTTTCAACTGTTGAATGCATCATAATTGGAACTTCACCTGAAAATCCAACATTTACTTGTATCATTTCAGATCAGGAAGCATTTGAACAGACCAGCAGTAACTCCACTGTAAACTAGTACTGGAGTAATCTGCAGAAATTCTCATTTGCATATAATATGAGAAAACCTACAGTCTGAAGTAATTTGCAAAATCAAATGTTATGAGGAAACCCAGAAGGAATCATACTGGAAAGAACTTTATGTGTGTTTTATGTCAGTAAACATTTTGCAGAACCTTCATAACTGAAGACTCACAATAGAATGCCTACCAGAGAAAAACCATTTGACTGCCATTTATGCCAGCAGTCATTTAAAAGGTCTGGTCATCTGAAGCTTCACATCAGAACCCATACTGGAGAAAAGCCCTACAGATGTAAGTTATGTCAGAAATCATTTGCTCGGGGTTCTAATCTGAATGACCACTTGAGAACCCACACTGGAGAAAAACCATACAGATGTCAGTTGTGTCCGAAAATTTTTACTCAGTCAGGTTCTCTGAAGGTGCACCAAAGAATGCATGATGGTGAAAAACCATACAAATGCCAGTTATGTCCAAAGTCATTTACACGGGGTTTCACTCTGAATATGCACTTGAGAACTCACACTGGAGAGAAGCCCTACTTATGCCAGTTATGTCAGAAATCATTTGCTCAAAGTTCTATTCTGAATAACCACTTGAGAACCCATACTGAAGAAAAACCTCACTTATGCGATTTATGTCACAAATCATTTTCTCAAAATATTCGGCTGAAATATCACATGAAAACTCATACTGGAGAAAAGCCCTACAGATGCCAGTTATGTCAGAAATCATTTGCTCAGGGTTGTATTCTCAATGACCACTTGAGAACCCATTCAGGAGAAAAACCCTACAGATGCCACTTATGTAAGAAATCATTCGCTCAGAGTTTTATTCTGAATGTCCACATGAGAACCCACACTGGAGAAAAGCCCTACAGATGCCAGTTCTGTCAGAAATCATTTGCTCAGGGTTCTCATCTGAATGCCCATGTGAGAACCCATACTGGGGAAAAATCCTACATCTGTCAATTGTGTCAGAAAATGTTTACTCAGTCAAGTGCTCTGAAGTTGCACCAAAGAATGCATACTGGAGAAAAGCCATACAAATGCCAATTATGTCAGAAGTCATTTCAACAGAGTTCTAATCTGATTGACCACCTTAGAACCCACACTGGAGAAAAACCATACATATGCCTATTGTGTCAGAAGTCATTTGCTCAACATTTTCGGCTGAAAAATCACATGAAAACCCATACTGGAGAAAGGCTACACAGTTGCCAGTTTTGTAAGAAATCATTTGCTCTGGGTTCTGTTCTGAATAGACACTTGAGAGCCCATGCTGGAAATAAACCATACATATGTCAATTGTGTCGGAAGTCTTTTGCATATGGTTCTAATCTGTATAGACACATGAGAAATCATAGTAGAGAAAAACCGTACATCTGTTGTATGTGTCATAAAGCATTCACACATGCTCTAATACTGAAGAATCATATTAGAACACATACTGGTGAAAAACCATACAGTTGCCAGGCTCATAGAAAAGCACTTAAATGCAGACAGTATCTGACCAAATGTCTAAGGCGCCACACCAGTCTAGAGGACATTGATGTTGGGAACAATGTTCAAAGAGAGATCGATATTAATCTTTCTGAAAGTGCGAGTTTCTTGAGGAACAAGTTGTCACCAGCTCCTAATGCTGAAAGAAGCAAAGATGTGTCAAAAGAAACTCAGGCCGTCGAGGGGCTTTCTTCAAAGAAATTAATCTGTGCTGTGTATTCTGCTCCTTTTACAACAAAACCTTTTGGATGTGGAATTTGCGATGACTTGTTTGAAACAGAAAAAGAATTTCTGGAACATTGTGATAACCATGGTTATGCTTCACCAGATGCCTTGCATGTTGACCTATGCTGATCATATCTTCTAAGTATATGCCTTCGAAGAATTCACACGTTGTAATAATATTGAAAGCTGTTTTCTTACAAATTAATTTTGCATCTACAATCTTTTGAATGTTCAGCTCACTGATGTTTATGATTAGAGAGCTGTAACATGGACTGCGAATAAATGAAAACAAGAACATTCAATGGATTTTTTCCTCAGTGATACAAGTCAGCGATTCAAACAGATTTTCTTCTACCAGGCTTACACTAAAGGCACATCTTTGGAGTTTTATGGAAACATCTTATAATTGCATCATAATTTACCATCGATTTTCTGTTTCAACAGAAGTGTTGGAAATCATTTTTGATTAGTAATTCTGACGAAGTTTTGGTTTAATCAATCAATCAATCGTTTATTTGTAGCCAAACAACAATAAACAATAATATTACAAATCAGATTGCACTTTTAAGTATGGATTGTTGAATGCCACAAGGGAAGGCCCTGAAGGGATCAAAGATCCCGCTAAGTAGGGACACCTCTATACAATTTCAACATAATATGTGGTGACCGAAAGATGCTTTACATAGTATAACAGTTGTTGATTTGATTAACATAAAAATCTTAACTAACCTTAACTAATTTAAACTAAATATCGAAAGTAAAAGGAATGAGTGGGAAGTACAGTTAAACACATGGAAATAAAAGATTAAAACAATTTAATAATTATATATGCATGTATATATAAGTATATATATTATATATGCCTTTCTTGTTCCGCAACTGCTTGAAATCTGTTCGGTTTGATCGTTGGTCCTCCCTGCTTGGGTGCGCTGATGACTTTTTTCTTGAAGTTGCGCTTTACAAGGTTTCACTTATGTTATCGCTCGTGGTGAACTTGCACTCAATTATGAAGCGAATTAGACAAAGGAATATAATAAGCGATATGTATATACCCAAATAGACAATATTATGTGAGACATAATGTAGACCTATGATTTCATTATGCATAATTATGCATAACTCTAGTAGAGCTCTAAGACTAGATATGAATCAGTGAACTAGCTCGTATTTGCTTCACGGCCTCTCACCTGTTGCATTTTCACTAGATGCAACCATACGATGGCCTTATAGGCCTGCCACAATGAGTCAGTTGCTGTATTGAAGAGGCACCATATAAATCTGTTTACAATTAAAATTATACCAAGCGTGTGTTAATAGCAGCTGGTTCTCATACAGGACCCATATTCCTATATGGGTCATATGGCTCATATCTAATGCCCATGTTGGCATGGCATGTAGCCTGTTGTTATGCCTAACTTGACTCCCAACAGTGACAGCATGCTTCTGACAAGACAGGGTCGGTGGCAAACCCAGATTTTGAATGGGTTCAAAATGGCTTGAGACCTTTTCTGACCTCCTTGCCTCAGAATATCAACATGCTGAGAATAAGAAAGCCCAATAATATAACCCATGGTCGTCACAAATACCACAACAATCCAGGGTCGTAATAAACAACCCAGAATTCAGGTTTCACGCATTTCCTGATGATTAATCCAGGGTTAATGCAAACCCTTAGGCATGCTTGCAACATGTAGGCCTATATAGTCATTGCTGTGGTGTTGTTATTATTATTATATTATTAGTAGGTAGTAGTAGTGTTAGTATTGGTGTTTATTATTACTAGGTTTTAAGTACTAATTAAGTAACAAACACATGTATGAGTAGTAATCAAGAAGAGGCGTCATGGTTAGTATAAGCTATTAACTTTTCTTGGCTCCTGTTGCACAGTACTTGCTGATTCATGATTGTAACTATAATTGTTGTTTTGTGCAATAAACAGATATTCAAACAACCCTGAAAAGCTTCACTCAAAACAAGAGTGAAATTCGTTTAATAAAATTCCTTTGTGTAAAGACAATACTGTAGCTTCTTTTAATACAAGTCAAGCAAAGCAGTCTACAACAATACAAGCTTAAGTCAGCCAATAAAATACTTGACTTCAAAGTCTTTATAACCAGTACACAGGCGACAGCTCATTAAAATTCGCGCCTTGAACTTGTGATTAAAATAAAGTTACAAACACTCGTGATTTTAAACTTAAGAAGAATTTAGTTTAGGCATTCCCAATAATGCTTCTGGTAAAGTCCTTCAATGTTAAAATACTCCTAATTCATTCATGCATAATCACTGATCATTGCTCAAACTGCTTCCAATAGTGAGGGAACATATCAATCAATACAAATGTGCAGAAATACTGATTTATATACATGCAATTAACCACTGCTAACAAGTTTCCACCAACTACCGTAAGTCGCTAACCATTTCTAAAATGTTCTAGTACTTAATTTTGTTACTTAGACTTTATTAAAATATTTTTATGATAGATGTACTTAAAAACACAACAGCCTAGCAATTATGAATATCTAAGATTTAAAACAATACTGTGACCGTTGTACTCCTATTGTTATAAAATTATACAAGAATTGTTTTGTTTACCAAATACGCCACTGTACTAAATACAGTTGCCCAGTGCCTTTAAGTCTAAGAGGTTCCTAAGGCAAAATGCAATACTCGGTTATATATGTACATACTGTTGGATCAGTTAACTGACTTTTACCCTAACATTACATTCGATTGTCGTATTAATGACTCATTGAGACTTGAACCCAGAACGTATGCAGTGTACAAATGAAGGTAATGCTCAGTAGAGTGTGAAAATTTAAACGGAGAGCTCTATTTTTAGCAGTCTCTGATTATGAAATCTTTAAACGATCAAGCAAGACAGCGTTCTCTGAAAAAACAAACACGCAAAGCTCATTAACTAAACAAATCTAACAGGATGGCAGGTAAGTCAGTGTGGAAGGAAAAAAGAGCAGTTCCTCAAGCTAGCCTGAGAGGCAGCCATGACTGTGAAGTGTTAGCAAACTTCATTTCGTTAACCTTTGCCTAGAAGTGTAGATGGCCAGTCTTCTCCCTCTGGCATCTCAGTGCTCATGAATAACCTGGTGGCTTTCGAGTGGCGATTTAGAAGTTTGGAGTCCTTCACTCGCAGTTCCTCAGTACCATCGATTGATGCTTCCTCAGTACCATTGATTAACACTATGTTATATATATATATATTCGTTTAATAATGAATCACTAGGTTGACACACCGCAACCCATTACAGAAAGTGGTATTGCCAGATAAAAAGAAGAATGGAAATAATTAATAGTTTTGAAATATCTGTTCCAGCAAAGGGCGACTTGTTCAACGGGGCAACATCAAACTCCTAAATAAATGTTAATCTTGTGTATTAGTTTAGTTATCTAGTTAAGATATATTATTCTTGATAATTATGCCACATAACCTGCTGCTGTTTCTTTCACAAGTACGGGTAACCCTGTCAGCGGGACAACAGTCCCTTAAGGTTTTTTCTCCCATTGCTTGGAACCGTCAGTGTAGGAATTTTGTGTGTAAATGTTATGTTACTTTTTATACTGTATGTAATATAAATGTTATGTTACTTTTGACACCTGAGGCAATAAAATTTATGGTTAGATAGTGGAGCTTAATAAATGCATAATGATGTTAATGATGATAAGCAGTGTTTCACTGGTAAAGAACACAACTGTACAAAAATAGTAGCAGTGCAAGTATCCATTGTTTAACAACATCCTTTGGCTACCAGAGCTATTGATGTTCACCTTACATGTACCTTACCCTTTAATGATCCATGCCAGAGGAAACTTACGCCTCAAGGAGAAACTGTTCTGTCGAGACTTTGCCATTTGCATTGGTTGAAGGCTCCTGATTGTAATTTCGAATTCCAAGGGTTTCCATAGCTACAAGAAAGTTAATCAACATTTATTTTAAAAATTGATTGAAATTTAACTACCATTGTTTAAACAATCTACCGTAATCAAAACAAATCACCCTAATTCTGCTTCATACTAGGAGAAAGAATATGAGGTTTATTGTGTAATATTAGAAGAGCAATTGTTGCCAGTTTCCACAAAACTCAACTCGGATAAGATAGGGACAGAACGCAGGCCCTGACTGCTTCAGCTAATGATTTACCGTGGTTAATGGCTAGACTTTTAAAACAGAATCACGCACGCACAGAAGAGATTCACATTTCTGTGTGACCTTCAACCTTGCACATGTAACAAATAATAATATTAGAAGATAATAATACTCATGTAACCTCTCAAAAACTAATTATTTGGTACCAGAGCAAGCTGAGCCACCACTTCAAGCAATTTAAACAACTCATGCAGATTGGTACGATAGGTATCATCAAACAGACAGCTCTAAAAACACAGAAAATTGTTCAGTCTTGAGAACATGACCTGGTGGTTAGCAGTATCTGAGTACAGACTTTGAAGGGGTGCTACATAAATTTCAACTGATTGATCTACAGTGGTGCTAAGGTTTGGGAACATGATAAGAACTGTCTCTCTTGCATCAACAGTGCAAAGGTCGCTGATAACTCAGGCTAAAGCCTTAGTACTATCAGCATAGATAGACACACTCAATAATAATAGTCTAACGTTTAGATGAAAACATTTCTTACCATCTTTATACTGTTCAACGGTGATAAAACCCTTTCCAAGAGGGTCCACCAAACGAACTGCTGCTTGTAAGTTGGTTCGGTCGAACAAGTGAGGAAAATCTTTCTTTGCAAGTCTTGCCACTTTAACTTTCTCAATGTGCTCAATTATAAACTCTTTTGGATTTGCTAACAGAAACAAAATAAACCATATGCACAAAGAACTGAAAAAATATTCTAACTTCTAATCAAACATCCAACTCTAAATTACTTTGCAATTCATGAGGTGAAAACTACTTGCGACAAGTTAAATGACCAAGTTAAAGCACACAGATGTAAGCTTCATCAATCTATCAGTCAAAATTTATATAGCACCCTTCCAGATCTCTACTCAGAGGTGCTCCCAACCCAGGCCAGTCAGAAAAAAGCAGTCTTAGGAGTTGATAGAATGGTAAAGGAAGGGCCCGAGGGATGGAACATACCGCCCGAGGAAACCCATTTCACATCACTGATAACAGAAAAAGTGCGTTGCTGCACTGTAGCTGCATGGGCAAAAGGTACAATCACGTCACCATGGACAGCAGAGCAAAGGAGACGGCGCCCGCCATGGGATGAGACAGGGCTCCCGCAAGTACCCCGGCGCGTCCCCCGATAAGCACCACCAGACCAGGGAAGAGATCCAGAAATAGATGTGCTGGGGAATGGGAAGCATTTTGGAACCAAGTGCAGGACCTTCCGTATTTAGTGCGAGACGCGGTCAGTCTTGGCGAAACCTCCTACGAGACGTGCTTCCGCTCGGTGAACCCGCCCAAGCCCATCAATACTGACCTGTGGTAAGCCCAGATAGATTGGCTTCATACTGAACTGTTGAAAAACTCTCAGCGCTACATAAATTCTATCCAGATACTACAGGCCTATACGCGATTTGCTGTGTAAACTAGATTGTGCCAAGACTTGATCTAAGTACTTTAAAAAATTAACTTACCCGGTTGTCGGTAGAGTAGATGTGCTGAGATTTCCTCAAATAATTCTAGGATTTTGTGCTTTTGTAAGTATTCCTTGGCGCCTTCTTCGCTCGGCCACCCTTCCTTACCACGCGCCTCCATTTTGTCTTTCCGTTACTATGACAACAGCAGCGATATTATACAACGGGAGTCCACTCGATAATAAACTATAGATGTCGCTATACGTTATTTCCCAACGTAGCGCTATACTTGAAATTGAATTGGATAAACAACACCTGTATTAAACTTTGTAACTTTTTTCTCACTGACTGATCCGAAAGTTGACAGAAGTGTAGGGCAAATTTACCACATGGAAGTGTTGTTACTTGAAGAACATTGGCATCTTAGTGAACACCAGATCATTTTTGTCTCATGTAGTTTGAAAATCCAAAATACTATTCTGAAATTACTTTTTGAAAATATTCTGTGCTCGTGCACATAATTTTATGCAGTACTTGTATATTCTCTGTAATATTTCGCTTAATAATTATGTCGTTCATTTTGTTTACATACTATTTTTTAAAGCTAGTTTTGGGTAATTTCCAAAGTTTATATGTTACCGAAGGGACGTTTAAATTGCTATGTTCAAACATTTTTCCTTCTTAAAATTACAATGTAATTGCCCTCACAGACCGTTGTACTGTCTGGAAACAAACTGCACCATGTATTAGTAAGTACTAAGTACATGGTTTGTCATTGATTGTCAATTGTATGAATTTCAAGCAGCATACTATTTACTCTTACCAGTTCTGTTATCAAATATCAAAGGTTTAACACTTTAAAGCTGCTTATCAAACAGCCCAAATAATTACTGGTACTTTATTTAGTATGCCTAAATGAATTCAGTGCACACAGAACATAATACCTGATGACCATTCAGATTATTGATACCTCCTGCTCATAATGTCTCTACACGTGTTCACGTCATCCACATAAAAAATGAACTGTCATGTATTGTAAGGTCTGCCAACCTAAGAAATCATGCCACACCACTTGTTCATGATGTAGACCTTGAAACCAACTACAAGCACAATAATAATAACAATAAAAAGAACAATTACTATGGCGCTCACGTAAAAACCACGACCAAAGCCTAGATCTCCCGTTATTCATGCACAAAGTATATGCCAGGACTTGAATCTTTTTTCAGCAAGTAGGAATTAAATGACCATAATTAGAGAGAGAGTAGCTATGAGATGGAGAACGAAATGAGGCATAACGGGCCACTTAGCAATACACTACACGATATCTTGACGACTAGAAGCGATCACAGCTAAGAGAGGCATCTGATTGCAACAGCCTGCTCTTATGTCATAATGAGCTGTACATAAACAAACCATCCAAAACAATTCTAAGAAGTCCTCACTCCTCATCGTGTCAATCGATGAAAACACTCATCCCCAAGATTTATTGTCACAATGACCCATCACATCAATCTTTAACATAATTAATGCATTGCAATCCTCCATCATAGCAATCCATAACATAATTTAAGAGCATTTCAAAGATGGAGTGTCATCACATCCCTTCATTCAATCAGCAAAAGACCATCCAGAACATGTTTTGTAATGAATTCGCATCATCGCAATCTGTGAACCGACATCTGAAAAAAACTCTAAGATGTATTGTTGCAGTGTCAGATTACATCGGTCTCGAACACAACAAACAACTCGGATGACATGACAATCTGCACCAAGTCATCTGACCATGTCATCTGACAACAGCTCGAAGATGTTCTCTTCTGATATCGTAACATTGGAAAGGAAACACCAAATTTCCTCTCTTGGGAATCTCTTCATGTTCTTTTAGCTTGTGATACTGTTTAGCTTCAGTAGAGATTTCCCTAAATGAAATCAAATTGACAATTCTCAATTAACTTAAGACACTTCAATGCTCTGAGAGTTTATTTTCAAGCCTTTTTGAAACCATGACATCTGCACCAGAAATTGAATGACTGCAAGCAACTTTCATATCACAACGTTTGATTGCTGATTTTATTGCTGGAGAGGAATTCTGGAAGCTACAACGTTAGGACTTGGCGTTTCAACGGAAAACACCCGGGCGGTTTTGTCATAGCTGACTGTTACCAAGAATTTTCCATCTCTACAAGAACAATCAAAAGGTAATCCATAAACGAAGATCACTCACTAGTTATCAAACTAATAGTAACTGTTACAGAAGTTTCCAGCAGATGGATTACTAATGTCATGTTTGTCCAATATTCATTCATTACAAAGATTTATGTAATGCCCCTTCAATGTTACTACTCAGGAGCGTTCCCAATCCCAGTACAGCTGAAAAGGACAGTTTTGAGGTGAGAATAGAAAAAGTCAGACTGGACCCTGGGGAGTCAGCACAACGCCAACAGGAGCCCATTCCAGAACGAGGGGCCACACACTGAGAAGGCGCGATTCTGCTTAGTAGTTGTGCGGGCAAAAGGGACAATGAGCATGCTCGGCATTCATTAGTCAAAATATAACTCAAAGTCCAGACCACTGAGGATTATTGGTACTGTTGAAACAGACCTGTCATGTATAAAGGCACCAGACTGCTGGAATTTACAGCATTGCTGTTCTGGAGTGCCATTGACTGAAGCCTACTTATTGTGATAGCATCACTGAAGTTCTAAGATTGGATTCCATAGGGAAGCAGCTGCAATACACTATTTTTACTGGTACTAGTAATTTACAAAATATTTAAATTTAATGTAGAATAAAGCAAGATTACGTGAATGGCATGCACTCGCTACATATGTATTTATTGTCCTAATGGATGCTTGTCTAGCTCGTCTCATAGATTCAACAATGTGCAACTAAAAACACGTCTGCCAGAATTGTTTCTTAGAGCAGGGCATCTTGCACAGAAAACAAACTATATATAATATTTGCTCTGAATGAATATTCAGATGGAGTCTTGCACAAAATAACTCTGTTTAAGTGATTTCGTTAGCCTTACCGTGACAAATCCATGTCAAATATTCCTTTTCGATGACCAGTCCAGCATCCGACCTGCTGGCCATTTCGAGCATCCCATAAACAAACCTTGGCATCAGCAGTACATGTGTAAACGAACGGACCTTTTGGGTCCCAAAGCAGTTGTTCAACGGCAGCCTAGAAAAACATTAAGATAAATCATTTAAGTTTATCGAAAGATGCTTGGTCCCGTATGAGTAACAAAATATGAAGCTGGGTAAGTTAGGTGGAACATGGTAGCCAACTGGTTAGAGTGCCTGCATTGTAATGGGGAGTTTAAGTGTGTTCAAGCCTCCGTTTAGTCGGTCACTGTGTAAGGACCTTGAGCAAGCCCTTCACTCACAATTCCTCTGCACCATCGATTGATTCTTGGTCATCAGATAGTGGAACTTAATAAATGTGTAATAATAACCTATTTAAGCTGATCTAAGATGCAGGCACCCTAACCCACATGCAAATACTTACCAATGCTACAATAGTCTAAACTCCCTTTAAATGTTTTGCTACAAGTTTTTAATTGGTAAACATAAAACAGACGTTAAATTTCAACTCAAAAAACTTGATAAACTCCTTTGTTTCTTGCACTGGTATTTGTCCTAATGGCCTTCATTAGTGAAGTCAGTCTGTTCTTTCATTCAGAGCACTTATATAGAGCCCATCCAGGCTACCTATTCAGTGGTGCTCCAAGCCCAACATGTGATAAAGAACAGTTTCAAATGCTTGTCAAAAGTGTATTCAGAGTCCCTAGGTAAAAGAACACACAGATCTGAAGGAAGGTTATTCCCTGTGGTCGGCCCAACCACTGAAAAGAAACATCTGTGAATGCTGTATGATCAGATTTTCAGAAATGACTGGTAACAGTTTTCTGTTTTTAAAATGTCCCTATTATTAGGTAAATGTAGCTATACATGGCTGTAGTACATGTAAAATAATAAGGATAAAGCAGAATACATGGAAATGACATGGCGTTGAATAACAATTGACCTATATCATGCATAGACCAGAGATGGATAAGAAATATTCACTAAGATACCAACTGACCGTATGATGGCATTGGGCCCGTCGCACATGCGTTGCATAATCCCAGATTATTAACAATCCCGATTCCATTCCCATTGCCAGGAATTTAAAACTGCAATGCAAACAAAATCTACTCTCAAAGTTTGGCTCAGTTTCCTCTCAGCCAACACAAAGGTCAAAACATACAAGCCAAAAGGCAGCAACACATGTTAGAACATACAAGCCAAAGGACATAACATGTTATAATCAATTTGTTTAGCATTTTGATTACTACATGTATAGATAACATGAGGGCCAAATAAGCTTGTAAGAAGAATAAAATCATTAAAAGGTTTATTTTGAGAGATATAAAAGCAGAACTATTTTTAAAACTAAACAAATATCTATTTAAAACACGCTATATAATTGTCCAAAAAAATTTGCAGTTATTTCGTTCACTTGGTTCAAACATATTTTGAGAAAAAAAGGAAACAAAATTAAAATTTAAGAAAACAGAAGTGGAATGCATATAATGCATATAAAGAAGCACTTATGGCTTGATTATAAATGCCACTAATTATACATCTTATTTAAGCATGCATCACTCATTTTTACAAGTCTTTATCAATTGGAGTCTTCAGTGGTCCCCAAGATATTTTGACCTAAGCACATAAATTTATACAACAGTGCTCCATTAAATGGCCAACCACTACTTAAACTCTAATTAAAGAATTGTCAGTTTCTTACACCACTCCAAGATTTTGACCCCAAGACATTAGAAGACTCTCCTGGGTCACTTCCACACTTTCTACATGATCATTTGAAAAACTGGACACTAAGATTAATTAGCACGATTAGAGCACAAATTTTGAAGTTCTAAAAATACTCAAAGTAAATAAATTCTGCGTATCTGTTTATGTATGCAATCTCAAGCCAGGAACAATGAACCACAGATGGTGGGTTCCTCAACCTGGAATGGCCTCCCTCTGGAGCTTCGCCTTGTTCCTAGGACCTTCTCTCCTATGTTCTTTTCTCACCTTATAACCGTTCTTTTTTGGCCGTGCTGAGTCGGGGCGCCTGCGAAATCTTGAAGGGGCGCTATACAAATGTGTGATATTAATAAACAATATGATGATTTTCTTACTCAACTGATGGACAAAAAGCGGCAGCATTAACACCAATAGTCTCATCACTAGAATTCACAGCACCAGGTATTGGTTCAATCTCGTATTTCTTTAGAATCTGAAATTCATAAGGATATGCCAAACTTCTTAAACTGAATAACTGACAATGTTGAAAACTTGAATAATCAATGACTGACAGTGTCAAAATATCTCAGTATCCAAAACAGCTAACAATTTGAAAGCTCAAAAATCAGTATTGATGTCAAAAATTTTAATATCCAATAACAGACCACATAAAATTTTTAAAACAATACATGGCTCAAGGATGTCCAAATGAACAAGGATAAAACAGAATATATGGAAATTATTATTAAATAAATTTGTAATGCACACACACGGTCACACTGAAATCAGAAACCTTAGAATGATTTAATTGAAAACGTTAAAACAGCATAGTAACTATGCATACAAGTAGTAATAGCCTGTGCTAGAAATCAATAAATTGTGTTTCAAAGTTTCTCTATTCTATTTTCAAATAAATCACAAAAGAGTGGGACATGTGACAGTCTAGTGGTTAGCATGCTGTACTATCAACCGAGAGGTTTTGGGTTAAAATCCTTGCCAGGGCAGAAATTTACGTCCAGATTTCTGCTCCACCTGTGCCCCTACCCAACTCAGCTATGCACTGACAGCACACTGTTGGTGGGAAGATGAGACGGTGAGGGCGAGGACTGGCCACCCGTCCTCATCTGCAGAAGCTAAGAAAAATGAATTTGCAAACACTTCATACCTATAGCTGTCCCGGGATAGCTTAACACCTTAACAATGAGAGTGTACTAAAAGCGACTGGGAAACCAATGCAGCTTATCATTAAAGTGCAATGGGATTGCTCTTCTTCATCATAACAGAGTTGAGATCTTTGATCCATTTGCAGAAAAATTACTAGTGCTAAAATGTATCGCTTAACCCTTTAATGACAAGCTACATTGGTTTCCCATGCATTTTAGTACACGCTCGTCGTTGGGTTAAACTCACATTTAGGTGATGGGTTGTACAATAAATTAGTAAAATACTGCATTTATACCTGGTGCCAATGTGTCCACCACAATAAAAAAAAATACAATATTCCAAAGGGGATTCTGCCACAACCTACAGAAATCATGCACATGCTTTAACACAGAATTTGCACAGGTCTATGAAACCAATTGCTGCAGAGTACAGTAATAAACTATCACGTAATATAAAACAAAGCCTAACAAAACCAATGTATAATTTACAACACATCATTAGACATAAACATTTTTAGTTTTTGTAGTACGGTTACCTGGCCATTGACAGCATGAAGCAAACAGACTGTACCATCAACAGATGCTGATAATAGGATTTTATTTTCATGATGGCATTCTAAACGTGTGACCGGTCCACTGTGAGCTCGAAATTTCTGAACACAGTCCCCATTTTTGAGACCCCAAATTCTGACCATACCACTGTCATATCCAGCCACGGCTTGCTTCCCTGCAACAGACAAATAGTTCTAACAGTTACTCAGCTTAAGATTTCTGTCCATGCAAAGAACTATTTACTGGACAGAAATTTGAAAGATGTAAGTGTATATCGGACTCCATGTTTTGCATAACTGACTTGGACCATAAGACAATAAACATAGCTATCTAACATCTAAAGTAGAGAAAGCAGAAATACAGACAAACTAGTCATTTCTTTAAACTGTACATCTGTAAGACTAACCAGAAACACTATTGTGATGGACATTAAAAGTGCTTAACACATGCCAAGATACACACATACAAAATGTCATAAATACAAATATATAACACATGTAAACAATGAGAAAAAAGATACACAAATAAAAACATCAAGAAGTAGCTACTACAGCAACTCAGTAGTTTGTATTTGTCACTAATTATAAATGCAATTGCAATCACAAATTTACGACATAATACTTTACTAACCATGCCCTAAATTACACTGTATAAAGCACCAACTCATAAATGCTACAGGCATGGAAAAACTGTACAGAAATTGGCGGCTTTGATAGTTCTTTTACATTGCATTTCCTAAAATTCATACAGCTAACCTAAAATATATATGCATTTCTCAATTTCTGTTTTCAAACAAGTACATATTGAGTCATTCACCTTTAAAATACTCTTAAATCTTAAAAAAAGCAGTAACAGTACTCCACATGTATTGTATATATTGAAGACAATGATAGCAAATATACTTAAAATTTTGCACGGTTACTGTACTAGTATTTGATTAATATT
This sequence comes from Aporrectodea caliginosa, assembly GCA_020284085.1. Lineage (NCBI taxonomy): Eukaryota > Metazoa > Annelida > Clitellata > Crassiclitellata > Lumbricidae > Aporrectodea > Aporrectodea caliginosa. The sequence goes on along the minus strand of JACEVL010000549.1, from coordinate 927,282 downwards.
TCAAGCCAATTTATTACAAACCATCTGGAAAGAAGTTTCCGGTATTACAGCGTGACAAGCCTGGACCCAGCAGATATTTCTCAGAGCATGATGGAAATTCCCACAAAACGATATCGCCATTAGCCTCATCAGAAGAACCGGTCCCAGCCATTAACACGTTCCCAACTGGATGCCATTTTAACCACTGCAAACAAATACCAACAAAAATTCAAACTATTTAATTGATGGGATTCCGTTTAATATATTTCAACTAATTATTATGTCTGCAAAGTCAATACATATGACACTCGAGAATGTTCGTTACAGACTGAACTATACAAAAGGATATAACAAAAACACTGGTTTTGACATGAAACCTAAATTTAATTTACTAAGGTCATTATATAATTTACTTAAAACCATTATATAATTCTAAAAAAGATTTCTGTTGGCACGATCTGATCATCCGTTAAGCAGAACATTAGCTCTTAAAATCTGCAGTCTCAATGTAATTAGCAACTTCTATTGCGCCAGTGTCTAATGCACGAGGCATAAACCGATGGCACAAAGTGCAGCTAACGCACTAACACACGAGCGCCTCTGAGTAGTTTTCTTGAAGGGGAGCTACACAAATGTTCGAAATGAATGACTATCATACAATGATAACAACAACACATTTCATAACACCGTACGTAGCATGTTCTCAAAGATCCTAATGTTGTATTTGACACATATCTGAGGCACAATTTAACCCCTAAGATCAGCACAAGAACTGGTGCTGAAAGACACACTTCAAAATCACCAAAAGCCTAACCTTACTCACCTCACACAAAGACCCTTAAAAATTCTGAGCAAAAACACACACACTTAAAAATTTTTGGCAACCTCAGGGAACATGAAGCAAGTCTTATGACCACTGACCTGAATTTCTGATGCCTGTACCTCGTGCATTTTCTCCCCATTTTCCACTTTCCAGATAATGACAACACCATTCATGTCCCCAGTTGCCAACAAAGTCCCACTGCAGTTGAAGTCCACACTCACCACGGAGTCGCTGTGACCTACATGTATCGACATGAAAAACATTCAATCACTCCAGAATACAAGCAAAACTGTCAACCACTCTCTAAATATTTTCCAGAAGATTAAAGACTTTTTTAAACCATAATCTGAGTACGGCACAGAATGACTGAATATTCAAGTACCTCATTGACACAAACTTTTACCAACTTTATTCAACACAAATATTTTTAAAAGATCAAACTAATTTGAAATCTGTTGCAACAATGAACTACAAATTTAAGAATAAGGTTGAACTGAAATATGCATTAACACGAAACTCAAACAAGCTTTCAATCGCAGGATTAAAATGACATCAGCATCAATTTGTGATAAATTTCAGCAACGAATCAAGGTAAAAACTGTGACATTTACTAAAAACTATCCCTTTCAAGATAAACTGGAAAAGCATCCTAACCTGTGCACTCAAAAAGGACTTCTCCGTTGCTAACATTCCACACAAACGCACGGTCATCTTTTCCGCCTGTAACCGCTAGCAGGTTGTTCGTAGCATTAATTCGAACACAGTAAACCTCTCCTACAGCAGAATGTTAATTACAGATTAATTAATTTAACTGTTTGGCAGCCATGCAAGGTGCCAATCATGTCCTACTGCTCATTACACCTGTACAATCACCAAACAAAAAGTAACAGCAGCCACAGTTTCTTGACCTTTTCGCATGCAGCTTGTTGGCCAGTCCTATATAACATTCAGCCGACACCCACTGTATTCACTTAAAGCCACTTCTAACAGCAGAATAAATTTCTATGTAATGTAATATAAAAAGTCATTTATGTAGTACAGGACTTTTAAAGACGTTTATGATGTTCTGAAATGTTCAACAATCTTCTAAACCTCAGATAAGAATTCCGGCTCAGTGTATGTATGTATGTATGTATGTATTCCTGTATGTATGTATGTAAGAATGCATATTAGAAACCTCTCAAATGCATGATGTGTGTGTACACTGTGTGTGTTATCTGAGATATTTCTATATAAATATATAGGAACCTCTCAAATGGCAGTAGTAGAACAATTTCACTCACGGGATATACTGTTTACTTTACTTGCACTGTCAAGTCCACTGCTCCCTTTACTGGTATGTATATAAATGTTCAGAATTACTTATATATATATATAAGCAGGCATATACACACTGGAGTTTGAGTACATGTTATGCAGAAAATAAAGCCAGATGTCGCATGAATTCAAAAAAGTTTTCCACCAATAAGGTTATAGTTTGAGCCTTAGCCATATGTGCCGGGAAAAATGGTAACTGCATAAATTATTCTGGATCATTCAGTCCTTGGTCATCATCATGTTCCAGATCTTCGAGTGATGCGCTCCCCTTAGAGTTACCCAATATATACTTCCATTTCATAGATACATGACCAAACTTGCAATTACTCCTACAAAACTCATATACACAAGAAGGCACGATACACTGTAGTTTGAAACATGTATACATGCAGAAAATAAAGCCAGAAAAAAGTGTTCCAGGTTAAAGATAAGAGTATAAAGACAAAGTCTAAAATGAGGGGGAATGTTACCTGTGTGCCAACCACAAAAGTGGTAACCGCATCATCTTTTTCAAAAAGGATCAATCAGCAGTGCACGGAACTTCATCATCATAACATCTTCCAGATCTTCAAGTGATATTTGCACCCTCACTTTCTAGAAAGAGGATCTTATAATGGATGCACGCAGTGATAGGAAGCCAGTGCAAGACATCAAGCATATATTAAGAGATATGAAAAGCGAGGGAGTCGGGCTATGAGCCTAGCTGAAGCATTTAAGACTGATTGAAGGGGAGAAAGATGCTGTTTCAGGAGGCCCATAAGAAGTGAGTTGCAGTAGTCAAGTCGGGAACAGATAAACGCTTCAAATTAATAATGTTTTGGATTCAAACACTTCTTATTTACAAAAGTTCTTAATTCTTATAGTGCCAGTGTCATTTATATACACCGTGGCAATATTTTCTGCTGTATGATATCTCTCAATGGACAGTACTATCAATTTGCTAATGATAAATTAATGAGTTTTCACATTTAACAAAAATTCATAAAAACAAGCAATTTGACAAATATGTATACATACAACATAAACTTTAGAAATTTCTAACTCTCGATTGAAATCCATAGTACCTAATCTAATCTTACAATGACTCATACAGAGCCACTATCGCTTGTCTACTTTGTAGGCAATTCTACTAGTAAGCAATACAGAGCTATTTCTGTCGTGGGCTGGACCATTTGGAACAGCCTTCCAAATTGCTACCAAGGATCTTCATGCACAGTATTTCAAAGTTCATGCATAGAGGGTGACTGGTAACCAGTGGCATAACGAAGGGGGGCCAGAGGGGGCAACCGCATCCCGGGCACAGTATAGGGAGTGCGGGGGACAAAATTAGCTTTCAGCGGTACACAGTACTATGACAAAAACGATTAAAAGTCAACTAGAAAATTAACAAGGGGCACAGTCATCAACTCTTGCTTCTGGGCGCTGAAACCCTTCGTTAAGCCACTGCTGGTAACAGTGATGGGCAAAATACTTTTCAAAAGTATTTTGAAATTACAAAATAAAATACTTTTCAAAAGTATTTTGAAAATACTTTTACAAAATACTTTTCAAAAGTATTTTGAAAATACAAAATAAAATAGTATTTTGAAAATAGTTTTTCAAAATACTTTTGCGAAATCAACATTTTCTACTTTTATTGCTACTCACTAGTGTGTAGGTAACCGTTCCATCGCATTAGTGCGCTTGACAGTGATCTGTAGTTTCTAATGACTTGAAGCATTGATATTTACTGTAATTGCAATTAGTAACTTCTATTGTGCCGGTGTCTAATGCACAAGGAATAGATCGATGGCACACCAAAATCAAGCCGTAATCGGGTCAATAGCCATGCAGAAGATCAGCCCTTAACATAAAGACAGATAGGCAGCCTGTGATGGTGGACAAGTGGTTTCAAAGAGACAATTTTTAAGTTGAGAACGAAATAATGCAAGCCACTGATCAGAGCGCACATATACAGGAAAGGATCCGAGTTCCAAAATGTAGGTCTAGCAATGGAAAACGCTCGTTCACCAAGAACAGTTCATGATATAGGTATGTCTAATGCAAAGAAAAGAAGACCAAACAGAGAACCCTGATATATTATATCCTGATACAACAAACTCACAAGTAGTTGATGTGGCCAGAAGATTATTAATTAAGCATTTTTACATTAAAATAATGATTTTAGCAGAAGTTTTGTAAGATTTATTCATGAAAAGTACTTTAGAAAAGTATTTTGGAAAAGTATTTTGAATTCTCCAAAATACTTTTTACAACTATTTTGAAAATACTTTTACAAAATACTTTTCAAAAGTATTTTGAAAATAGAAAATAAAATAGTATTTTCTATTTTGAAAATAGAAAAGTATTTTCAAAATAGAATTGTGCCCATCACTGCTGGTAACAGAGGGTAACTCTTCCAGCATCTCAGCATTGCTAGCTTACTGCACAGATGAACTTGTTCTCAATAAACACAATGTCTTTAAAGTTGTTAGTTGTGTTATGTAACATTATGTTATATACAATAAAAGTAAATACGTAACACTGTTCATACCATCTTCGTTGTCAAGCGTAACAACTTCCTCTGCATCAGCTTCATCCACAAACACCCCATTTGCTTCTCTCGGATCCATTTCTTCAATTGCTACAAATTTCATACATTACTTTGCTTTGAACAATGCGAACATGGCAAATTCCTAACACTTACCTATCGTTCCAGTATTGGAAGCCAGTGTATGCAATTCCCAGTCAGTACAATATACAACACTAGTTTTTAAAATATAAACATTTTATGCTCCATTTCAATTGGGTGCGGGCCGAATCCCCGAAACCGGAATCCCTTATTCAAGAGGGCAGATCCCCGAGAGATTTTCTAAGTCCGCCATGAACATCGTGATGCCCGTTTGAATATTGTATTGTATTGTATTTGAACACTTGTTATAGCGCCCCAACCAAGTTTCCCATTCATAGGCGCTCCGACTACTTGGCACAACAAACGCTGAATCGAAATTTCACGCCCGAACTCATGTTGCTAAGGACTTGCCCAGGGTTGGGCGACTTTCTCGATCAAACCCGCAAAAGTGCAAGCACCGAACATACCCCTAAACCACTCGCCCCAGTTGGATTGTTAATCGAGAGGTTGTGTGTTGTATTGTACTCCACGTTTATAATGCGACCGAGCCACCCGCAGTAAAGATCAAATTAATCTCCAATAATCAACTCAACTATATTGAGTAAGCAGGCGGCTACGCTGAACCCACTCGGCGACTCAGGATCCTTAATAGGCAGCATATCGTATACATTAAGGCCACGCTAGGTCTTTGTCATGTTTACAATTTAACTTTGAAAAGGCTCGACCGCTTTCTAGAAAACTGTTTTCGGGAAATCGGGCTTTTGTCTGTTTTCAGCGTTTTCGGGGATTCGGGCTGACCCCTTTCAATTACGTTTAACCAACATTGCACAATCATCATTGCACTCGCCCTCCATCCTCAAGCTTATCAAGCTAGCACCCCCGGGCATTCCACTCAAAACTACTCTTACCTTTTCAGGAATTTGACAATTGAAAAATTGAAAATTCTCTGATTCATCTGATCATCCGCCTTCCAATTCTTCCCGATCTAAACGACACCCGCCTTAGCAGCTGCTCTGCCTCCTCTCTTGGTCTGGACCCTAGACACCGGACTCGGGTCTCCTTTTGACTACCCTTTGGATAACTCCTGTGACTTGACGCACCGCTCGTGAATAAGCCGGTGCCCTGCGCTGGGCTTTCGAGTGGCGCTTTAGAAGAACTTTGGGAGTTTACCTAATATAAACCACGTGGAGTGGATGTCATTACTAACTGGAGTTATGACATTCGTTTAGTTACGCGTGTATCTCGCACAATTATAACTGAAACTTACTGTTAAACGTTTCGGTACAGAAAAAGATAATACAAAAACTGAATAAAAATCACCCTTTTATTCAAAACTATCAAAATAATGCAATCTCATATCAACTTCGCAGGACTTGGTTTGAAGGCAACGACTACGAAGTCTTTGAGAGTAAATTACCATTTGTATAACGCCTTCATATATCTATGGTACTATCGACTTGCTATTCATGTCCAGGATGGTTTGTAACGTTTATTTAACATGTCCAGGAGAGAAACAATTCAATTGTATACAGATGATGCAGGTCATTAAAATCCATCTCTTATTCAAGAGGGCAGTTAGAGGGAACCTAGACAGCCATGCTCCGTGATGCCCGTTTGGTTCTGCGTTGTGGCATACAGTGAACTAGTTATCAAATAAGTATACGCTCAATGTTGGCACAACAAACGTAATTAAATGTCAGATGAACTCATGTTGCTAATTTTTTATTGGGCATTTCTATCAAATTTAAAAGTGCGCGATAGTCTAGCGGCTCGCTTGTTGGATTGTTAATCGAGAGGTCGGGGGTTCAAATCTAGAGCAGAAATTTTAAATGATCATGCAGTTCAACTTGAGCTCCAATATCAACTCAACTATATTGAGTAGGCCTACGCTGAACGTCAGCGGCGAGGGACATGGCTAGCCACACGCTCTTTTGGGACGATGCTAAGAAAAGAAGAGGCCTTGTATACCATGCGTAACTCTCTAGGACTAGAAGAAATTAAAAGACTTCGTGGTCTCTTAATTCATTCGTCTAGCTTAGACTTATTTTTCTTCTTTTTCGTATTCTTCATCCCACTCTTCTTCGCATTTTTCTTGGCAACCTTGTACGCACTCAGGGATGGGCAAATTACATGGTAAAATGTAATTGAATTACAAATTACAAATTACTTGGGAAAATGTAATTGAATTACAAATTACAAATTACTTTAAAAATTTGTGGAAATTACAAATTACAAATTACGTAATTTCAATTACATCAAATTACAAATTACATACATTATTGGGATCAAGAAATTCAGTCGGGAAACACATGCTTTATTTCCACTGTTCATATTATGTATTACACTGCTTGAAACTGTTTACTTAATTTTCTCTAAATAGTGCAACTCCTTGAACAAGTTATCGATAACCGGCGTCTTTTTGACCTTACAATCATGCTTGCAAAACTATGAGTCTATCTACCAGTGCAGATGAAGGAAGTGCAGCATTAAATTGTATAAATAATATCTTTACAGTTATCCATGCGTGGTCTACAAAACATAGAAGTTAGGCTATATGGGAGTAACTTCTCACTGGATCGATGCATCTACATAATACATTTGAGCGACCTGATCAGTTGCCTTAAGTAGCAAGCAGATGTTTTGTTGGAGCACACATGCATGATGGAGTAGCACAACTGTAATACATTATGAGCTCGGTCTAACACTTGGGAAAATTGCTGCTACCATTTCTGACAATGGCTCCAATTTGTGAAAGCATTCAAAGAGTTCAGTGTTGCTATCGTTCATTCCAGAGTTACTATAGTGATGGCGATCAAGATAAGGAAAATATGCTTTCAAAACTGCTCTGGTTCTAGTTTTCTTTTAAAAGTAATTGATTTTAGAGATGTAATTTGAAATTACAAATTACATGAAAAAATGTAATTGAATTACAAATTACAAATTACATTGATCCAGAGCAACAAATTACAAATTACCAATTACAATTGTAATTCAAATTACGTAATTTCAATTACATCAATTAAATTACTGCCCATCCCTGTACGCACTCTTTTCCTTCGCATTCTGCGCCTCGATCCTTGTTTAAGTAGAAGAAGATGTTATCTTGTCCAAAATGTTGATCTTAGAAATAGTTCACGTCTGTGCCCATCTGATCCTCTAAAACAGGACTCGTACCTCCCTCGGACTATTCTTTTGGACAACCCCTAGCTCTTACTAGATGCAGCGCTCGTGAATAAACTGGTGCCCTGCGCTTGGATTTCGAGTGGCGCTTTAATTATCCATTATCATTCATGTTAAGCATTTCTGCGTTTTTGTCAGATTGTTTTTCTCAATTAAACGAATATAATTATATCTTTAGAAGTTTGAGATTACGATTACGTTTTCTGGAAGTTACCGAAAAAGTAGTCTATCTAGAAACGGAAACGGAAATAGTTGGTCTATTTTTAGACGGATCTGGCGAACCCAGGGTTTCGAATGTTCAACATGTCTAAATTGTCAAAAACGTTGCATCATTAAAGACAGTAAATTTAGTTTATATATTCTTTGCCTATTCAAAGTGACAAAGAGAGTGTGAAGCTAAATTCTGAATATATCTTTCCCAAACGTTAATATTTTTGTAGATTCTTGCAGACGCCGTTCAGCCATGCATGCGTTCATGTTTTCTTGCCCTACCAACAAAGACACCAACTTTTCTCTTCAGCTTTTATAGCGCCTTTATATAAACAGACAAAGCTACAACTTTGTATTTCAAGTTCTAGGATAGAGACAGTGCGAGTCAAATTTCTGCATATGTCTTTATTCAAGCAATACCATTTTTATATGTGTGCAGACGGCGTGCATTCGTTCATGCATAGTTGTCCTACTGCCCGTGCTCAAAGTACCAACTTTAAGAGTTTTCAGCTCCGCTACTTCTATAACCAGAGCTTCTGCTACCTGTTTCAAGTTCTAATGAAATAGTAACCAAAAACAAATAATGGGAACAGCATTATAATTTTATGGCTGAAAGAATTGATGGTAACTCATCTGACCAAATTCCAAGCCAAATGAAATAAAGAACAACTTCCCTTTTTCTTTTTCAGTTCTATCGTCACTTTGTTTTTGTGTCTTGGCTTCTGAGTAGTTACACTACATCAATTATATAGTAATTTGGTATAATTTTTAATACAGATTTCACAGCCAATAATTTAAACAAATTTGGGGCATCTAAGCTTGAGAAGTTGCTTTTAAACAGTTGTGGTGATGTGTGAGAGATTGTGTGCACTGATAGAATTTTACTGTTCATAATGTTAACAATTTTTCTTATTGCCTTTGTATTTCTGTTTTTAGGAACGAAATCATGTGGAGCACATTGTCTAAGTTCTTTGGATTAGTCAGCGAGGAAGAAGGCACTTCAACTGACAAGGGTGATAAAGGTGCGGTAGGCGCAGAAGAGAGCCCCGCTGTGAGTCCGCAAAGAGAATGGAGAGAATTTGACGGACTTGTCACGAGCCTTCACAGTTCGTACGGGCTGATCGATAACGAGGTTTACTTCACTCACGATGTTGTGGCAGATGGCGTCATGCCTAGAGTCGGTGACACGGTGCACGTGAAAGCGTCAAGAAAGCATCAGGTTGGAGGTTGGAAAGCCGAATGTGTCAGCCGGGTGAGTGGCAGCAAATCCTGGGATAATGACTGGGAAGAAGATGATGAGGATGCAGTGGAGGAGGAGGAGGGAGGATCTGAAGCTAAGACAGAGGAGGAGTCGAAGGAGAGGTTGGAGAAATCCAGACGGCTGCGGGAGAAGCGAGCCACCGAAAAGGCGGCCTTGGCGGAACTGTTGGCGGACAAGAATGATGTCTCCATCACTAAGTTTCTCGACTTTGGCCAAATGGAAATTGGAAATACCAAGTCACTGAAAATAGAAATCAAGTAAAGATTTTTTTTCTGTTTTGAATGTTTGAATCAATTTCAAGTGATAAATGAACTGCTACATGAAAAGTTTAGCACTCTTAAGCATAAGGATTATTTTCATGTACAGTTAAGACTCCTTAGAAACCAACTTTTGAGAGCAAAATCAGGTTGGATTTTGCTGAATATTTTGATGAAAAGAACATACATTTTTATCCTTAGAAGTAAAACAGTTACAGTGATTTAATATGTATAATTCTGTCAAAAAGTTTCTTAAAATTGCTAGTTTAATCTAACCTTCAATTAAGCCATCTGGTTTATTTGAATAGATTTTTGTAACCTGAGGTTTTACATGAAACGTTTAACTGATATGTTATGCATATTTATCCGATCTATTTGAACCAATTTTCGCTATGCAAAATAGCCTTCTGTGTTAACAGCCCTGTAATTCTGTCAACAAAGTTTCTTAAAATTGCTAGTTTAATCTCACCTTCGATTTGGGCATCTGGTTTTTTTTAATAGATGTATTTGTAACCTGAGGTTTTACATGAAACCTTTAACTGATATGTTATGCATATTTATCCGATCTATTTGGACCAATTTTCATGCAAAATAGCCTTCTGTGTTAATGGTTTCTTGTTCGTTGAATTTTCCACCTTTTTGAATTTTGTGTTTTCTTTGAACGGAAGAGGAGCTGTTCTCAGCCACTTCTACATGCACCATCCACAACCTGTATTGCCTTACCACGTTTTGTGATGATGGTCTGTAGGGGAGGTCCTAAGGTTAGAAGGCATTTGATGGTTCATGAGCTCCTTGCCAATACTTAATTATACTGTGTGATAACTTAGTGTGTGCTAATGACCTGGAAAGGTCACTCATTATGTGGAGTCCACTCGGCAGGTTTGAACCCACAATAATTGAACTACAGACTAAACGCACTGCTGAATGGACTGCCATTTTGTTATGTGAATTGTTAACAGTTCAGTAACTTTTGTTATATGCTTTGTTCACAGTATAGTAACCTTTTTATTATTCAAATTGTTAGCAGTTTAGTAACGTTTTTTTTGGGAATTGTTAACAGTCTATTAACCGTTTTTGCTATATGAATTGTTAACAGTTTAGCAACCCTTTTTTATATGAATTGTTGACAGTTTAGTTTAAGTCTTTTTATGGTTAACAGTTTGATAACACTTTTTGCTCTATGAATTGTTAAAAGTTTAGTAACCTTTTGTTATGCAAATTGCTTAGTAAACTTTTACTGTTTCTTTCCAGGAATAATGGTACGATGGGCCAAACTCTTTGTGGATGGTTGTTCAAGTCTAAAGCAGTTTCATCACAGTTTGAACTCAGCCCGATAAGATTGCTTTCAATCGACCTAAAACAGTCGTCACGGAAAGCGCAAGAGACTCTTCCAATGATCCTTGACAGTGGAAAGGCTGCTATGGTAACAGTTTATTGCAATCCCCGGTAAGTTTATCTTTCACTTGGTCTTGTAATTTTAAAATGTAAATTTTGTATTGTATTTATTTGAACATTTATAAAGTGCTTCTCACAGTATGGACTATTCAGAGGCGCTCAGTGTAGAAGCCCGGGGAAAGAGAAACGCCTTCAGGGAACGAGCAGGTGAGGAGGAGAACCCAGACAATAGCTTTGCTCGCAGAGGAGGAAGGTCATTCGAAGCAGATGACCAACGTTGGCCTAGAGCTGTCCTGGTCTGAGGGACAAAAGGATAAATTTTGGAGATATATATGCTGCATCTCAGCAGGCAGCCATGGACAAGAAAATTTGCTCTGCAAGACGTTAATCAGGTCAAGTTTAACACACCAATTGACTAATTTTAGTGCTTGGTGAAATGCATTTTTTCAGCTTCATCAAAGCTGAGCTGATTCAGTTTTTAATCTAGAGATTAGAGTTGATCAATGTTGATAAAAAATTCTGAATGGCAGAGGTGCCTCTTTAGAAGAACAAGATCAGCAGTTCCTTTTAGCCGTGAGCAGCCATGGGTATGCAGCGTTAGCGACTTCATTTTCTTAGCTTCGGCATATGATGGTGGGTGGCCAGTCCTCTTCCTCACCATCTCATCTTCCCACTGAAAGTGTACTGTCAGTGTACTCTTTGTAGCTGAGTTGGCTAAGGGGTGCAGGTGGAGCAGAACAGTATAACCAAGTTTCTGCCCTGACGAGGATTTGAACCTCTGACCTCTTGATTAACAGTCTTGCATGCCAACCGCTATGTACACTATTGATTGCCCAGTTGCCTCTTTAAATGATTGTTATATGGTTCTGTGGATCTAGTGGCCAAGAATTGTATGCGTTTCCTTTCTTACTCACAGATACTTGGGATTGGATCAACAGATCGTGGTGTTTGAGTTTGAGGGCTTTGCCATTGGTCGGAGGATTGAGGTCACAGTTCTTGACCTGACCCAGCTTGATCTACAGCCTGTTGTGCCTTACAAGAAGTCACAGGCAGCTGGACGCTACCAGCAAACAAAAGAGGCTTGGATTGTACCTGGTCAAAGACCAAATTGGTAAAGTTTGCTTAAATTTTGGCAACTATCCTTTGATAACATAACTTGTCCAGATATTGTTATAATATTTTGGAACTAATTTAATCATGGGTAAGAACTAAACATTTGTGAATTTTAATTTAATATGAACTGCATGCCAAAGAATGTCAAGCCTTTCACCAGCAACTAACACCTTAAAATCATTGCTCAAGGTATTTATTTTGTAATGTGCAGTTTTTGACCATACAAAGACCTGTGATTTTTTTAACATCTGGAGTCATGTACAGCACTCTTTTTTCTTCGACTTTGTCTGTCTTTGATTCTGTGGAGATTACCATTATTGTTATTACCATTATTAATTATTTTGATGAATTTCTTTGTGTTTTTCTTTTTCTGAAGTTGTTTCTGAATGGCACAATGAAACATCTCTATTTAAAGGGGTTCCACAGGCTCACTTGGCTATTAGGCAGCGCCATGCTTTTTTGGGTGTGGACACCACCATTTGGAATGATCTCCCACCAGAGCTGCGGTCATTACTGCTAATCAACCCAACTTGGTTTTATAAGTCACTCAGGTCTTTTTCCTTTAGTCATGGCTGGGCTGGGACCGCACCTGAGTAGTTTCTTTGAAGGGGCGCTATATAAAGTATCTGAGAGTGAATGAACAAATGAAGGACAAATGTTTTTGGTCATAGGGGACATTCTGGAGCAAAGCTTCCCAAACGATTGCCCCAACATCCGGTTCCAGAGTATGTCCGAAAGTGTCTCCTAGAGCAGAGGGATATGACCACCGTCTTGCCAGTTTTGGTTAAGGTATGAATGTTCATCTTTTATGTCACGTTATATGCAATTAATAAATCAGGTACAAAAATTCTCAGTGCCACACAAAAGATTTTGATTGGTAGGTCAGTTTTTCCCCCAACATTTGGTCAGAAGATGTCCACAAGGACCAGGTTGTTGGTCAGTTTTAACCCTAGGGAGGTCAAGCCAATGAAATGGTAGCATTGCTGGAATTTGAAGAAACTACATAAGCAATTCTGATTATAAATAGAAAGTATGCTAATTTTGAGACTATGCTAAAGCACTTTTTAATGGTGCAGTGGAGTATTTGCTGAATTTAATTGAATGACTTCTCACTGATGTATGGCTTTTTTAGGAAGATGGTGTTTCTGTTGAAGATTTTTTATGCATGTTCTGTATCCACCTATGTTACACTTTAACAATGCATGTTAAAACGTGACTGGAAACTCAATGCAACTTGTTAGAAGTGTTGTACAGGGGTCCATAGAGTAGTTGCAACATCACTGGCGTGAAGAGCAGTTAGAGCGGGATCTCTTCCCGCAACCCCCCACAGGTCCACTCAGCCTATCATTTGTTTTTGGAGCGTTGGTAAATGAGATGTAGGACGTGATGGGCGTCTTGCATGGCTGCCATATGCAGTTAAATTCAACTACTGTAATAACTTGTGATCATCCGTTCATACTTCATACTGAAATTGTAATCATCCTGCTTAATTGTCAGTTTGAATTAATGAAGAATATGATTATTATTATTATTATTTTAAGAACGTCACAAATGCAAAGTGACTATCTGAGAAGTTTTCAGATGTGCTATGCAACACCAGTTTTAATTTGTTAGATGTAATTAATGTTGAGTTCCACTGTCATCTGCGTTGTTTGTTTTTGTGCTTGAATGGTTGTAGTTTAGCAGTTAATTTCTTCCGTATGTGTTTTTTGCTGCAGCCTTTATTACCCGAAAACTATGCTGCTCGATTCTCCGCTCTTCTTTTCCTGGAAGAAATCCAACAAGAGATAGACATCAGAGAGTTTGACCTCGACAGCGTAAGTTAAGAAATTCTATCTAGAATCAGGCAGTTATTTGTTAATTAAATGCTGGACCTGAGTGGCTCAAACATTCACATATGCTTCTATGTGCTTATGTATCTAATGCTTGTGTAGAGCCTAAGGGCACTTAACATGACTAACAGACTTAAAAGGTGAGACTAAAGATAGATTGAAAGTGTTTCGTGAGCTGAATGTGACAGATTACTGCATTTTTTTATGTTCTGATACAGTGCATTACAACAATAATACAATTTTGCTTTGTGTTATCTTTAAGAAAATTTTCAATATGCGCAATCACGCAGAAGTGCAGATCTAAAGCACGGCTAACCATTAATCAGCAATTAAGCTTTAAATTGTATGAATAATTTGATCAAAATGTTTAAGGCCCATCTCTAGTAAATATGTATATATATTTTATATGAGAATATATATATACTTATTCTGGTATAAGGAAACTTATTATATTATAAGGAGGTTTTGCTGTATGTAAAATGTTTTACATTCATGCTTTTGCCTGTTTTCTGTAGGTCTCTATGCATGTGGTGGGTGAGTTTCTTGCCCTGAGAATCCCTGGCCTGGCTGAAGGTCGTCCATCTCTGCTTATTGGAGATCGTGCCATCTTATCAGAACCAGAGGAATCTGTAGTGGCTCCATCTTATGAAGGCATTATCCATGAGGTAGGTGACCAGCTGAGCCGGTTTATTAACTAGGACTTTGTTCTTCGTTAACAAGCGTTTTTGATTGCTGGATCTGAATCGGGAGAGCTCTCTCCCTGCGTCTGTGCATTCTGCTCAACCACTTATCTGTACAGTGTCAACTGAGACTTTTTCAGCTGGCTTTATCTATAGGGGGTACTTGATAGTGTGGTGGTTAGCTGAACTGTCATTCAAGGTCGCAGGTTCATATTCCCAGCAGGGCAGAAATTTGGTTTGAGGTTTCTGCTCCACCAGTGCCCTAGCCCCAACTCGGCTATAACGAGTACACTGACCATACTCTGTCGGTGGGAAGATGAGACGGCAAGGGAGAGGACTGGCCACCCCGCCTTCATACGTCATTGCGTCCTCTCAGATTCTCTGACCGGCTTGACGTTTTCATTCCCGTGTTAGGACTACAATGGCTCAATCTAGATCCTTTGCCTGCATAGGTCTTTCCCTATGGAATAGACTCCCTCCTTCTCTACGCTCTACAATCCTCTGATAGCTTCTCTACCTCTTTCTCACACAATAAAACCTACCTTTTCTCTTGGAGTACCTCGCACTGGGAGCGCTTCTGTACGGTTTATGCTACGAGAATCGCTTTATAAATGATCAAATGCAATGCAATACAATATGCGGAGGCTAAGAAAATGAAGTCGCTAACACTTCATACCCATGGCTGCCTCAGGGCTAGCTTAAGGGACTGCAGCTGTCCTTCCTAGATCCATCATAGGCTGACTGACTTTATGGTCCGGTATTGGCCTGACTGCTGTTTGGTTGGAGTGCCATTGGTTGGTGCCTTTACATAATTATATTGTTAAATTCATTTGATTTTGATTTTGTACCATATTCTGATTCATTTTTCATTGGCTGCATAATCATTTTTAGGTTTTGAAAGATGAAATTAACTTGAAATTTTGTGAAGATTTTCACAACAGTTACACCGGAAAGGAATACAATGTGAGATTCATCTTTAGCAGGTAAGGAACACTGCTACTATGTGTGCTAACTGATTATTATTCTGTACTTAGTGACATTTGATAGACTCCTAGCTAGCAGCCACATGCGGTGTTACATCGTTTATGTCAAATATGTTATTTTTATATAACTGTACCTAGTTGCAGTTTGTCAACTTCATTCATTCATTCATTCCAGAAAGTTATATAGCGCCTCTTCAAGAAGCCTACTCAGAGGCGCTCCCAGTCCAGCCACAGCCAAAGAGAAAGGACTTTAGCAGTTGGTAGAAAGCAGGCAAATTATTCCAGGGCAGTAAGCGTAACGCAGGTGAGAGCCCATTCCAAGTGGAGGGACCAACAACTGAGAAGGCTCAATGCTATCTGACCGAGGAGCGGGCCCGAGGGACCAATAGCTCCCCCTTAGCCAAGAGCGCAGAACTTGACGAGAGGCTAAGTCGGAAACCGGGCGACAGAGATGAGATAAGTAGGACGGAGCACTACCATGAATATATATATTATATATAGCTGTGCATAATAAATCAACTTTTGTATGTTTTCAGTGCGGTGACAGTTCAGATTCAAATATGCTGTACCGGTATTTGGTTCAAATCCGACCAGCACAGCCAGTGGCTTCTAATCCCCCTAAACAACCGGGCTCAATCCCTCCTTCCCCCGGGCCGGCCTCCCCTCTCTCCCAGATCCCATATTGCCGACAGTTTTAGCTCATTTCTGATTAGATAAATGTGTCTGTAATTCAAAGGTTTCGTCTGCTAAAATATCACCAGTCCAACTTTTATTTATGCGAAGATTTCATTCATCAATCCAGCTTCCATTTCGGCAAACAATTATTTTCATCAATCCAGCTTCCATTTTAAATTGACCATAAATTATACAATGGATACCCATGCAAAATAATTAACATGGAAGATTACCAGTAGGCCTAAAGTTGTTAAATTTAATGTTAAGCATGCTAGCCAACAGGTTTATATAAAGTAGATTAAAATCTCGCATTTGCAATCGCCGAGGCATAACAAATTCATCAATCTACTCGAGTTGAGCATTAATGCATTATGGCATAGAGAGGAAAGTTGCTCACAATGCGATAAGGATCATAAGGTTCAAGTAAAATGAAAGGTTACAGTTATAGTTGGTTATGGACAGTACGCCACTGTATCGCTAAGTCGCTAGCCTAGTAGGCCTAAACTTGAAGGCGTGATGCTTTCGACCATTTACGTATAGGCCTATTGGGCGACTTAATCGGACGATGTCACCGGTTCACACTAATTTACACAAGAAAAGTGGGTCTTTGACCGTCTTTCACAGAACTGTGAGTGAACACTCTGTAATTTCTAGAAAATGTGATAAAATTGAAAGAAACACTTCCCCTCTGTTTTTCACTGGGCTCAACTTGCGCCCGCCCGGTATAGGGATAGAAGCCCCTGGGTGGAGAGAAGGAGTCATGAGTTAGATTTTTAATCTATTTCAGTAACCATTAAGCAGGCCATGCTTAACACTTAAACGATGACACTGTACTAAAAGCGACTGGGAAACCAAAAGCAGCTCGTCGTTAAAGTGATTAAACAAAGCTCTATGATCAAGAGATTTTGTGGTGTGGGTTTTTTCCAGTCATATTCAATTCAGTCCTTTTTGCATCTTTTAGCTGCAAAGTAGCAATTATTTTACGAGTTATTGATTTATTTTTGGCAGAACCAACTTCAGAAGATGTCATGCTGCATCTGAATATGCCTCCAGGCTGAAAAATAACAGTGAGTACTGTAATTAAAGATGTTTTATTATTCAATTTTTTTATTGAGATGATATTTGTTAAATAGTTACTTAACACTGGAGTTGGATGTAGAACACTGGAGTTGGATGTAGGCCACTTCATTCATTCATTCATTCAATTTATATAGTACCTTTTCAAAGTTTGTACTTGGAAATATGTATGTATGTTGGTATCTGGACTTTTATAGAGTGCATTTTAACATGGTGGTCTAAGTGATCTGAACAAGTGTATTGTATTGTATTCAAACATTTATAAAGTGCCTTTAGTAGGGTGAACTGTTCAGAGGCGCTCCCAGTGCGCAAGGCCACGAGAGAAGAAATAGGTTTGACAAAAGAAAGGAGGCAGAGTGGTTACCAGCAAGAATTTGAGAGCGAGTAGATGGAGACAGCACATTCTAAACTAAGAGAGGGACCAATTGAGGTACAGTACGGGGCCTGGGCCACAGCTGTTCTAGTATGAGCAACTAGAAGATGAAGTCTGTTTGAAGAGACTAGTGGACGATGCGAGGAGGCTGAAAGAGGGTGGAGTAATAATAGGTGGATCTTAACATAGCTAGAAAAAGTAACTTGAGCAGAGTTGAAAGGATAGCTTGAATGTCAGTGGGAATGGACCAACGTGTGAGAGTGCACGTTACTTCCAGCCCAGGCTTGATGAAAGAAGACAGCTTTCAACTGCTGGTATCGCATGCATGGAATGTCCATTAGTCAGAAAACTGAACTCTAAAGAAAGCCCATTTATGGAGGAGCCGTCTTCAGCCACTTCCAAGTTGATTGATTGATTGATTTGATTGATTGATTGATTGATGTTGCACTGTTCGTAGTTCTGTTTCCGAAAAGTCTTGATGTCAAGGCATCCCAGATGCACCCAGCAGGAGGCAGTTCTCGGAGCGCCATGGCAACGGTGGTGAAGGTTGGACCGGTCACTGGAATCAAGCGATGTCCAGCACGACCTCAGGCGAAAGAAATCTACGCCAGCCACGTATTCTTCAACGATTTGCTCAACTCTCGGCAACGGTCTGCAGTCTTCAGAGTCTTGCAGGGCCAGGGAAGACCGACCCCATACATAATCTTCGGTCCACCTGGTATGTTTCAGGATCTTCTATTTCAAGTCCTCCTACAGTTGGGTTCGTTGTCATGGATGTTAACTGTAATCGTTATTGTAAACACATAAATTTATTGAATTCTACTTCATTCATTCTGAGAATTTATATAGCGCCTCTTCAAGATATCTACTCAGAGCCCAAGACTCTGCGCAAGCCTATTATGATGTTAAGTGTCATTACAAACGAAAATATTACATCAGTTAGCAACACAGAACATGCACAGCAAGCTAGAAGAGTCACCACTGGCTCGTGCGTGGAACCTACCAATGGATTCCCGTCGACAGCTGATGGCATGGATGTTCAGAGTCTCTGAGCCAAGTTATAAGCTACATGCTTCTGTTGCCAGCCCAAGACTCTGGCAACTTGAGCTTTCTGCTGGCAAACATTCACTGTGTAATGTTTATAGTTTGTGTCGGTCTTTAGATCTCATCTAAAACTCTTTTACTGGTCTCGTTTCCTTCGTAGGCTGTTTCAATGGGTTCTCAGATTTTTTTCCTGTTGGTTCTTTTTGATATGACTGCCTTGGAATTTGGTATTGATAATTACTTTGCTTTGTAGCAACCATTGAGTGATGTCTTGAGTATTATTACAGTGTCGCTATAAAAGTCTTTGGACTATTATTATTGTCTTGCCCCGTATTTTGGGTAACGAGGGGTATTTAATTATATGAAAAGGAGTTACTTTTGAATGAAAAGGAGGTCAACAGTAACTCGGTAAGTGTGTGTTGCTCAAATCCTAGGTACTGGAAAGACTGTTACAGTGGTTGAGTGCATACTTCAGATATTCTACCATCTGCAACATGCCTGCATTCTCGCCTGCACTCCTTCAAACAGTGCTGCTGACTTACTGGTGAGACTTACATTGTACTTTCTCGATAACACAAATCAATACACAGATTATGATATAAGTAAGTAAGTAAGTAAGAATATTCTTTATTGAGAAGCACTAACATTGTCTGCAGAACAGAAGCTTTGCAGAGTCACTTTCTTTCAATAGAAGTGTATATTAACATGTAATTTGATACCAGTTTGACCGCAAATGGCTGCTGGACTAGAGAAAAGTGTGGTTGTTTTCTAGAGCCACAGAGCCAGCCTGATATAGTCAATTTTTGTGTCAATGTCTTAAGCATGAGGCTAAAATGTAGCAGATAGTAAGATTATTATTATGTTTGGAATGCCCTTCCCTCCTCTACATATTACCATGTCTTAGGGTCTCTTCCTACATCCTCCATCCTCAAAACCTTTTTTACTTTCGGGTTCTTTCACTAGGAGCGCTACTGAATGGCCACTGCTGTGAGCAGCACTATATAAGTTAATAAATACAATACAGTACAGTTATAGACAATGAGGAGAAAGAAATGTATTTTTCTGAACTGGGAATGGGAATAGTTCTGTGTTATACATTTAATACTGGTCTAACTGTAATGAATCAACACTTGGAGTTGTTATCTGATTCGATCTGTTTATAATTTTTATGGTTTACAAAACTGTTTGTATTGTGGTTTGTAGGCTGAACGCCTTCACCAGAGTGGATTGGTTCATGTTTCTGACATGGTTCGTGTGAATGCATTCCAAAGAGGCCATGAGGTATGTTCCAATAACCACTGAAGGTACTGGAAGAAGAAGAACCGTCCCCAAGCTAGCCATGAGAGCAGCCATGGATATGAAGTGTTAGCAGCTTCATTTTCGATAGAGTACTGGTTTGTACATCATTTGCAGCTTTCAGTTTGTATAGCTCCGTTATTCACCTGGATTGTCAATCGATTCTGGTTAAGTCGGGGGTTCAAATATCCGCCAGGACAGAGAAATTTGGTGTGAGATTTCTGCTCCATCTGAACCCTCTAGCCAACTCAGGCCAACTCAGCTATGATGAGATGGCGAGGGAGAGGGACTGGCTATGACGATTGTTCACATGGCCTCTGGTGAGAATTGAATGTTTCACCGAATTTTATGCATTGAAGGCTGTTAGAGAACTGAACAGAGTTAGATTGTAAATAAAATACACCCGCACTCATTTGCTGAGGCTAAAGCAAAATGAAGTCGCTAACACTTCATACCCATGCCTGCCTTCTAGGGCTAGCTTAAGGGATCGAACTGCTCTTCTTCTTGGCTCAATGTTATTGAAATTAAAGAAATGTTATTCTGTTGTACCGAATATTATGCACTGTAAAGAGAACTCCATGTAGCTACTGGTAGTTTTCTTATATCGTATTTGGTACTCTTTTGATTCCCAGGTTCAATTTAGCAGCATGTTGTTGGTAACAGCATTTCAAGTTTTACAGATTTGCTCTCTGCTCTTTTTCCGATCAGAAATTGTTTGACAAGCCTAACAATTTCTGTGTGGATTCCTTTATTTTTGCTCGGCCATTTGATTGCTCAATAAGTCAGAAACTAATAAGTGTAAAACTTTATAATTCTGTCCATTTAGGTTATTGAAGAAGATGCAGAAACTCCCTAATTAATGTATCAATTATTCCCAGCCTGTCTTCTGCATTGATGGGTTTCTGGTTTTCAGAACGTGGTGGAAAGTGTGAAGCCATACTGTGCAGATGTCGATGATTTGGACACAATCAAGACAAAGAGAATTGTTCTGTGCACATGCTCGACGGCTGGAATGTTCTATGGAATGGATCTGTCTGCCGGCCATTTCAGTCACGTTTTTGTTGATGAGGTTAGTTTCAGTTTGTTGTGCATGAATTTCTGTATAGATGACCATTGTTCACAATTCAATCAGTTTTGAAATAACTTAAATTTCTGTTTAGATGACATCTTTTGCAGTCAGAGTTTTGTTGATGAGATTAATTTCGCTTTGTTTCACTTGAATAGCTTAAATTTCTGCATTGACGACATCTTTTGCACAATTTATTCACGTTTTATCATGAAGCTTTATTCATTCATTCATTCATTTCAGATATTTATATAGCGCCCCTTCAAGATTTCTACTCAGAGGCGCTCCCGACTACAGCGCGTGAATCCACGCCGAAGCGCATGAGCAATTAGTGAAGGACTTGCCCAGGGTCCCTGCTTGAGGTGGCTCTGGCTGCAAGGCACCAAATATACATACATATATATTTATCATCGAGACTGTTTCATTCTTTTTTACTTGAGTGGCTGGAATTATTATATAGCTTAGCACTAGTTATATGTGACCCAACAAGTCAAAATGGTTCACATGTCTGAAATTTTAGAATATGAGTATCTTACATATTCTTAAAGACCACATTTTTTGCTTTAAAATGACACAAAAGTTTGGGTTCTACCTTACTTTTTGACAAAGTTACGAATGATCATGATTGTGTCCAATTTTTGGAAAAATTTTCATTGATTTTAATATATAATCACAAAAATTAAAACTATACCCTGAAGAAAGATGTGAAAATACACATCAAAACAATGTATTTCATCAATTGTGAGATATCAGAAATTTTTCACCCATTTCCATTTAAATCTGAAAATGAGCAAAAATGGCTTCTGATCATATTTTGCTGTTTCTAGCCACGTAAATTGCCGACATCCGACTCATTTTGATTCCCTGGGTCACATATGTGGGAGCTCACAAACCTTTTTCTCAACTGTTGGGTCAGTGTGGAGAAGTTACTTTTGTGTTGACATTGCATTACAGATTTCAGTGCTCACATGCTGAAATGGATGATTTTTATTTCAGGCAGGGCAAGCGACTGAGCCAGAATGTATGATTCCTGTTGGACTCGTAGCGGGCTACGATGGACAGGTATGTCTGGTTGTCTTGTTGTCTGTTGTAAATTTTCATGAGTGTCTGACTGGAAACAGACATGGTTTAACCCTTTAACGACAAGCTGCATTGGTTTCCTGTACATTTTATTACACGCTTGTTGTTAAAGGGTTAAAGATGTGTAATGTAGTGTAGCTAATCATTCGTCTATAGTGTGCCTCTGGGATGTAGCTTCTTAATGTCTGGGCTGATCATTAAATTGAACAGTTGAATGGACATTGCAATTAGCCTAATGATTAGATAGTTAGAATTAGAGTTTCTTTTAGGCTGATGATTTTTAACGTTATTAAGGAATTTTAAATTATTGGGTTTTAATGTTTTTGAGGTATAAATTAGGTTAAAATTACATTACTGAAAGCATGTGGTTTCTGATGTAATAATGGGTCATTGAAATCAGCAAAGTAGCTGATTATTAAGTTATGAAGCATAGCAAAGGATAAGAAGACATTGAAAAAGTGGATGGAGTTGGGAAGATGTACAGTGCTGTTTGAAAGTGGGAGTGCTTTAAAGGCTATCTAAATGTCCTTGTACATTCATTCTCTCAATTGCATCATGTTTTTTAATATCCTTGCACAGTGAGCATCTCATGATTGATTACATTACAACTGAAATTTAATAATTATAATTGTAATTGAACATTTATAAAGTGCCACTTCGCGATTCAGAGGCACTCCCGACCCAAGTCGGTGCTATTGCTAACAAATAAGTATGGACTTCGGCATTTCTGAAATGCAGGGGAAAAGAAAGGCTGCCCTGCAGCATTTCAGAGGTGCACATTGAAGCCAGGCAAGCATCAACCACAAATAGAATGGATGAACTAATTTTTACAGTGTTTAGATTGAACGAAAGTCTCGGTAAGAAGTCACAACTTGTGGAGGTAGAGAGTTCCAACTTGTGGAACCAACAATGGAGATTGAGCACCAGCCAAAAAGACTTGTGTACGAGAAACAACAGACTTTCCAAAAATATCTGATCGAAGTGATTGACGTTGGCTGAACCTGTTTGCTATGAATTGCAGGAAATTTTGTTATCCAATCAACCACCTTGTCATACACTGAACTGTCTTGGTGTCTCTCCAGTGTTTCAAGTTCTAAACCTGTCAGCCTGTTCTTTGTAGATTGTATTGGCTGGTGATCCGCTTCAGTTGGGCCCTGTACTGAGAAGCAACTTAGCCAAGGACTATGGCTTACAGATATCTTACCTCGAGAGACTGTCTCATCTGCCTCTTTACACCAGAGATGCCTCGAAATTTGTCAGCCATGGATCCTATGATCCACTGTTGGTAAGTTTAGAATGATAGCTCTGCAGTGAAGAAGTTCTTGTCTTTACCTATCACTGTCTATAAAGCTTATATTATTTTCAATATTTATAGTCATAAATATATTGCAGTCATAATTTTACCTTAAATTAAGTTTACTTATTGGCAATTAATAAAAATTTATTTCAAAACAAAAGATTTGTTGATTTTACAGTTTGCTTTTTAATTAAACCTAGAACCCTTAAAACATCTTGCATTGTATTGTGATTTATTAAACTGTACATGTTTTTGGAAACATAGGTCCTAGTTTTAATTTAACGTCACCACATTGCAACAAAACCATGTTAAAATGCAACCTTGATTTACAGGTTTATGGTTACATTACCTTACAGTATTTTGCATTACATTATGATGGTTTACATTATATAGTTCTTTATTGCTGGATGCTTCAATTTAAATAAAGATCCTTCATCTCGGGCCATGTATTTTAGAATTGCAGTTGCTGGGGTCATGTAAAACCTTTAATTACTTCATCTCAGTTCACCTAACCAAAATTAAATTGTCATATCTTAGAACTGTTACCAAACCTTCATTCCTCTGCTCATTGTAAACTGGTTGTTCTTTTTGCATGCACCTCGACAGTCACAGTCAACATCTGCATGAGATAAACTCCGTTTGGATCTGCACATTATCTTAGCTGCATGCACTTTCTATAAACACTTGAGAACGGCAAGACTGCCTAGGTATGGCTGGGAGCGCCACTTGGAGAGGGACTAAATGAATTGCACTACACAAATTGCACTACACAAATGGCACTACTTAAATGGCACTATGTAAATAGCACTATGTAAATGACACTACATAAATGACACTACATAATTGCTTTCAATAAATGAATAATTGAACTGAACTTTATATTTTGTGTGTGTTGTTTTTAAAGGTAACAAAGTTGGTGGAGAACTATCGTTCGCATCCAGCACTCCTGAACCTGTCCTCTGAGATCTTCTATGATGGTGAGCTGGTCATTGCAGCGGATAAGTACCTGGTGGAGTGCCTCTGCAGTTGGGAGCACCTACCAAACAAGGACAGCTTTCCAGTACTTTTCCATGGAATTCGGGTGAGCGCAAGGCTTGTCTATAATTAATCATAGTTATATAGCTGTACAGATCGTGCAGTACAGTGTTCCATATTTTCCAGACTAGTTGCTGTTTTTTGCATGAGAGTCAAGGGCAGTGACCTATATAAAGCTGCTGAACTGATTAACTCGTTTAAAATCTAACTGCCTCTCTATCAGCAGCATATTATCCTTCAATCTCTTCAGCTACGTAATTTATAGAACCAAGCACTTATCATTGTAGATTTATAACAGAGGTTGTAATGATTAATTGCAGAATCGCTACAACTATCATAAGACCACAGCAAACATCAACTGGTTGAAATTTTTTTATTTCAAAGTGCATAAATTTAGTTTCCTTTGTTTTATGACTTCCGTGTTGCTTTGCCGATAGGGTGAAGATCTGCGCGAGGGAAACAGCCCCTCCTGGTTCAACCCTCAGGAAGCCATACAGGTGATGAAATACCTGCAGAGCGTAGTGCATAACGACATGTACCGACTGACCTACGACGATGTTGGCATCATAACGCCCTACAGAAAGCAGGTGAACTATCAATATGGCTTTTCAAACTTTGTTAATAATCTTCATTTTATTTTTCAAACTGAAACACTACAGTATGATTGCAATTCGTAGTATGAATGGATGATCACAAGTTATTACTGTCCAGTCGAATTTAACTCTCTGGCAGCCATGCAAGGCGCCCATCGCGTTCTACTGCTCATTTTACTAATGCCATCTGGTGAATGAAAGGCTGAGTCGACCTTTACGTTAAGTTCATCTGTTGCTGCTTAACATAGCCTCCTGTTGCCTGATTTAAATTGCCGAGATTTCTGATCGTGGTTTGTGGTTGTTGGACTCAGGTGGAGAAGATCCGGTTGCTCATTGACCGCCTTGGAATGGAAAAGGTGAAGGTTGGGTCTGTTGAGGAATTTCAAGGACAGGAGAGGCTGGTAATGATCATATCCACGGTAAGTCCTTCCTTAGCACTGAGGAACTTTCAGCTATTCATTTAACACGTTGGCCGCTAGGGACGTGTTAACACGTCCCGTCCCTTATTTCATACATTTACATAGAACGTTCAGCGGTCCAAGTGTTAAAGCAATCAGCAGCTGATTAATTGGATGAATTAGTCATCCCGTTGATTTGCTCTATAATTTATTCACTTAAACATTCATTTGCTTAATTTACCTGATAATTGATTTTCTTTATTCACTGAATCATTCAAATTAGTAATTCGGTGATTTGTTCATACACTTAATTCACTGAAAGGTTGAATTCCCTTGCCTCAGATTTGCGTTTTGTTGTGACCATGTGCGCATTGCAAATTTAATCATAATAATTAAGGTTCATTGGCTTACTTGACTTAATCATTCCCTTAATACACTGAATCATTCATTCATTCACATAATTCATGGGATCATTTTTTTCACTTAATTAACTGGATCATTCATTTTCTTCATTCACAGAATAATTGATTCTCTTTTACTAGGTCACTGAATCAATCTCTCCATTTGTTCATTCATTCATTCATTCATTCATCCATTCATTCATGCTAATGGATATATGTTTAGGTGAATGAATCTAACCTTCGTTATTTTGTTTTAGGTGAGGTCAACAGAGTCCTTGGTCAGTGTTGATCTGCGCTACACACTCGGTTTCCTTAGCAACCCGAAGCGGTTCAACGTATCCATAACGAGGGCCCATGCCCTGTTGATCATCGTGGGAAATCCCCATGTTCTTAGCCAGGCAAGGAGACTTCTGAGCCTATTAATACTTGTGCTTTGTTAACTTAGAAGAAGGTAATGTTGCTGTTAGTTTGCCATAGGATGAATGCTGAAATGGTTCAGATATAGAGGAAAGCTGACTCATACTTTGCTTTATTTTAAGTGTTTGTGAATTAGTTGGATTTCTAACCTAGCGATGTAGATATCGAAGCAAGGCAAAGTCTGAGCTTTGAATGTGTGGTCTTGTTTGAGGTTGGAGTTGGTGGACGATTGTTTTCCACGCCTGTGTACCAAGTTTGAATCCTAGTACATCTTATGAAAATGACTACTTGCTGTGTGACCTGTATGGAAGGTTGTCTGGTTGGTAATTGTAATCAGAAATTTTTATATAAATTAATCAGATGTGTCTTTTTGCTAATGTGAATGATGTTAAAGTTCTTGAGTACTGGAAGTTCATGAGAAACTGAAAAGTCACCGGTGGCAGGCTCCGTATACTCGCATTGCCTAACAAGCAAATTCCATTCAGTGTTGACAGTTGGCTTGTGTTCTGAGTTTCTGACTGTTGTGTTGAGGTTGAGGAACGGTGACAGCTGATAAACAAACTCTGCAGCAAGCAGTTCCATGGTTATGGTGATTGTGCTTCTGCTGAAATATCCTAAGAAGAAGAGAAGCCTTAAGCAAGTCCTGAGGCAGCCATGGGTATGAAGTGTTAGTGACTTCATTTTCTTAGTCTCAGCATATGAGGGCAGGTGGCCAGTCCTCTCCCTCACCATCTCATCTTCCCACTGACAGTGTACAGTCAATGTACTCATCATAGCTGAGTTTGCTAGCGGGTGCACGCAGAACGGAAATCTGAAATATGAAGTATTTGCGAAGTGTACTAAATGAGTGATTGCTTGGCCTTGTTATCAGAGGATAAAGAAATGGTGTATGGTCAGTGTAACTGTGTCGTTTTACTGGAATTTTATCTGTGTTTATTTTAGGACTTCTACTGGTGTAAACTGCTTCAGTACTGTGTAGCCAACAATGCCTACATAGGCTGTGACTTGCCTGAAATTGGATATCTCAAGTCTCAAACCAATTCAAACCGGTTTTCCGATGATACAGGTTCTTCCTCGGAAGATGGCGAGGAAGCTAAGCAGCAGAAAAGGCAAGACCTCCAGTCGAGAACGTTGAACCAGGCGGACAATTTCAGCAACATGACTGGAAATGTTTCAGAATCTAAGACTGGGATGAATTCTCATGTATCTCGCGCTATTTCAGTGCCAGACGAAGCCAGCGCGGCATTGAAGGTTTCTTCTAAAGAATCAACTGCTGTGGGTTGGGTGCCTTCTACAAGTCAAGATTCAGCAGAAACTAAAGAGCCAGTTGTCTGCATGAAAGAAGGTGAGAGTTCTTTCCTGCCAAGTGTAGATGTCTGTAATTCTGACAACGCATTTGGCAGTGCTGTGTCGATTGAGACTTGTGTTGAGAGCTCTGAAGCTGCCAAGGAAGAGAAAGGTGATGCCGAGAATTCTCTCTTGAATAAAGACAACCGCTCAAACATACCTCACGATGTTGTCAATGGAGGCACCAGCAGCACCATGCCTGAAAGTCAAGACTCTTTAAATGACCCTGTAAATGTTGATAAACAAATACAGGCAGCCAGTGTTAATAACGAGAAGGAAGTTTGTTCAACCGTTACAGTTGGTAACAGACAATGCTTCCCCAAATCCTGCGAAAATGGAAACCAGCAATGTCGGGGAAATGGACAGTAAAACTGAGACCCACAGGAATTCTCCAAAACTTTCCACTGGACATCAAGAATGTGTTGAAACTGGTGCTTTCAAGAATCAGAAGCCTGAGTTGGACAAAGAGACTCTGATGGAATCGAAAGACACATCATATTCTGACAGTGTTCATCCTGGACATATTTTTAACAAGTCTAAAGACTGTGATGGTGACCATGCAACTGCCGTCCTGATGTGCAAAGAGGATTCTATTACTCTAACTGACAAAATGGATGTTGTTAGTGACCTGTCTGTGATCAAGCGTGAAGAAAATGTTTTGAAAAATGTCACTGACGGTGTACTTCAATCAAGCATTTCAACTGTGGAACAGAACGCTAACAAAGTGAGTGCTGAACTTCAGGCTCCTGGTATAGTTGAGCGCGATATCAGCCCTGAATGCGATGAAACAGTGAGAAATGGTGTTACTGATACGATTCTGTGTGAAGGTGATGCTGAAGATTTGGTTTCAGCTACGGACACCTTGCCTGCCAATGAAAGTGCCTCTGAACTTGAAGTTACTGAATGCAAGCAGCAATTCACAGGTTCGTACATACTTGAGAAAGAAAGAAATGTCTCCCAAGGTGTTGATAAGTTGCAAGACAAAGAGAGAACGTGCGTTGAAGATTTCAAGGCAATTGGTCTTTGTGCATCAGTTTCTGCTAGTTACAGTATTGCTTCTATGAAATTGAATCTTGCTATCAAAGAAGAGGTCTGTCATGATGTGAACAAAAGTCCATGTGCTGATCGGAAGAGCATAGAAGGTGCTAGTCCAAGTGGTGAACCATCCAAGGTATTCACCAACGAAGGTGCAGTATACAGAAGTGCCTTTCAAAATTCCACTATGACTGGTGAGGAACTGCATTTAAGTGTCACTGATTTTACTGAAAAGGACTGTGAAAACATTGAACGTCCTCGGCTCAGCGAATGTGACAGTTCAAAGTCGTCTTTTGAGCCGTCATTTGGCAAACCATTGCCTTGCAAAGACTCGCATTTGGCCGAGTCCGCTGAACGGCTCGAGGATGTCCTCCAGTGTGATGAGCCGAATTTTGACAGTCATTCCCTGTTTGACCTCGTTGTCTTGGGTCGTGATGTCGAGTCAGTCACTTCAGACGTGTCACTTGACGTATGTGCCCCAGACTCGGTTTCTTCCGCCCATACTCTGTGCGATGATGACATGTTTGATTATGAAAAATTCACGGGCATGCGACTCAGTGACCCATCAGAACCTTGTGCGTACGTTGATAAATCTGTCAGTGATGTCAGCCGTGCGGAGGACAATCCGGCTGTTGGGTATTCTGACTATGGCAGTGATTTGTCAAAGATTGGCGTAATTCCACATACGGCGCCAACTGTCGAGACCTCCGAATCGAATGTGAAAACTGGCGAAAGAATGGTGCTGGGAAACTTAGATGATTTGGTATTCGAAGAAGACATGCGCATCCGTGGCCCAGATTCAAATCTCTATGATGTTGTTGAGATGGTTAGCATGACGCAACCGTCTCATTCTGGGTCAGGGAAGACGGTGCAGTGTCCGCAACTTGGCCTGGAAGAGATTTTCAGAGAAACACGTATTCAGGGAGATCGAGCGGAAATGACCAAAACAGAGTCCAGGGGAAGCGAGAGCGCTTGTCCACCGGATTGCAGCGCGGTTCTTTGCGGCTGCCTTCGAAAGTCATCAACTGGAAATGAAGAGTCGACGACAAAAGATACGACCACGAATATCGGTGATCACTCAAAGACAATAGGAACAGTAGGCACCGGCGATGCTTCTGAGACAGGTAGCGATCATCAGAAACTTCGTGAGGATAGCACAACGAATGCAGGCATCATAGGAGTTCCAGTTAAAGGTTCCATGAGCGAGCCTTCACTAGGGATCTCGGTTCCCCATGCCCCCGACAGTCACTTGCCTGCAAAATCCGCTTCACAGACAACGACCACCGAAATGAGAACCGAGAAGAATTTGCCTTACAGTCCAAGGGCCAGGGGCGGTGGATTTTCCAGCCAGTGGAGAAGGGGCAGCTTTGACAGGGAAGCAGCAAGGCATTCTTCTAAACCGTTTGATCGAGCTGGACAAGGCATTGACAATGATAATGGAGATATGGTAAGAAGTAACAGAGGAAATGGAGAAATGGACAGGACAGATGTTTTAAGTGAAAAGTCTTCTGAGATGTCAACAGGGGACTTAAGGAGATCTGGAGTGCGTCCAGCACAAAGAAGACCAGACGAGTCGGGAGGCAGGAGAAATTTCCGTGATACGAAAAGAAGTTCGTGTTTGGAATCAGCTAATGATGAGCAGGAATCCCATGCGGACGTGGAGAAGAAGATTATTCATCAGATGGAGGTAAAGTGAGCTTTAGTATTTTCCTATAGTAATGACGAATATCTTTCTATGAATGTATGTGTGTTTGTACCACGACATGCAAGAGTGTGCCTGTATGGGACCTCTCAAAGGCATCGTATACATGACTATCAAGTTGATGTAAGCAAAATGTGACCATAGGTATGGTAAGTTGAAAATATGTGCTCAGCAGGGGCCAGTATTGTATGAACGGTCGCAACTTTGGACGTAGCGCTAGTCCAGACTAGATTGGGCTCTAAGCCGGCCTTGCCAATTAAATTGGGTTGCATGAAGACATCGTTACCCGCTTGCGCCCGACTACCGCTACGGCTGCAAACAGCCAGGCGTAAAGTCCTTAGGCCGTCTTTGTGAACGAA
This sequence comes from Aporrectodea caliginosa, assembly GCA_020284085.1. Lineage (NCBI taxonomy): Eukaryota > Metazoa > Annelida > Clitellata > Crassiclitellata > Lumbricidae > Aporrectodea > Aporrectodea caliginosa. Next base: position 896,446 of record JACEVL010000549.1, on the reverse strand, counting down.
TTTGAAGATGGCGGCTGTTGCGATTCGTCGGTTTAACAGAATTGTTAGACGCCAAAGAGCGTTTAAGGATCGCCAAAATCCACCCGACTCGTTCTCGGACGATGAACTTTACGATACTTTCACGAATTGTTAATAATTTGTGACGAATTCAGCCACAATTGTACTGTTTAAAAATGACCACGTCCAAGGGCAACGGCTTGCCGTGGTGGAACATTAAATTTTCTCAGCTACGATCGAGTTGAATAATAGTTGAATGTGTTCTGTGAAAGACAACCTTAATCTTTTCATTAGCTATTTTTAGCGTGATAGTAATATTGTGATGAAACATTTGTGTTTAAACGGATCATCTCCGATAAAAATGCGCTAAAGCAACTGCTCGATGTTCGAGTTGTCTATAAATATTTTGCATGAATTGTTTGCCATAATCGCACAAACCATTGACGCTGGGTTTTACCACGCCAATTTAAATTTGGCCACGCCCATTCTGGGCCTAACTTGTTAGGCCAGCGCTTGCGCCCGGTTCATGCAAACCCCGTTTTCCGACGGCTGACATTTTCGGCCTACCAAGGCCGGACTTGGCCGTTAGGCTGGCGTAAAGTTGCGACCGTTCATAATACTGGCCCCAGAGGCAAATGAAATGGTACTTGTATGCAATCAAAGGTTGTTTTAAGATGAAGGGTAATGTGTCTAAAGAATTTATTCCATGCCAAGGACATTCCAATTTATTTAAGATGCAATTTCCACTTCACACCTGTTCAGTTTAATGAATACTTTTCAGTACTACTTTGGAGATTTCAATCTGATGAGAGACGGCTTTCTTCAGGAACAGATAGCACGTGATATCGAGGGATGTATCCTTTCTTAAGTTATAATTTTAATAATTTTCTCAATTTTGATAAAATACTGAAATTAATAATTAATGGAAAAACTTTTACAGTGAATTGTTTGCTAAAAAGTACTATTCAGGCTACATGTCATGTTCAGGCTAAGAAGTCGAACATACCTTCAAACAAACTCATATATTTGAAATATGGCATTTAGCTGCTTAGTGCCTTTGGTTGTTGCTTTTTAAGTAGAGGTTCTATATAAAATATAAACAAATTTAATTCCTGAATTTAATTGAAATTCTGAATGCAGCCTCAATAAGGCACAACCTTATTATAGTGCAAGTATGTAACAATTGTCTTATAAAAGGATGTGCTATTAGAAGGTTCTAGAATGTTCTGATTGAGTATTTATTATTTACTATGATAGCATTATTGTTTTCTTTAAACATTTGTAGAGAATAATCTTTAGTCAGTGACAGAGTTCTTTATTTTATTTTGAACTGGTTTAGAGAATAATCTATTGCCTGAAACAAAATTCTTTGTTTTATTTTTTAACTGGTTTGCAGAGTAATTTGTTGCCCCACATCATGTATATCTTCTGATTCTCGGCTGAAGCATGAGTGTTGTTTTCTTTGACCCATAGTCACAGGGGTTGACTTGTCTGTTATTATCACTTTCAACCGCATGAAGGCCCTGACGACCAACTTCAAAGTAATCTGTGATGCACTCAGGAAGTCTACCTCAGGAGTTGTTGAGGTAAAAGACATATACATATATAATACATATTATTTTTATTATTGTTATTATTACGGAGTTTTTATATAACGCCCCTTTAAGGTAATTTACTCAGAAGGGCTCCCAGCCCAACCACGGCTAAATAAGACAGTCTTTAGGTTAGCAAAGAACATAACATGGTGTGACCTATAGGCACTAGGCGGAGCGCAACAGGGAGCTCATTCCAGGTCCTAGCACCAGCAACCGAAAAAGAGCACCGCTGCTTAATAGTAGTCTGTGAGCAAGGGACTAAGAGTTAGCCTGATTAGCCGATCAGAGAGCAGATTGCTGTTGGACACCAGAGGTGGGACAGCAGAGCTGCCACTGGTATAGGGAGCGATGCCCTCCAACTTCTATAGTACCGGTGTCTAAATGCTTCAGGAGTTGTTGAGGTAAAGGCCATAGATATATATTAGTTCTGATACTTGTGCTTCTTGTCTCTTCTTAACTAGTTCCTGAAATTATGTACACTGTACAATAATTTTGGAACATTTTAGATCAGTGATGATAACACAAAGGTTCGCCGTTCGAGTCAAAATCCCCTAAACACCAACATGGATTCCTGGATCAAGGACTTGAAAACTCGAGCGGCTGTCATTGTAAGCATGTTCTCATCAAGCCATTGGTTTAAAAAAGTATCAAAATTTGTGTCCATTGCATTTTATGTTACGAACGAACCTAATGATATTCGTAACATCATTTTCATAGTTTTTGAGAGATCATTCGATAGTTGTGTCATATGATGTCACGATGGAAAGTCATAATCTGATGGAGATATCCAGTTGAAATCCAACACGTAGGAAAGCCAGTAAGTCAGGCTGTAGTGGGTAAACAAGTTGACTACAGTGGATAAACAAGTTGACTATAGTGGGTAAACAATTTGACTATAGTGGGTAAACAATTTGGCTATAGTGGATAAACAGGTTGACTATTGGGTAAACAAGTTGACTATAGTAGGTAAACAAGTTAACTGCAGTGGGTAAACAAGTTGACTATATTGGGTAAACAAGTTGACTATTGTGACTATAGTAGGTAAACATTGTGTCTATAGTGGGTAAATAAGTTGACTAAATTGTGGGTAAACAAGTTGACTATTATGGGTAAACAAGTTGACCTGTCTTCAGCATAGACCTTGATAACAGGATCATCATCACTGTTGTCCATGTAGAACGAATGTCCATGTCATCGTCATATTAAGTGGTGCATGCTATCGTTTGAGTAATTTCATTCATGAAGCAAGGAAAGCTTGTTCTTTTTGGAATATTACTAATATGTTTGAGCTTAGCTAAGTGGAAGCCCCTTTAGGCCATGGCTGTGAAGTTTATTGTGATAGCAACATGAAATAAACTAGCAGAATGCCTTACCTTACCCGATACCTTACATTTTGCCTTGCAGAAGAATTACCCGAGTTCAGAGACGATTGACAATATGCAGTCATTCTTTGAGACGTACGGTGGAGTGGCTCACATCGAAAGGGGAATCAACAAACGATCTTACCATCGGGTGAGCTTCATCTACGGCACATTCTGTTCCCTTACAGTGGGGCGCGGTGGTGTAGGGGTATGTTCGGTGCCTTGCAGCCGGAGGGTTGCGGGTTTGAATCCACCCTAGGACCCTGGGCAAGTCCTTAACTCGCAATTGCTCAGCGCTTCGGCGTGAAACTCCGATTCAGTGTCCGCGCTGTAGTAGCGCCTCTGAGTAGAAATCTTGAAGGGGCGCTATAACAAGTTCTCATACATAACTTCATGGGCTATGGGTCTGGTTCTCTTACCATCGAATGAGTTTCAGGATGTGTAGGTTTTGTTCTCAGAACCAAACTGTCTCTCACATCTTTATGTGGTGATATTCATTTCTTCTTTTAATTGCATAACTTAACCCCAGGCTTTGGAATTCACTGTTGTCTCTGTTCACTCTACCTTTTAAATACTTTAACGGTCCTCTCCCTTGCCGTCTCTTCTTCTCACTAACAGTTTATGGTCAGTGTACTTATTATAGCTGAGGTAGGGTAGGGGCACAGTTGGAGCAGAAATCTCAAACCAAATTTCTGCCCTGGCAGGGATTTGAACCCCACCTCTCGATTGACAGTCCAGCACGATAACCACTACACTATTTGAGCACCCCTCTTGTTGACTTTGACTGCAAATTGTGTGATGCAATTTAAACGAAAGTTAAAGTCCCCTTTTCGGTCGCATATTCTGCATAGCCCGTCTTTCAGTCTTGGAAATCTTATGGGTCTCGACTGGCTCAGTGGATTATTCTATTGCACTTAGATAGGCACTGACTGTGAATTGTTTTCTACAGGGTCCGAGCAGTAGTCGTCCTAGTTTTGAGCTGGTGGATCTTGTGATATTTCTATCCGAAGAGGGTTTGAAGAACTTGGCCAAAAGACGCTTCACAACACTGAAGAGAATGGGACTCTCTGCATGGTTTACGTAAGAAAAATATCAAACTAAGCATCACCATTCTGTCATCCTTTACGGAATCGTTATTATCTCACGAGCAGCAGTTTGCAATTTTTATTGATTCAAGTGCAATTTAAAGGAAGAAAATGTCAGAATAGCCGACAGTAGCATTTTCAAGCAGATAAGGCCCAGTAGCAGTATGTTTATTTGATAAATCTAAAAAAAATTTATTATTATTAAATAAATTTCTAACGCGCGCAAGGTCACACCAAAATGTGAATCTGAGGCACGTATGTTTGTGCATTGGTTTGCAACTTTTATCATTGCTTGAGTCATGTGAAAAATCACCTAGCACAAGTATGTAATGATTCTATCGTGCTACTGTGGTTTGAAGTTATTTTACTATAACATTTTGTTCCCTTTTAAGAAACTCCAAAGAGTGACTATAAGTTTGTACATTAAGGTAGAAGACGGTCTTTCTCTAGTTATCTGTAAAGCCAGTAATAGCAAACTTGTTGTTTGATCTAAAATTAAGTTTATTTACCTTTAAAGATGGGAACCAATCTTCCTGTAGTTACCTGTAAGGCCATTAATGACTAGCTGCTTAAGCTAAAGTGAACTGCTTAACCCCACTAGCTGTTTAAGAAGCCTTGCTGATACAACCTTTTGAACCAGTTTAAACAAAAGAAACCTACACAACCAGAAATAGGCTGTGTTACAGACTTTCATGATTAGCTAAAATACTGATTATTTTTTATTTCAGCGATGAGCTCAGCGATCAATGTGTCGACTATTTCTACAAACGCCGTGTCCAGGGCATCCCTAGGCAAAGCCTGCAACCTGTTGGATTTTCAGGGTCGCTAGGAGATGGAGGCATACAAAGAGAGTCGGCAGATGGCAGTAAATCGCAGCTAAACAGGAATCGCCCGTATCAGAGCAGTTCTCTTCAAAACCAGAAGTTCCATGCAAGTTCCGCTTCCCAGCATAGCGGTTTAAATGATGAGCACAGATTGAGGACGAGTGTGTCTGACGATGGAATTACTGTAAAATCAGCCGACGGGGGAGATGAAGGTGCTGCCTTTAGTCCAGAAGTGGGGCAACCTGTCTCCGAAATGCCACCAATCAGACCACTGATGGACGAGGAATTTTGGGCAAACCAGCGGCATTCAGCTGGTCACAAAACAACTTACAGACGCTCGTCAAAGCATCAGTACGCAAACAGGTCATATTCAGACAGTTCTAACACATACCAGAAGACTTTCGACCATAAGGCCTCGTCGGAACCGAGGACCACGAGGAGACCAGAGTCCCCGAGAAATGATCTGGAGCATTCAGAGCGGAAACTGGACCTAGATAAGTTGCTGTCAACTGATAACATGTTCAGCCAACGAAAGCCTTCCTCACCCAGCCACCAATCCTCTAACTCCTCGTTGCTGGACTCTAGTAATCTAGTGACAAGTAAATCGGGGGCATCTTCAATTTTGAACCAAGATGAACTGTCCACAAAAGCTCCAAGTCCCCAGATGTCGGACTCGTACGGTCAGGACTTGCCCTGTAAACCATCCACTTCGCGACGGTCACGAATAGTGAAGTGCTTTGACCCAGAGTTTAGCTTTGAACCTGCGCCAAGCAGTTCTGCCTTTTATGACAAGCGTGCTTCTGAAAATGGTCCACATATGGCATCGACCGCAGAAGCTGACTCTGTCCCTCCTCAGCTGAAACCTTTTGTGTCGTCCCCTCGTCAAAACATCCCAGAAATGAATCTGATCAGTTTAACGATAGGCGCAGACTGGTCTTCGGCAGCTGGAGGTCAACGACAGGGTGAACTACGACAACCAGAGGTCAACACCCATGAGAGTAGCTCCTCCTCGATGAACCAGAACCTGGAAGAAAGCCAAGTCAGTGAGGACACTCTGTCGTATTCATTACTGTCGGACCAGAGGGATGACGACATTATCATCGAGTCCAGTTGTGAGGAAGACCTAGAAATTGAGACCAGCGACAACGATACCAAAGGCGGATGGGAGTAAGCAGATGTAAATTCCTTTATTAAACTGAATATCTGTTTGAGCTAAAATTGTGTTTATGTACCTGAAAATGTACCATTCTATATTACTCTGGTTATGCTTTTTTCCTCTTCTGTTTGCCAAATTGTTTCCAGGATTCTGGTGATGCCCCTTCACTGCACTGTTTATATCATGTAAATACATTAATTCTGTAGTGTAAAAGTAGAGTATGTTGATAAATCTTATAACATCTGACTAAACTGTATTTATTTTGAGTATAGTGAAATGTTTCATCTGTCATTTTGTTTTTGTCTTGCAGAGCCAAGTAGTTTGGTCTTTCTTGTGATCGTAAATATCAGTTTTGGATTTCTGCCAGTCGACTTTTGTTGTTTGTTTTCTGTTTGTGTTTGTTAATCGTGAGTTTCATGTTTGTGTTCTCTCGTTTGTTAAATGAAGGTTTCTTGTATATTAATTGTAAGTTTCTTGTTTTTGGTTATCACTCTCTTTGAAGAGTTGCAAAAAATTTGTAGCAGTTACAAGTCTAATTTACAAGTCTAATTTGTATCAGAAGTTGATGTAATTTGTTTAATTGTTTCAATGGTTTGAGACAAAACTAGTAAACCACTCATTATGTGGTTTTGATTAGCTAAGTCAGATGACAAGGTAACCTCATTTGAGTGACTTTATTTTTCCTAATTGCAATCAGGTAGAGTTGTATCTTGATGAAATAAGGGAACATTGTTAGCATCTAAAGGAGAATTTGCAATAAATTTCATATAGTTTTACATGAAAAATATTTAGAAAGTTTAATCAAGTTCAGAGTTCATAAAATTCTGAAGAAATTGCAAAATTTAAGGCAGGATTAATTATAGGGTAATAAGCTGGTTGAAGTTTTGGATTTAAGATGCTTTGAATTATGGCAAGGAATACTTTGGAGTTAAACAAGTATTTACAAATTTTGTAAATGTTAGATACGTTAGCATATGATACTGATTGTTCATAAGCTTGACAGCCTTTGCAAGAGCATGCTCATGTTTTTTTGTTGCCAATGAAGACTATTTGCTAAGGTTAAAAAGTGGCAAGAACTGTTTTGATTTTTTTGCTAAATTTGCCTCTTTTTACTAGAATAACCTTGCTAAAATTAAATGGTCTGATAAATGGGGAAAATGTATTTGCTGAATTTAAAATATCAAGATTAAAAGCACCCTGAGGGTTGCTCTTGAAGGTGTGCTATACAATTTCGTGGTTACTGTACATTTACGATTATGAAGACACTGGGTAAGGATTTACAGTTCATGTTTAGGTAATAACTAAAAATAATGTTTGTGATTAGTTTGGACTGCATATATCCATATGGGAAATTTTAAAAAATATAAAGCTTTTCTAAGTTCAGCTTATATGGTTAGACAAATTAATGAGCAGTGATTACTTAGCTTTTGGTATCGGCTGTCCAGCTATCAGGCAAAGCACAAACTATAATCTGGTAGTCTAGAACTTAAGTAGGAAGTCAATATAAGTCAGTCCAGTCATTGAATTTGGTTGCAGTGTTTGTGCTGAACAGTAACATTATAAATGCTGTGCTGTGCTTTGTTTGAGAGGGGCATTGTGAGTTGTTTACATTACTTAAGTAGTTGAAATTGTTGAATTTTCAATAGCTAAGTTCTGCAGAAGTTTGCATTTAATTGAGGTTTTGAGTTGATTTCAAGTTGTTTTTGGCTGACACTTTGACACTGCTGTACAAAAATTGCTTGTCAGCCTGTCAGTTTCAAACAGTTCGTTTTCATTGAGGTTATTTTTTCAGTTTTTGTCACTGAGAATTAACGTCCAATTTAATTAAAATCAGCTGTTACATCTCTGGTGTTCTCTCTTCATCGTAGGCCGCTGCTTTGTGGTCGCTGGAAATAGAAAACTTCAGACTTGGCCATGGAAAATAAGTGGTCGGATATAAAGAACATCCACATCTTGACCTCTCTTTCGTGTTATCTGCCGTGGGGATTACCCACCCCCTATCGTATGCAAATCTCCGCATTTGAGTACCTGCTGAACAAGAAAACCAAATAGGCTTTTGTATGTATCAAGATTCAAGACGCTTAATAATAATAATAATAATACCAACAATTTCAAGGCGCCGTAACACAGCCATCTGGCTTAAGGAGTCGCCATTCTGCGGAAATGACCCTTCTATCACTACTCTCCGACATACTGTATACTCTGCTGTGAATTAGTCGTGTCACGCTTTTAAAACTTTGACGTGACCTCTGCCGTCGACAACGGTGACTTGAGCTGGCTTGTGGTCTTCTCTTGTTTCCGCTCCTATCTTACGGTTTGCACTCGGAGGATCATCCTTGGCGACTCCAGAACCTCGGGTCGGGGTTGAGTTCAGGGTTCCCTCGGGCTCCGTGCTTGGCCCGCTTCCATACATGTACTCCACTGACATCCCTTCTCTCTTTACCAAGTACTCGGCTTCCGGTCAATTGTACGCGGATGAAGCTCAGACCGTTGGTTATGCTTCTCTATCGGAAAAGCTTAAGCTTTCTCTTGCTCGATCCACTGATGAACTGTCCAATGGCCTTCATCCTTTATTTGTCCTCTAACCGGCTTTGATTAAACCCTACTAAGACTCAGCTGATTTGATTTGGCGCTGGTGCACAGCTCTCAATCCTGATTTCCCCCTACTATTTCGAATGTTCCCTGCCTCTACTTCTTCAGCCAGTGTCCGTGAACTGGGCCTCACCTTGTATAGCAATTTGACGTTCTCGGATCATTATTCAACCCTAACCAGTTCCTGCTATACTATCATCTGAGGCGACTCGGAGCCAACAGAAGATCAGCCTCCTCGCCAGTCTTCACCACTTTTTCTTCACGCTTTCTTCTGCAGCCGCATCGACTACTGCAACTCCTTATACGCAGGCCTCCCTAAAGTACGTCTGTCTACCCTTCAATCGGTCTTGAACTTTGTCGCCATACTGATCGCACGTCTTCCTCGTTTTTCTCATATTTCGACCTTTATGATGATTGTACTGTACTGGCTCCCCATTGAAGCTCGAATCCAGTTTAAGATACTCCTCATGGTCTCCAGAGTGCACCACGGTCTGGCTCCAAAGTACATTATCTGATTTCATCGGTAAACCGACTTCTGCTCTATGTCTCCGACCCTTCGCTCTAGCATGTCATCAAATTACGAATTTCCTACAACAATTTGATTTCTCCGGATTTTGGGCCCTCAAAAACGTTGTGGAACTTGTGCCGAATCCATGGCTTAGCTGGCTTATGCCTTAATCCGGCACTGGGAGCCTACTCACGTATCAATCTATCTGGTTTAGCATTACCTTATACACTGAAGGTGAAGTACATCTGAGGCGTATATTCATGGAGCTAAATGAATACTACAGCAGTTGCGATAGATTAATAGCAATCGATATCCTCTGTTGTCTACTCTTTCTCTCGGTTGTATTAGACTCCAAAGTAACAGAACATCTGCTGTTAATAAGCAATTAGTCGGCCTTGCTGTTGCGCTATATTTCTGCGATGCACCTGAGACAAATACTTGGCAACATCTGGATAAACGTCTTCATTTGCGAGCTCCGCGTTCTCGCTAATAACTATCGAACGCCGACTTCTAATTCTGCGTCTGTCTTAAATTTGTCCTATCGATGTTTTTTGAACTGCCGGAGAAAAGGCGCCGCCAGCAGCTGGCTGTTCGGCTGTTCTGGGGTCGGCCAGTACGCACAGACGACGGGACTTGAACTGGAAGCGCCTGCGAGTAGGAGTCTCAAATGGCGCTATATGAGTTATCACTATAGGATGCTGTATAGATGACTTTTGACACTAACATTTAAGTCATTTTACTTTACTGTTCATTTAATGTAGGCCTACATCTTTACCAATTATTACTTCGATGTATTATAACTATGTTTAACGCTGTGCGTTTGCAAGTGGAGTAATAATGAATATACTTACTTATTACTTATGAATGCTTGAATGAATGAACGATGTCGCTAGTCCGCAGTGTTTAATGCAGCTTCATGTTCACGAGAACACTGCATGCTGGTCCTAGTATCCATTAAACCACGACGGTCTTATGTATGCCATGAAGCCCGTGTGACAAAAGACTCTAGTCCCATAATATGGGCTTCGTATGTTCTAAAACTGGAACCATACGGACCATGTATGAAGTCCAAATGGGACTAATGTCGTAAATGCATGGGCTTCAAACTGCACTTATGGTGTCTGGTGGTGTATGCATGCTCCGTCGCATCATACGGAATTGTATGTGTGTATGTCTGCATAGTATTACATGTATATGGATGCGTGCATGTATGTACAGTTTGCCCATATCTCAGGCTATATTCGGGATACCCTTCACTGGGCGGGTACAGTTCAAAATCCTTTGCGTCATGCGTAACGGCCTTGTTGGGGTGGCCCCATCCTACCTAAGGTCTTTTTGCACCTTTGTCTCCTCCTTACCTGCGAGGGCCTCTTTGCGATCTTCGACCCGTGGCCTTATGGTTGTCCCTCGCATGCGCTCTGCTACGGCCCACTCTATGTGCTTTGCCCGTGTTGGCCCATCAGCTTAGAACTCTCTTCCCAGTCTCTTCGCTTTGAGTTACTAGCCCTCTCTCCTTCCCAGTTCCGTAGACGCCTTAAGACTTTTTGTTCGCTGACGCAGCACTGAAGCAGGTCGAGAGCGCTGCTGATTTTTGAGCAGCGCTATATAAATGTTCGATTACAATTACAATTACAATTATGTATCAAGATACTTAATGCAGTGGTTTTGTAGGCCTAACCCTCAAACGACGTCTTACTCGTCTTATATTATTAGGCTTACACATGCGCAGTCACGAAGTGCACTGAACTACTTTGAAGATGACAAAGGCCTATTATGTTCCTTTGAATTCACACAGCAGCTTAGATGATGAAGATCACGAGCCTACAACTTGGTAATGAGTTCGCTTAACCTTTTGGACTTGCAAGTCGTTTTATCGACTGAACGCCGGTTAGGTCTAAGTGGCCATTCATCGTAGTCTGCGTCTTAAACGTTTACCATGGGAGCAATTAATGCGAGAGGCGATCGATAGATTTTCAATTAATCGTAACGACATTTCGTTAAAGGTTTTAAACAAATAAGTCGATAATTCTTCGTTGGCTAAATGCCATCCGTCTACGCGATATGAGACCACGGAGGATCTATATTACCTTCATCTTAGGGCTTTTGTAGTTGCAGACAGGATTCTGTGACAGCCACGTTTATTGGGCCCATGTTGGGCTCATAGCTGATAATCAGTTTCCACCAGCGACATAATACGGGCCAGTTTTGACTAATCCAATCTTAGGCCTATCTAATCTTGTGATTTCTCTACAGCCGTTATTATAGTTTAAAGAAGCCAGTCGATTGTAGCTTCGAGTGAAGTTAAAGTAGACATCACAATTAGCCTAACTGGAAAAAATCTAGGTCGAAATTGTAATCGTAATCTCCAAATTTGTAAAGCGCCACTCGAAAGCCAAGCGCAGGGCACAAGTAGCCTACGCAGTAAGATTACATGACATAATAGAATAGAATAGAATCTTCGTTTATTCATAACACATTGTCAGAACGCAATGCGATTACAAGAAAAACAAAAAACAAAAATGTGTGGGCGTTGGCTATTCCGTTTAAAGTTTGGTCAAGGATATTATTGGCTATTATTTTATGTTCAAGGGTCTTAGGTTTAATAGATGTCCTTGTAGAGCAGCCTAGGAATAAAGTTTTTGGTGTCCTTAGGTGGGAGTGAGAATTGGTGAGGCCTAGGACGGAGGGTGTACGTAGTCTCCCGTAGTCGAGGACACAGCCGGCGTAGAACATGTTGGTCATTAGTTCTGATCGCCTTGAACAGTCGGTCGTCAGCTTTGCTCGCCATTTCCGCCACAGTTGGAGCATCATGGGGAAGGAAGCCGGCTCGTTTGGCTCTTCGTATAAAACTCTCCAGGCGGTCCCTCTCTCCACCACTAGCATACCCCCACCATGCTGGCATTGCGTATGTTAGTTTTGCTAAGGTGGTGCTGCGAGCCGTCATATGTAGCATCGATGGAGTTGCTCCATGTGCCCGGAGGGTCTTTAGTGCGTAGAGGGAGGCAGAGCATGCTCCAATGGTACTGTCGATGTGTTCAGCGAACGATAACTTTTCTCCAAGGATGACGCCGAGGATGTTGATGGAAGTCGACCGCGCCACCCCAGATATCGACTGTAGTTGTGTCATGGAGCACCTCCCCCTTTTCACAATGACTATCTCGCGGGTTTTGGCGAGGTTGATGCGGAGGTTTTTGCTCTCAGCCCACTTTGTAATGTGATTGAGTTCTTCTTGACCTGTGCAGACATGTCTGGATCCAATCATTAAATAGGAGTCGTCTGCATATTTGGCCAGGCGGTTTTGAGCATGAACTGGATGCAAGTCAGCCGTCGCAACTATGTAGTCGGCCGGGCCCACCCCTGAACCTTGCACTACGCTCGCATTGATGGTTTTGGAACAGATGTCAGTTTGAACTAATAAACGAAAAATAATAATTACGGTTTAGGCCTATTATATATTAGGCCTACTAATTGTGTACAGCTTACAACAAATGTTTTGCAAAAACTTCTCGTTTCATTTTTCTAAGTGTCGAAACATTGTATAGCCTGCATGTATAGGCCTATTCCTATAACGATTGATGGGTCCCATATGGGGCCTTTAAGGGTCCTATTGACAATGGGGCCTTTAAAGGTCCTATTGACAATATGGTTACTCGTATGGCCATAAATGGTCATGCTGGCAGAGAATTACTTTTTAAAATATAGTTCCAGCGCTGAAAGAGCCGAAGAGAACTTGTAGGCCTATCCTTACGAAATATAGTGGTAGCGGGTCGCTCCGCTCTAGGTCTACTACACGTTAGGGGCATTTAATAGTAATTGTCTTCTTTCAAAAGATCGTTAATTTGATGTTAGAAATGAAATTAGTTGAGAGGCAGATTCTTGGGCGATAGCCTTGCTGGGTATCTGTCTTTCAAGATAGGCTTTAGCTATTCTAAGTTCTAATGATTACTCGATTTATTCCGTTCTTTTCAATTAGGCCTACCTTAGTAGTTCATTAATGGAATACGCCGAAAATCATTAATCAGAATCTTGTTAGCCTACATATTGAAGGCTGGCTCGTGTTTCCATGCACTTACAATGCTGTTCATCTCACAGGCCTATGTGATCGCAGCAGTCGTAATTATTGTAAACTGTCCAAAGCACTACTTTAAAGCTAAGTGCGGGGCATCAGTTTATTCACGAGCGCTGCATCGTGTCAGAGGGGTTGCCAGAGAAACCGGGTAGGAGAGAGCGAGAGACAAGGAAACAGAGGAGAGAAGAGATGGCAATGCATCCGCGAGCGACAAACATAAGCGACCTGGTTCGAATCCCGGGTCAGTCATATCACAACGACAGAGTTTGCATTGGTAAATTTTTGCGTAACGTTGGAAGCTATCCCTTTGGATATAAGTAAGTAAACAAGTAAGTTAGTAAGTAAGAAAGCAATAAAAGTAATAAGTAGGCTAAATAAGTACCTACTAGCAAACGTACAGCACTGTAATGGCAAGCTTAATACATTCTAACAAACAAAAATCAATATATACAATGAGAATGAGAGAAGTCATTGTAGGCCTAAATCAAGGGGGGGAGTTAGGGATAGTTAGGACCTCATTACAGTGGCCGATCAGCTTAAGCACAAACGAGGCTATGGCCCAGAGAGAAACGGCACATTCAAGAGGGCGGCATAACTTACGGATTAAAAATTGTACACTGGATTTAATTTAAAACCGCGAGCGAGACGACAAATTATTAATAAACATAATTATGCTGATAGTCTATTAAAGTTAAATTTGTTAACATAACTATTAGAGGCGGAAAAAGACTTGACGTAGAGGTTGTAAGTTATTAAATCCCCTCTGCCAGCTCAAGAAGAAGCCACTCCACATACATGCATCTAACACATTCTGCTTGTAGGTTTGGTAATTCTCGAGTTGGCCGTTTCGGTCTGTAGGCCTACTTAGGTATAGGCCTATTAGTCTATGACAGTCACGCTTTCATATTTTGACTTAGGCTCAGTAGCAAACTCTCGACCCTGAATATTGTTAGGTCTTTAGGTGAAGTTTAACACTTTAACAACGAGCTGCATTGGTTTTAGCTTTCCCCTTCTGAGGAGGGAAATATGGTAACACTGTTGCCTGAAGAACAAATAGATCATGAAAGACGCGGTTCGATGCCCGTAGCCACTCTATGTATGTATGTATGTATGTATGTATGTATGTATGTATGTACGTATGTATGTATGTATGTATGTATGTATGTATGTATGTAGCCTATGTATGTATGTATGTATGTATGTATGTATGTATGATCAGTTGTTATAGCGCCCCTTGGACTCAGCCTTCCACTCTCTAGGGGCAACTGTAAAATGAGTTGGCAGTGGCACCTAACAGGCTGCCAAGTTCAATAAAATCATGAAATTTGCACCGTCATGTTTCAATGTCTCAATGTTACTTACTGCGGTTTGTCAGTGAGCTTGTCAATAAACACGATCGAATGTTAGGCTTTTTATTGTTTAGTAGGCCTACACTCGCCCTCAAAGTCCGACTCACACCTCAACGTGGTGAGGGGTGGCAACAGTCAGTAGGGGAGTGCCTGCTGAGGCTATGCCATCAGTGGTGAAGGTCTTGGCTGAAGTACCAACAATAGGGCGCTACGCGAGGTGGACAGGCTCAGCAGGAACCCTGAAAAAGCTGGCAAACGTGGGCGGCATCGCCGCCTTTGATACCACATGTGGATATGAGAGCCAGTCCTAAGCCTGGAACTCTTTTAAGGGAGAAGCGCGAAGGTCGAACGGGGGTGCAGATACTCCGTTCGTAAAGAAAAAAATACGAATGAAATCCAATGCAAGCATTGGACTCAAAAGGGCCTCGGCCCATGGATCCGATGCAAGCGTTGGACACATATAAAACCTTTGGCCCATGGATACTGATGATGATGATGACACTCGCCGTTAAAGTGTTAAATATGAAACGAGGACCCTTCTCAGAGCCTGATGAATAAGTACGAAGCCCAACGGGAACATCGCAACCATTAAGGCAATATGACAGTATTCCCACAATTTATGGGCTTCACAGTAGTACATATTATGGGCATAGGTAGGATGCCAGCAGCCCATATGGGAGCATTCCCATGTGAAGTTCGTAATGTACTACATAAATTATGGAGTTGTTGTTGGGAGAAAGACATCCGTGGTTCAGTACCTCAATGGGCACTGTTTACAGGTGCCTAATATACCCAAGCTGCTTAATGCTTAAGATGCCTACGTAGATGATGTAGCCTAATTGTGTGTCATATAGTTTTGACAATAATATTATTATTGAAACTATACGACACTTGTACAAATGTGTAGCCTAGGCCTATTATTTAATAATAGGCCTAGGCTACACCACGTTTGTAGCCAGACTTCTGGCTGATCTACCGAGATATTCACACATATCTGACTACATGCGACGTGAGCTCCACTGGCTTCCAGTTGCTGATCGTGTGCAATTCAAAATTGCTACCCTGGTTTGGAAGGCTACGACTGGTACTGCTCCGGACTACATTGCTGAACTGTGCCTTCCAGTTGGCACTCAAACTGGTCGGCGGGCTCTCCGGTCTGCCTCGCGAAATGACTTGATAATACCTTCGTTTCGAACCACCACCTGTGCTCGTCGGGACTTCTCGATTGCGGCGCCACGGATCTGGAACGCTCTTCCGCCGTCTGTGCGTGCTGCACGCGGCTATATAGTTTTCTCTAAACTCTTAAAGACGCATTTTTTCAGCTGTTTGATGGCCACGTGCTAAGCGCTTCTGAGAGACTCTTAAGTGGCGCTTTGGGGCCGTCCATAAAGTACGTCACGCTATTTTTGACCATTTTACCCCCCTCCCCCTGTCACAAACTGTCACAAATCTCGGACCCCCCTAAAGTACGTCACACTTTCAACATAGAAATAATAATACTTCCGGAAAGCAAGGCTAATACATAAACAAGGCTTCGCAACAGCATTATTACTAGCGCTTCTAGCTAGAGGAATCGTGAAAAACACATTCAGGAGATATGCATTTCATGCTATTTTGACATAAAACTAATTAAAATGTTTCAGAAAATTTTTGAAAATTATTTTTAAAGCTATGAAATTCTACTAAAAATAAAAAATAAATTATAAATAAAATAAAAATAAATAAATGTGTGACGTCACACATGGCCTGACCCCCCTCCCCTGTCACAAACTGTCACACTTTCTTAAACCCCCTCCCCCCTGGAGCGTGACATACTTTATGGACGGCCCCTTTATAAATGTTTTGTTACATTACATTACATTGTACAAGTGTCGTATAGCTGCAACAAGAATAATAATTTTGTTCTTGTTGCAACTACACGACACTTGTACAAAAGTGGTGTAGACCTAGTTATAGCTGACATACCGGAAATAAACGACATGTTGCACGTAGGCCTATAAATAGCCTACTAAAGATTGAACTTGTTGTCAGAAACTTATATAGCCCCGCTTTCAGAAATACTAAACAGGGCGTTCTCTACGCTAACTTAAGTGGTCCTAAAGTTCAATCACAACAAAACAGAAATATTTTGAGTTTATTGTTAGTAATGATGTTTTGTCGAATACGTATCTACAGCTACAATTATAGCAGACATGTGGTGCCACCTAGGGAAGAAAACGATCAGCTGTTCGTATCTGCCATGGCCAAGTATGTAGCTCGATATATCCAAATTAGGTCTACCAAAATTAATGATGATGATGATGATGATGATGATGATGATTATGATGATGATGAAAGATGATGATGATGATGATGACAATGATAATGATAATGTCATTATCATTATCATTATCATTATCATTATCATCATCATCATCATCATCATCATCATCATCATCATCATCATCTCATGATAAAATAATAATAATAATAATAATAATAATAATAATAATAATAATAATAATAAAATAATAATAATAATAATAATAATAATAATAATAATAATAATAATAATAATAATAATAATAATAATAATAGCCTAATAATAATAATAATAATAATAACAATAATAATAATAATAATAATAATAATAATAATAATAATAATAATAATATCGATAATAATGATAACAACAACGAGGGGTTCAATAAAATTATGGTTAAAATGCACAATAAGATACAATAACAATATAGGATACGAGATCATTGCACAGTTTAGCCTGGAGCGCTCAACTTCATTATTAAGCTAGGCTTCTTGTCAAGTTGTTTCTTATCGGCTGCATGCTTAGCCGGACGGCGTGCGCCCGTTCAATTTCGTATCAACGGAAGCTTAGAAGTAGCACGCTTAGGCATTATCTGCATAATCTTCATCATTAATCTTTGAATAATCGAAACAACAGCTGTAGGCAATCTTGTCTGATTCCCACACGCGCTTCATGTCAAGGCCCACTTGTCTCCCTTCATACATAATATTATAACCTACACGTGCATTCATACATACATGTAAATAAAAAACATACATACATGCATGCATGCATGCATACACATATGTACATACAATACACTGATGCATACATTGATACTGTACATAGTAGATAGATAGACGGACGGACGGACAGAAGACAGACAGACAGATAGATAGATAGAGATATATGCATACATACATACATACATACATACATACATACATACATACATACATACATACATACATACATACATACATACATACATACATACATATACATACATACATACATACATACATACATACATACATACATACATACATACATACATACATACATACATACATACATACATACATACATACATACATACATACATACATACATAACATAAACATAACAACATAACATAACATTTTATTCGGTAACCAACTTAATACAAGTCGCAATTACATCATGTTTATTCAATTATTGTTGGTTTACCCAGGAGACCCAAAAGGGGCCGAAGGTCCCGCCAGCCAGGGCCACCTGAGATCATAGGTTAGAAAGATGCTTCATGGCCATCTGAGTGGTGTAAAAAGAACTGAAACAGTAAATGCTTAACTAACATAAAAATAATTATACATAAACGTGGAAGGAGGTAGGAAAACAAGGTACATACAGTGCATACATACATACATATATACATACATACATACTGCCTCACAAGCATACTGGCTATAATATTATATATAGCCTTCCATACAAAAATGGCAAATATGGATTGGAGTTTGATGCTAATATTTAATTGTAGGCCTAATCATGCTGCCCGCCTTGTCAGCCGCATACCAAAATTTGGCCATGCATGTCTCTTGACACAATCATACGCGACGTTCTCCACTGGCTCCCCTCTGAGCAGCGGATTTCGTATAGGCTTATAAGTTAGCTGCCCTATAGTCTGACGCTGCATATTGGGTCTCGCTCCTGCCTATCTTCGCGAGCTCTGCTGCCCTGTCCTTCGTGCTATGGGTTATCGATCCCTCAGCTCATCTGTCCCATTTGCCCGAACCTCCACTATAGGGCCTATGCAGAACCGCGCTTTCTAGGCGGTGGGTCCCTCGACCTGGAATGAGCTTCGCATCTTTCCTAGGACCTTCTCTCCTACGTTCTTTTCTCACCTTAAAACTGTTCCCTTTGGCCATGCTGGAGTCGGGAGCGCCTCTGAGTAGTTTTCTTGAAGGGGTGCTATACAAATGTTCGATAGAAATGAATGAATGAATGAATGAGTGAATGAATGAATATAATTTATGATGGAAACTTGTTTACACAGGCAGCTTTGAATTGATTCCATTACAGAAAACTAATAAACTTTACCAGGTAGCCTATTCTAAACAAATAGGCCCTACAGGCCGTTATATTAATTGTTTTCATATCTATCTGAAAGCAGCTGAAGCAATGGATGTAGCCAAACTAGCAATTTAACTGTATCTAAACGACCCTGCAAAAGCACCCCATCTGCTTCTCGGCTTCCTGTACCCCAGTCAAACGTTAACCCGTTACGGCAGGGCTCATCACCAACCTCTTTACCCCTCCCTTGATCAACCACACTACATATGATAGGGCCTATCTGTCAGCCATTGTGTCTCCGACAAATTGCGGTCGCGTCTAATTATTCCGATTTGACTATTATTCACCTAGGGTCCAGTTTTTCGATGGGAAAGTTCGTTCATTGCACGTCTCCGATGATCGTAACGCACACCCTGAGGTTATTCGACTTCGAAAGCCTTGAAACAGACACGCATATTTGATTGTCGTCGAGCACATGGCTGCCGGACGCCATTATGCAGCACACACTCTGCCCACGCCGTGGCCGCTGCCTCCAGGTAAAGATTTAAACAAAGCTGTCGCTGGTAGCTATGCAAATTGCGCAGCTGGGGCACGTCTCTCACTGCCATACCCACTAAAACCATCGCTTGACCAGATGACAGCGATAATCGGCGTGACCGTCGGCGATGACAGAAAGTTTACGGCCGACTGTATAATTATTTATTATGATTACTTTTATTGCCGTCTGTTGTATCTGGCCATCAATTATCTTTTTCCTCATGCAGGAGGCGTCGTTAAAAGCGCGTAATTATTGCGCGAGCGTTGGAAATTATTATGACCGGAGGGGAGCGAATGGAGACTGAGACTACGATCCCAGTGCACAGCCACAGCGACCGTGATTTGGTATGTAGGGTGACCGAGATGGCCGACCGACCGACCGACCGATCGACCGGTAACAGACTGTGCGGACATTCTGCTGCGCTATTCGTCTGGCCTGCGGACATATGCGAAGACCGGTGGATGATGGTCGGACGTTTCTCATGATTAGCAGCCGGAATTTACTGCGGATCTGACAATCAACACTACTTCTGTCTCTCCAGCGGTCATTCGGTCGCTTCTCTAAAATGCAAACTGCACAGGGTCTGCACGGTTTAGAAGCTCTGTGAGGTTTAAAGGCGTTATATAAATGGATACATGCAGTGGTCTATTTTGGAGTTCCGGTCCTTTCTTCTGATATCACTCCCAGGATGTCCAGTATATTTGCTCAGTGTGTCTTCTTTATCTGCTGTGCAATCATTATCTGTTGTCGCTCGCTTACCTCTGTTATCCACACTGCAGCTCATCTATATAGTCAGAAACCTTGGCCTAGAGATACATCACCCACTCCCTTCAGCAACTGCACTGGTTACCCATTCAGGCTCGGATATCCTTTAAAATCTGTCTTTTGATGTTCAAAGTAGTGTCAGGTTCTGCTCCTCCTTACTTATCTTTAGTCACACCATGTAGTTACTGCTCTCGAGTCAAGACGTGGATTGCGATCAGCTTCAAAAGGAGACTTTGTAATCAAAAGAACAAATCTACAATTTGGAAACAGAATGTTTGAAGTAGCTGGTCCAGCTGAATGGAACTCTTTACCAGAACCAATCCGAAGATCATCCTCAATTAATATTTTTAAATCTAAACTTAAAACTTTTCTCTTCTCTAAGTAGGCCTACTATGACTATGTTGTAACGCGTCCTTTGAGTAAGACTGTTTTATTAAGGCGAGTTATTAATACAAGTTGTATTGCATTGTATTATGTTCTGATAAAAATATATATATATATATCATCGCATAATATATTGATGCATATATATAATGTATATCGACCTAACACATATGTGCTTATTATCGTAGGCTACATATATAATAGCTCTGTAATAATCAGATGTGCAATGAACGGTGTTGCGGCGTAGTAGTGTGCAATTGCACCGCGGAAGGGTGCAGACAGTTTGACCCAGAGGTCCAGCGACTGCGACCAGTGTGGGTGTGTGCGCGTGTCCATGTGCCTCCACGTGTGTATGTGTGAGTGTCCATGTGTGTCTATGTGTGTATGTGTGCGTGTGTTTGTGCTCGTATAGTATATGTATTAGCTTGTTCGTCAACACATTGTCGTGTCCAGCTGTGGCCACGATTTATTACATGTTGTTTGACATCGGATGCTACCGTATATCCGACAGATATGCGTGTCTTGACAAGCAGACTACATACATACCCATATTTATTATACAATTGCATATGCATTCATTCAATGAACAAATACATAGATACAATAGTACGCACACTGATACATTGATCCAATCATATATAAACTCAAGCATCAATAGATACATACAGACATACATACATGTATACATACAAACATATGTATATACATAACCTATATATGTAAGTACACGCATACATACATTGATACATGCATACATCAGTACGTAAATACAAGCATGCATAAACAAATTCATAAATACATAGGCCTACATACACTTATATACAAACATACATCATATGCATACATACATAGTCACATACTTACATATATTCACACATGCATACACAAATACATGCATAGTCACATACAAACTTACTTAGGCTATACATGCATACATTCTCCTTTAGATGTTTTATCCCATATTCGGACTCTATGATTTCAAAACTCCAATCACCCACACAAACACACTGTTAAAAGTTTCATACTGACCATATAACTGTCTTACACAAACTTCAATAAAAACTCTTTTGTAAATAAACTGTTGTTTTCTTCAATCGCCATAATGCGCGGTGGTGTAGGGGTATGTTCGGTGCCTTGAAGCCGCAGGGTTGCTGGGTTCGAATCCACCTCAAGCCGCCGCGTAGGGACCCTGGGCAAGTCCTTAATTCACTCTAATTGCTCATGCGCTTCGGCGTGAAACTCCGATTCAGTGTCCGCGCTGTAGTCGGGAGCGCCTCTGAGTAGAAATCTTGAAGGGGCGCTATATACATATCTGAAATGAATGAATGATTGAATGCTAAGTCCGTTGTAAGATGATGCCTAGCGCATGGCAGCTGATGATTATCCCAGTCTCAGCAGCTCAGGTATACTTTATAAGTTATAGGCTTATAGCCTATAGGTATAGCTCAGGTATGCATCAGAGCTCACAGGTCTAACCCCTCTTACACACTACAACGCTAATCTAGGTGTACGGACCATGTAGGAAACAAATTCCATCGCATTACACACACACAAACACACACACACATAAATATATTAGGGCTGCGGATTTTAACGATTAATTAATCGATTACTCGTTAAAAATTTTAATCGATTAATTTTGGCGTGTTCGATTAATTTTCGATTAATTTTCTTACCTATTTTATGACGTCAACCGACTTATTTCCGGAAAAAAACAATATGGCGAGCAGTAATCATGTGAAACATTTGAGTGGAAAATTAATCGATCATTTTGCATTTAAGGCAAATGCTGAGAAAAAAGTCAAAGATGGCGAAATTATTTAAGATTTTTGTAGATAGAAGGTATAGTTAATACTGACTACATTTCTCAGTTTGACAATTTGAGCTATAGCATGTCGAATGATTGAAGGATTTTTGCAGTGTATACAGTACAAAAAGTTTCTCACGCTTTATTTAATATGTGCCAAATTAATCGAATTTAATCGATTAAATTCGATTAAATTTAGGAGATTAAAATTATTTTAATCAGTACCAGCCCTAATATATATATATATATATATATATATATATATATATATATATATATATTGTAATGTATATGTATATGTATATCGCATTGCATATGAACATCTATTGATATATGTAGTTCATAGAGAACTATACGTGATGTATACGTTTCAGTTTCATCCTGTTGATGTAGTTTTAAAGTATCCGTCAGCTCAGTACGTTCCAATTTTCTATAAATTATATTTACCTATAAATCTATATGAATAAATTACGTATATAGAGTAACAGACCTACAGTTTTCGACTTCATATATAAATATATACATAGTTTGCATGCTATCTATAGAGTACGTATTTATATATCTATTGTATACGCAGAGCTGAAGAGCTTGCGCATTATCATTAATCTTGAGTCTAAAGGAAACATCTGGTCTCGATCCCGCATGTTTAAATACACATACGTGTGCGTATCTACATATAGATAGACCAGCTATATATATAAATATACAGGTATAGGCCTAAGCCTATCACGCACGAACAATAACAATATATAAATCATAATAAGCCTATAACTTAATGGCATTCGTAAGGTATACAATGTCAGTCGACTGTGTATATAGGGACAAAAAGACTACGTTGAAGCCATTTTAAAAATATTTGAGGTTCTGATGTTACTAAATGCAAGGGAATCGGCGCCGAGGAATGGGAGACCTGGCCGCAACTAAAAAATCGAGAGACAGAAATGTCTTTGGCTTCCCATACTTTTGACCTCACGTAGTTCAATTTTTGTGTGCATAATTTCAGGTTCGGGTATACAATGGTTGGGCAGATTACAAGGGCATAGGCGTAGCTGTGTGTTGTGGCGGTGGTGTCCCATAGAACTTATCTACCCTGTTAATAGTGGTGATAAAAGTCACCCCCATTTTTTTAACCCTGTTCTGATTTTTTGGCGACATGGCAGCGTTATTTTGGTTTGAAGCAAGTTCAGGCAACGACAATTAACGTCAAATTCATCATCATCATCATCGTCGTCGTCCACGTCATCATCATCATCATCATCATCATCATCATCATCATCATCATCATCATCATCATTATCATCGTCATCATCATCATCATCGTCATCATCATCATCATCTTCGTCATCATCATCATCATCATCATCATCATCATCATCATCATCATCATCATCATCATCATCATCATCATCATCATCATCATTTATCATCACTGACCTTCCACTGCACACATGATCGTTTTCTCTCGCATCTCCCTCCCGCCAAAGATCATCAATTTGCTTTTCAAATGTTTGTTGTCTTAAATTAATTTTCCAGGTTTCACAGCACGCAATTCCGCATCCCTGAAATGAGGCCAATTATTTCGTTTTGTTTATTAAACGCTGTTTATTATTTCCATTCTTATACAGAAGCGCAAGCGCGGTCTAGAAGTAGGGGGCCCTACTAGAACGTCCGAGTGGGGAATTGCGAGCGCGGAAGGCGGGAAGCCGCGATTGCTGAAGGCAGGAAGCCCTAACGACTTGGGGTATGGGGGCGTCGTTGAATCTATGCGATGAGGGGCCCGTTCCATTTCCCATCCATGGTATACTAGCGCCGTCAAAGATAATTTAATGTGATTTAAAAACTTTTGGAAATTGATTACGTAGCCTTTTCGAATGCCATTTTTTTAGTCAATAATTAAATCCCTGTTGAAAAGTTTATTAAGAGTCGGTGGCAAAAATTGGGGGACCGTCCCAACCTGCTCGAAAGTTGGAGGGGGCGCGTCACACGGTTCCCATAAGGTGATTGCGCCTATGCGTGGAGCCTGATCCAAAAACACTCAAGAACTAAAGAAAAGAACTTTTAAAACGGAACAGGGGCAATGAGCGGACGCCAGTGTTTAGTGGTAGCTCTTTGAAGCTTGCTCCAGTTAGCTTTCGAAACGCCAACATACTGTAAGAGGTGCTTTCGAAAACAAATCAGGTCAGAAAATGGAATGTGGGGTCTAATCGTGCGCAAATCATTGATATAGTAGTGGGCAGACCACCATGTAGATTTAATGCGTTCATTAAACGACAGATTTGAGACAAACACAACGCACGAACTGCTGCTGCTGCTGCTGATGATGATGATGACGACGATGATGACGACGATGATGATGATGATGATAATGATGATGATGATGATGATGATATTATGATGATGATGACGATAGCGATAATGAATATGATCATGATCAGACTCATGATCATGATGATGGCGATGATGATGATAATTATAATGATAATAATTATGATGATGACGATGATGATGATGATGATGATGATTTAGGCACGTGTCACTGCCATACCACTCAACCTGACAATGATGATGATGCTGATGATGATGATGACGACGACGAAAGTGCTATGTGATGTCTTCGACGACCTACAAAACCAACGCAGAGCTAAAGGTGGATTTGGTAATGATAATGGTCATTGCAAATTTATATAGCGCCACTTCAAGAGCGACTCATCAGAGGCGCTCCCGACCTAACACAGTGAAACCACGATCGAACAAAATGGGATTCAAACGTTTGCAGAAAAGAGGCAAAGACAGACTGAGGAGTTCATGTCGCAGGTTAAGTAACATGGAAAGATTAATACATTCAAACAAGCAAACACACACACGCACACACATACATATATATATATATACAACCAAAGAATTGAATGATTGAATGGCTTTATTGTATATCAAGGGAACATAGAGGAGGAAGAGCTATAGGTCTAGTCATAGGCAGCTTGTTCCAGGAGGGTCGACCACAGCACAGCTTCTGTACTGGACCGTGGAAGACGTCCTGGCCAGTGGAAGAAACAAGTATCCATGCGTTGCACAGGGCAGATGATGATGTGGATTTGGTCTGAGCTGTTGCCTATAATATTATGAGAGACGAGCCATTTGTATTATGATGGTTCATCAATGTGTATTGTGTTGGTCACGCACAGCTGAGCATGCAACCGATTGCAACAGATACAACGCCGATCCGTCTTAGCATGAAATAATCCACTTCCACGTCAATATCTATAGACTAGTCATCTGTGCTCTCTATGCACACTACAACGTGTGATTCTGATTGTTATCATTTTAGTCGTCGTCATGATGTCATCATAATCATCATCATCATCATCGTCGTCATCATCATCATCATCATC
Organism: Aporrectodea caliginosa; assembly: GCA_020284085.1. NCBI lineage: Eukaryota > Metazoa > Annelida > Clitellata > Crassiclitellata > Lumbricidae > Aporrectodea > Aporrectodea caliginosa. The sequence goes on along the minus strand of JACEVL010000549.1, from coordinate 870,694 downwards.
ATCATCATCATCATCATCATCATCATCGTCATCATCATCATCATCATCATCATAGTCATTATTATTCATCGTCATCGTCATTATCATCATCATCATCATCATCATAGTCGTTCATCGTCATCGTCATTACATTGCGGTATATTAGCACCACCAGCACCTCTACCACTACCACTACTGCCATCACGACCACCACCACAACCATCACGACCACCACTGCGACACCGTCGCTGCCGCCAACACCACCCATTCACCACCACCGCCGCCACCTCCACCACCACTGCTTCCACCAAAACCACCACTTCCACCACCACCGTCAACATCATCACCAATACCACCACCACCACTACTGCCACCTCAATCACCACTTACACCACCACCTTCGACATCATCGCCAAACCACCAATACCACTTTCACCACCAGTGCACCACCACTGAAGAGGCTTAACTCTTGGTCGTGTACGTTGAGCCAGGCACTGTTACTAGATGTTTACGGTGAGATATCGTCGGCGCAACCTCGACCGCCCCACGAGAAACACATCTTCCATAAAGTCCGCCTCCTCCGTTCAGCCTGCCAAGACACGGCGATAATTTATCGGCCGTAAACAAAGACTTAGCCGGGCACAGATCTCCTACCGCAGATCCTCCTTCTTTCTGGTCACACGTGGATGAACGCTTATGCCGGCATGGGTCCCTTTTATCAACATCCGTCACAGTTCAAAGACCCAGGATCAAAGGCAGCCGAGAATAGACTATCAGAAACGGGTAAATTGCAACGATTTGGGTAACTATAGTGAATCCGTGATTTAGCAACAAACGTTAAGCGGTTAGTCAATAATTACAGCAATTCTGACCTTCTGCTTACGTACTTACCTACCTACTTACTTACTTACTTACCTCCAACGTTAATGAACGGATCCGGAAGTGAAAAGAGGGCCAAGTTGGGCCTCGGAGATGGATCCCCAGTCAGGAAGTAACATGATAGCATTTGCGTGTTTAAGAAAACATAGGCCTACTTTAAACTGGTTTGCGAACTTTAGCTTTGAGCATTTTAGAAGAGGGCTGAAAGCCAAATAGCTTAAAAATGTTCTGAATGCACGTTGAGCTAAATAAACCGTGACAAAAGAGCAACCCTTTCGAACGACGCTGAAAGCGACTGCATGGCTGAAGAAAAGTTTTACTTCTTTTGTGAATATTATATATATATCAGTGCAAATAGTTTAGAATAAAAGCTGTCACAATGTTTAGAATGCAAAGATGAGCTTTCTGGAAGAGTCTGAAGAGTTTCACAGGGCGTGTAGACTACTGTCTTTATGTTAGAAGTATATCCTTCATTGTGCCTTTTACCTAAAATATGTATATGGAGACTTTGTTTTAGCCTTATCTTCTTTTTATATGTATCCTTTATTTTACCTGTTAGTAAGTCGTATACTTTTATGATCATCTATAGAGCTTACATATCCCTTATTTACCTAAATTCATCTATACCTTTATTTTTAGCAATTAATATCATGAAAAAAGTATCATTTAAAAGAAATTTACGAACAGTAACTCCATACATTTTATGCGCTTGAAATCACTACACCGATATCCCAGCACAGGCCAAGGGAGTCTAACACAACCGTTAACCTAACACGATGCAGTCCTAGCCATGGCATCAATTTAAATAGAATATTGACAGTGACCCAACTGGATGAGGCCGTTGTGAGCAAATTTTAACACTTGGGCAAGTAATAGAAAAGTCTTTAATGTACGAGAAACCTTCATTGATCAAGAAGAATTCTACATGTATAATGGCGTGAAAAGATACCACACAAAACGATAAAAGAGAGAGAATAGAACCAGAAGACATAGAAAGCATCATCAGAGAGAAGAGATCGAAGTGGATGGGAAATGTTTTTAACCAAAAGGATGTTAGGGTCATTAAGAAGAAAAAGTTCAAATAACTGGAAAAGTCATAACTGGTCGGCTCCCGCAAACACGTAGAACCAACAAAGAATTCTCACCAGGATTTAGCACTAAGCGCGTTATTGATTATTATATAAAAAATTGACGCTAATAGTAATAACACCCTCTCACGACAATCCTTAAACAGTAAAGAAGGCAAACTGTACGCAGAAGCAGCTTACACAGAAGTCGTCGCACAAATTCGCCTATTCTTACCCTACCAAGTGCAACTGTATCTTTTGTCTAACGCCAGCATGGACCAAATCGCATCCCCATCGAAGTTTTAAGCAGTGGCCGACACACACGCAGACAAACAGAGACAGATACAGCGAGACATACACAGACGGATAGTCTTCTGTCAACTTACTGAACGAAGCTACTAACCCATCGCAGCCGCTGGAGCCGTCAATGAACGGACCATCCGTCCGTCCATCCGTCCATTCATCCGTCCAACCAACAACACCTGTGCAATGCACTGCGATGAGGACCGACGTACCTGGCTGCTAGATCTCTCGCCGTCGTCGCTCTTCTGCCCAATCGCGTCGCGACCGAGTCCCCCGCTCGCTATAAACGGCGCAACGGCGGCGAGCGTTTGACACAGTCGCCTCGGCCCCGTTTGACGTAATTGGATACATGTATTTGACGCATGTGGTCGACAAGCTGCCTTGTTGCGCCTCCGTCTCGTAACATCATCGCTCGCTGTCTGAATCGCCAAGGTAGGATGGAGCTATACTGATCATGGGAATGCCTGCATCTGGGAATGTAGTGTTATAGGTTATGGGGATCGCGAGTATTTGATGCTGGACGTAGATTTGGAATTATCGTCCCAAATCCCGATGCAATCTGCGATATGAACGTTTTCTACTTTCTATTTCACAAGCGGTACGGTTCGATCGTGGTCGCTACCATTACCTGCCTGAGGACTAGCCGTCCTTTAAGCAGTAATGCTTAAAGGCGGATTCCAACATTTTCTCTGCTACTCTGACAGATAAAGGGCACGTCCTATACGTGTCTTGCTTCCTCCTGTTAAAACTTCCGTTAATTCTTCCGTTAATTCTCTCCGCCCATGATCGCGTCATTCCTCCCGCTGATAGCCTGATGCGAAAAACCTACCTCACTAGGATGATATATAAGGCTTGAATAAGATAGAATAAGATAGCTAATTTAGATTATTGCGACTAGTATGATGTGTGAACGTCAAATTGCGGTTAGCAATTGGTTTATTAAAAAGGATATTCTTACTTACTTACTTCATGTTGATCATGTCGGGAGAACCTCTGATGAGCTTTCTGGAAGAGGCACTCGATAGAAAGAAAGCACTTACTGCAGTTACAATCTTTTCGTTCAGCTTGAGTTCCTCGTGTCCTTTCGGTCTCAACATTTGCAATTCTCAACTGGCTTATTATCTACGGGAAACTTTTGATGTCTCTGTTAATTTACTTTCTGGGTATTGTCCTGATCACGGCTTAGTTCTGTTTGCTGTCCTGCACGCTAGACGCTGGCGCTAAAGATTTTGCTATGTAGTAAAGAGTATAGAAATGCATTGTAGGAAAACATTGCACAACGTCTTTCAGGCGTCTGTGAACAGCGCTGTATGCATGCATGTGCACAATTAATACAAACACGGTCTTAAAGTTCGCTAAGAACGAGTTCTTTTGTAAAGAAAGAATGCTCAGATAACGGGAAAGTCACCACTGGCAGGCTTTCGCAAACACGTAGGGCTTCGAATCTAACGAACGGAGTTTCATCCATAGGTTTCTGCATGGTCCGTGTTGCACTAAAACGCGGGATGACTGCAGGTAAGTTCGTGTAGGGAAGGAAAAGTCTTTGCAGCAATCAGAGGCGCTCCCAAGAGTTGCCAGAGTTTTAGCAGCAGAGTGTTACATGCTCCGGTCGTCGTAATTTGAAACCTCTCTTAAATGCTTTCGCACTGTAGTTCATTGCTTATTTCATTCATTCATTCATTCTTTAATTCATTCATTCACTCACTCACTCTTCATTCATTCGCTTAGGGCATTTATATAGCGCCTCTTTCAGGCATTTCCCCAGAGACGCTTCCAGCCCACCGCTTGTGAATTAGCTAAGCGCTCCTGAATAAGCTGATGCCTGTGCTTGGCTTTCGCGAGGCGCTGTAGAAGTTTCGAGATTACGATTTTGATAATCGGCGATAGAAAGCAAGTCTATGGGTGTCACGTATTGTTAGCTTTCCATTCTACATTTAATCCTGAATTCATGGGATTTATTGGAACTTTGTTGGCTGGGCTGTACGAGTGTGCGAGAGCCCGCCAGTGGGTCATGACTGTAAGTGGGGTTTGGTGTATTCCACTTTCTGGAGTCAGAATGGTATTTTTAATTAGATGATTGCCGATGATGTTCATATTTTATCATATGTTTTTGATGACGACGACGACTATGACTGTGGCAACGACGACAGTGATGATGACATTGTCACTGTTGATGATGATACTGACGATGATGATGATGACATTGTAACTTTAATGGTAATCGTGTTTGTAGATGTAATCGTAATCAAAATTGAAATTGTGACCGAGCAATTTCATAGTACCTCTTTTTACCTATGTTGCGATATCGATTACTACTACTATTCCTTTATTGCACAAACTCGTTGACACAAACGCAACAAGGTCACAAATTCTGCAGTTTAGATATTGAACAAAAAAATAATAGCCAACTGGCTAAGATGCTAAGGAATGTGTTAAAGACTGAGGCCTATAATTGCTAAAGAAAATGATTGTTCAGCTTAATACACCATAAAGGATGCTATCAATTACTATTAGACTAATGCTATTACACATTTATTAAGCGACGCTACCTAATCGAAGGCACTGAGCAATTGTAGTAGTCCATAGACCGCTATCGTCTCAGGGAGACTCGAACCCGTACTCTGTGCCTTACAAGGCAAGCGCTCTAACCAATTGGAAACCGTGTCCAACACAAAATAGAAGATAAAAATGTTGAATCACGCTGTCCGCTTTGGCAAAGTATTAAAACTGTAGTTGATCGCTTAGAGCTAATTTTTTATCGGCGCTGACAGGGACAAGGTCATTTTTGGTCATATGGACGTTTTGGTCATTTTGTCATTTATTCATCTGGTCATTTGGTCATTTAGACATTTGGTCATTTAGACATTTGGTCATCTGGTCATTTGGTCATCTGGTCATTTGGTCGTTATGTCATTTGGTCATTTGTTCCTTATGTCCCGTCTGAGGATTGCGCTTTTCAACAATACACGAAAGCCTCGGAATTTTTTATCCAATGTTCATTCATAATCTTCATTCTTTCAATCAATCATTCAATCATCGTTACATGCATTCTATCATTCAATTAAGAGAATTGAAAATCGCCTGTTAACACTTAACGACCAGCTGCATTGGTTTTCCATTCGCTTTTAGAAAACTCTCGTCGTTAAATTGTTAAAGATATCCACTTCCTTGATGAATCGTCTACGTAAAGTAGGGCCTAAGGTAAGGTAAGACGACAGCCGGCTTAGGTTAGATTAGGTAAGGTGTGCATGGGCGCCCGCAGCTATTTTTGCAGGAGGGGGCAAACACGATGGTCACGGTTAAATTTTTAGGAACAGCTTGCAAGATGCAAAACATGTAATTAAGAACATGAGTATTTTCATAGAAATTTTGTTTATTCTTACTTAAAGTTAAATATTTCAGTTTCAACTTTGTGTATCATTAATATTATTAGACCTAGTGCTTTACTGCAAAGAAATTTGTTAGACGCCAAAAAGTAGTAGCTAACAAATGTGTCAATTTTCAGGGGGTGGGGAAGTAGCTAAATAAATAAATCAAACTTTCCAGGGGTCAACTGATTATATCATAAGCTATGTGCGAGCGCCCATGAAGGTGAGCAAAGAAAGTAGAGTAAGTTTAGATAAAGTACAATTGGCTAAAGTACAGTATTACAAATACAATAGAAATCTTATAAATTTAAATTGTACTTGCAAAATTAGCCTACATCACACGAGGTAGAGTAAAATGAGACACGGTAGGCACTAAGTAAGGTCAAATAAGATAAATTACAGGTAAGATGAAGTAAGCAATGGTTGGGTAAGCTAAGGTTAGATAAACAAGTCGCTTATTCATTGCATGCCTTGTCAACACTATAGGCAGAGGCGTGGTAGGGGCTTAAGGTAGGGGCGTACGGCGGAGCCGAGTATTTCAGTAAACAGTCGTCAGCGGTATAGTAATAATCTAACGGTTCTGTTACAGTATATTGACAGAAAAGTTGACGTTTAGTTTCAGACTCGGAACGAACGATTCCGTCCAACAGTTGCAACCATGTCTGTCTCACCTTCTGCTCCACCTGAAGACACAGGTTAGTCATCATCTACGACGTCGTATCTCAATTTCTTATCATATACTAAAGCAATAGCTGAATCGGTTAGCGCATACGTCCCATGCGCCTCCTGATGCTGGCTTATTTAAGAGATTTAAATCTCGGGCTAGCACGGTCCGTAAGCGGGAACCTTAAATGGCGTGGCGCCCAATCAAACGGGCAGCGAAGTGAAGGATCTCACCCGATCAATTCATTGAAAAAGGAGCAGGGTCGAAGCCATATAGGTCGCTGTGGACAAATACGTGCACAACACTGTACATGTATACGCATTTAATTGTTAGTAGCAACAACAGAAGCTGCACTGTTTAGGACGTCCACATGGTGAATTGTTTTGCCTTTGTCCACATCAAGCGAGAGCTTATATTGTATTGTAATGTGTTGTATCGCATAGAGTAATATTGCGCAACAATAAACATTGTAATATATTGTTATTTAGGCCTTTTGTTCAGTTTATAAAGCGCCTTTTGCATGACAAATAATGCTGTCGCGCAGTTAAGCGTATACACTCTTGACTACAAGTGCACCCATGCCTTAGCATTCGACGCATACATATTACATGCATGCATGATCTATGTAATACATACTTGGTACCCTTGCTTGCCAAAGTAGTCCCCTTTTGTGTTTAAGCATGTATTATTATACATATAATATAAGATTAATTTGATTTGATTGATGTTGACATACATACGTAAAAAGCATGCATACGTACATATATTAAATCATACATACGTAAAAAACATAGGCCTACATACCTACATGCAGTTCTAACTACGTACATACTTAAATATGTTCATACATATATTCATAAATATATGCATGCATACATACATGCATGCATGCATGCAACATATACAGACAGACATAAATACATGCATGCATGCATAGCCCTGCATACATAAAGACACATATACATACATACCTACATGCATACTTACATAATGCATACATACATACATGCAAATGATGCAATGCATACTTACATACATACACACATACATACATACATACATACACACATACACATGCAATGCATAAATACAAACATACATATGTATTTTTCATAGGCTTACATGTGTAGATAATGCGCATTTACGCCACTCTTTATAACCTAGCGTAGCGTGTCTGTATCAGACACATAACAGAAATGATTGGAATGACTGCGTAAGGAATTACGACCTACATCACGCATCGGCCCATATACTATCGGCGCCGTTTCATTGTTGTACGCGCCGGCCTACATTCTCGCAGGCCTTAAGCGCACTCAATGCAGATCCGTACACCACAACAACAATAATAATCATCGTAATGACGTCGTAGTCACAATGATTTATTACGGTTTAGCCTGAAAACCGAAGAATCTTGCGATGCATGCTCTGTCCTGCCTTAGCGGCTCGTACGACGAAAGCTCCTTTGCAGAGATAGAGAGAGTAGGGTGTAATGCTTATAGGTAACATTATGTCTCAGGCCCTGCAGTGCACAAAAGCTGCTTATAAATCCTCTAAGTCTTTGTGTCGAAGCGCTGAGGCTCAGAAGTACAACAAGAAAAATATGCATACAATATATTAAACTGGCAACACTGTGTTGGCTTAGTATGCAGGGCCCGAAGTAGTTAAGAGAAGCCCAGTGTATAGGCCTACTGTACTTCTAGTTATTGGGACATGGGTCTTGGCAATACGGAAATTTGACAATTAGTGAACAATTCTATTCACTACAGCAAGTGAGATCCTTGTATCCAGGTGATACTGAGGTAGGGAATATATGTCTCAGTTGATTAAATTGGTCTGAACATTCCACACGGTGGGCCTGCTCCGTATTGTAATCTGACATTGATATAGCGCCACTTCAAGAAAGTAACTCATCACTGGCGATATTTTAGTATACATATATTATAGTATATATGCATATATGGATTATTTAGAAAAAAATAAAGTAGTACATCGTAGAACACAGAAAGCAGTCCCTTAATCTAACACAGAGAGGCGCCTATTAGGATAAAGTGTTAGCGACTTCATTTTCTTGGCTTCGGCATATGAGGCTCGGTGGTCAGTCTGTTACCTTGCTGCCTGGTCTTTCCGCCTCTGTCGAAAACGCGAATGGAACAGGTATCTCCGGACATCTGTCTGCTCTGGCAGGATTTCAACTAACACCTCTGAGTTGGCAGTACAGTATATCTGTATACTCTAACCGTAAGACTACCTGCATATAGAATAACATATTGTAAATGCTTCTGCTCTTATTGTGCATGGAACAGATCTCTCTTTGTCCCTCTGGCAAGGACTGCTACTGCACAACTTCGTGCTTTTGCTATTGTGGGCCCTTCCTCTTGTAATGTAATCCCTTCTCGACCCGTTCTATGATATACTGGCAGGGGTCTCTGTCCGTTGCCTAAGGACCTTTTTTTTATTTCCCCGGACCTCCAACGCTGAGAGCGCCCACTGAATAGTTTACGCTGTAAGAGACGCTTTATAAATGACCAAAAATATGCTTACAACACAGTGGAATGCAATACAGTACAATACATGCTTACAGGTAGAGGCTAAAGTGCTTACTTGAGACAATAGGACATATTGCATCATCGGCCTTATTTCGCAATGGATGCTTATATGTCTGGCATTCGATTGCTAATTGTTCTGTTAGAATAAACACATCCGCCATTTAACCCATCACTGGCCAACTTCGGAAGGAGTACCTCCTCCTCAGTCTGACCTCTCTTCCGTTGGCTTGTCCACCATAGACGGCCTCTCACTTTCAGCTGACTCACTTTCAGGGCGTTTAACTAACTGCGTCTAGTTAACTGGTGCTTCATCGATCCATGCCTCGTGCATTAGACACCGATGCATAAAAGTTGATAATAATAATAATAATAATAATAATAATAATAATAATAATAATAATAATAATAATAATAATAATAATAATAATAATAATAATAATAATAATAATAATAATGCCTGAATAATAATAATAATAATAATAATAATAATACCAGATGTTCATTTTTGTGGACAGAAAATGTAATAATAATAATAACCGGCGATCCATTGGAAACCACATATCTATTTCAGCGCCTGTCAATCTGTACGCAACGGTATAACGCCATAGCATTCAGAGGGACTTTTATGCACAACACCGGGGACGAGGACCACGAGCCATACTAGGCGTGATTATTCTTCGGAATTGCTTTTAGAAGCCTGAGGAATCATTTATACCTCGGGCTAAAAAAGAAAATAAAATAATAATAATATTTCTTAATAATAATAATACGCTTATAATTAAAGCCCTTCACAATACCGAGAAGAGTTGTAATCGTTGCCCAAGAATACAGTTGATCAGACCTACAAAGGCCTACACAGACCGGTATTATAATGCAGAACATAAACAAAATAATAAGACACTTGTCGGCCTTCATAAATCTGGCATCAGCCTTATTCATTATATTGAGTTGAAAAGCCTTCATCTATGGATTTTATAGTCACTTTATGGCCGCCTGAATAACTATACAGTTAACGAGAAGGATGTCATACCAACCCTTTCCTAGGCCTCGAAACATGAATGCAAATGTAAATGTACACTTTTTTTATAGTGACCGTATTATGACCTCGACCCTTCTCATTTTTCAATGAATTGATCGGGTGAGATCCTTTGTCCGTTTGAATAGGTGCTGCGCCATTTTAGGTCACCGTGTACGGACCGTGCTAGCCCGAGATTTAAATCTCTTAAATAAGCCACCTTCAGGAAGCGAACGGCGATCCTCACGCTCTCTAACACAGAGGCGAATGAGACGCAGCCTACGCTCTAACCAATGTAGCTAACTGGGCCAGTACGCCTACGTGTCTTGTAACTACTGTGTGTATAGATTGACTGAAACCTGCTATTGATTATTGAATTACGTGTAACCTATTGGCTATTGCATATGATTTGGGCCATAGGTGGTGCCAAAAAGAACTAGACTTTCTTTAATAACTCTACTCACTTCTGTCGTAGTTGGAATACACTGATTGATGCATTTTCCATGCTAACGAATAGTTCCTTTTATTAAAACGAGTTTCCAAACCTCTGTATACCGTAATTTAAGTCAGTAAATTACAAGAGCTCAATATAATTTCCTGAATGTTTTAGAGCGACAAAAGAGGTAGGATAATGTAAAGAGAAAGTAGGCCTAATGTGATTCACTATTGTGATAGGATGTGAAAGGACTTGAATGCATCATCGCTTTCCTGGTATCTCCTTTTCAATGTGAACTAAACACTTAATGTGAACAAAAGCGTAAAACAATGCATAGGTAGTTTGGGATCTATAGTAATTAGTAACTTCAATTACGCCGGTCGGTGTCTAGTGCACAAGGCATCAACCGATGGCACACCAAAACCAAACCGTATAGGCCTAATCAGGTGTAGAAGAAGACCCTCAGCTAAGACAGAGAAGCAGCATGACATTTTGTGTTAGATAGAACAGCCCACTGCAAGACACTGAACACTGACAAGCAATAAGGTGGAACTTGGCATAGTACGGAATCAAGTATATACGACGGGTGCTGTAAAGAGAAGTAATGTCACTCATTATTATAATAGGATGCGAGTGGATATAGCGAGTCCAAAGGCGTCAAAGAGGTCTACAATGCTTAGATTGGTTGGGACCATTAGTGCCATAACAGCCCACTGGAAGGTGATTAAAAGACAGTTAACAGTGGCGAACAAAAGGTATAGAACGTAGCATAGTGGAACGCGGTTCAATAATACGGAACCAAGTACGACGAGAAGGCACCAGGGCCGACCTTAGCCTCACAGACACCTACAGCAATGTATACATTTTGACGCCACCGACCCAATCTAATTGAAATCATTTTTTAGTTTTTTAACTTAGCTACACAAAACACTATAATCGTTGAAACATTATCGAAAACACGAGCACATAGGACATATTTTTGTGTGAAAATGAACCCTCTAAAGCTCAATCAGTCAATCAATCAATCTATATACGTGGCGCTTCATGTGACTGCTAATAATTATAAGAACTTCTATTGTGACAATGTCATAATGCTTAAGGCATCACTCGATGGTCGCTACTACCTTCTCTGCCTACTAAAGACTACCTTCTTCCGCTTGGCCTGGGTCAGGACCGCCTCTGAGTAGGGGCCTTGAACGATGCCCAAGACAATGTATCTAATTGAAATCTTTCTTAGATTTTGATTGAGTGACACAAAATTGATTGCATTGACGTTGACTGAAATTATTAAAACATTGATTTTTGATTGATTGATGATTGATTGATTGATTGATTGATTGATTGATTGATTGATTGATTGATCGATTTATTTATTGATTTATTGATTGAATTGATTGATTGATTGATTGATTGATACATAGTCGGTCCTTGACGGAACAGATTGATAGATAGTATACCGATGGATATTCCTGTCTTAAAATAGGTCGTCGATATGTTCAGATACGGTGTGTCGTTGAATACGTGGAATCGTCGTCTCCTGAGAACGGAGCCAGAGGAGGAGCACACAGCAGGAGGGAACAGGACATCGTCGTCAGGCTACCGGGTCATTGTCCTTTCGACGAAATCGTCATTGTGACACTGCAGAAACTAGGCTACACGACCAGAGACATAACCGGTGCTAAAGGTAAGTCGCTGAAACCTCAACTAACTAATAATAATTATCTTACTTTACTCTGAGAGCAAAACATGTAGCTTACACTATAGACCAGTGGTTTCAATCGGGGTTCCCCGGAACCTTAGGTTTCTGGCGGCAGCGGCCAAAGGTTCCTTGGTTATTCAATTTTAAATTTTAAAAACACCAATTAAGTGAATTCACAAATGGTTGAGCAATGATTAGAATATAGCAATAATAGCCTGCACCAGAGGTGGAAATAACTGACATTCAAGGTTTAGAATTCTAAAATCAGACTATTTTCCCAACATTACAAGTTAGGCATACAATTAAATTTATTTTTTGAAAAATTGGATGGACAAAGTCGCAAAACGCGCCGGATTCCGTGAGCAAATGCGCGCTACGAGTGAGGTTCCGTCACTACAGAAAGGTTGAAACCACTGCCATAGACATTGGCGCTTCAAAAACTGCCAGACTACATCAAATGTGATGTAAGCTGTGAATGCCAATCGCTGACATGTCCCAGTGTTACAAGGATAAATGCACCCATCTTGGAGAAGAATCGTAACTTTAGATTTTGCGTGTTAACAGGTGCTTTGCAGTTTCCCAACTGGAATTCGCTCAGCGTGCGACTCAATAACAGACAATTTAGACGCGACCATCGAAAGCATTCTTGGAGGCGTTGCATCACTAGTCACTCTCAGGATTCGTCTACACGGGTAAGCGCAACATGTATTATACTGGCAATATGCTCATACGATCTGTATGTGTGCATGCATGTATGTGTGTAAGTATGTGTGGTAGCCAATTGGTATGCTGTTTTCGGTGATGTACATTCGTGGTTGGCTTGTTATAAGCCTTTTCTGAGTTCTTCTAAGACTGGCAATATGTTAATACGGGCAATTTTTATTATTATATTATTATCATGCATTTATTAAGCGCCACTATCTAATGGCCAAGCATCAAGCGATGGCGCTGAGCAATTGTGAGTGAAAGACTTGCACAAGGTCCCTAAGCAGTAATCGTCTCGAGAGAGAAACTCAAACCCGAACTCTAGGCGCTACAAGACGAGCGACCTAACCAATTGTGGGGCGCGGTGGTGTAGGGGTATGTTTGGTGCCTTGCAGCCGGAGGGTTGCGGGTTCGAATCTACCTCAAGCCGCCGCGTAGGGACCCTGGGCAAGTCCTTCACTCGCAATTGCTCATGTGCTTCGGCGTGAAACTCCGATTCAGTGTCCGCGCTGTAGTCGGGAGTGCCTCTGAGTAGAAATCTTGAAGGGGCGCTATATAAATATCTGAAATGAAATGAATGAATGAATGAATTGGCTACCAAAAAGAACAGTTTTAAGTTTAGTGAGGAAAGTTTCAGGCAGAATCCCAAGGTGTAGACGCAGATGTCTTGGACATATTACGACAACGGCGGCGCAATAGAAGTCACTTGCTTAGACTAGATAATGTTTTATTTATTTCTTTTTTTATTATCATGAAAAATATCCTGATTCGTATATCGTATCTTTTAGACGTCCTAAAGCTGCCAATCGAGGAGACATCAAAGAAAAACTCCTTTCCTTTCTTCTCCAGAGACTTCAACCAGTATTAAAAAACAGCGGTTGCCCGATCAATCAGGTAATCTAAAGAATAAAAGAATAAATGAACAATAATTAAGAACCTAAACATATGTACGTGTATGCATAATTAAATAGGCAGATCGAACGTGCGATTAATTTGTTGATTGTTTGAGTTGGTTTAATGGTTGAATGAACAAACGAACGAACAACTGATAGATTTATCGATATCTCTGTCAGCCTTACTACCTAATAAAGATCGTAATAATAATAATAATAATATAATAATATCTTTTCTTTAATAAGCGCCTGACAAACGCACTGCGCTGTACATTTACATGTTATGCAATTTAAATCTTAACTACTAACAGAACAGACAGCCTGCAATACAACGGCGCTAATAGCAGCCTACAAAGCATATCCGCCCAACGGGGGCTCGAACTCGGTACCTCTCGGTCTCTGTGCCAGATGTTATCCAAAGCGCCACGGCCCCCCCATATATATAATCTAATACAATGTGATGTTATACAATAATACACCGCATTCCAAGATCTTTTCGAACATCCTTTAGCTCTGCTGCATCTGATGACCTCGTTGTTCGTCCGACTTGAACTTCCATAATAGTCCTATTGCTCAACCTTTAGTCGTGAATAAGCTGGTGCCCTGCGCTTGGCTTTCGAGTGGCGCTTTAGAAGTTTGGGGATTACGATTACGATTACATCTGCAGAGAAGATTATTTTCGCTGTCGTAATTAGTCAATCTTTGTTGACGAGGTGGTAGTCCCAGCAATATACAACAATATCTTATTGCATTTTCTTTCATTATTTGAAGATCTCACATTACCAAACCAAACTTTACATTACTTTTTCTTTTATTACCTTAGTTTGCCTGTCATTTTCAACCTTACATTACCTTGCTGTTCCATATCATACATCAGCTGTTCTTACTTTAACTTTGCCCACTTTAACATACCTTCCCATACTTTGCATTTCCTTACCATACCCGTTCCCAACTTATCTTTTCTCACCTTATATTTCCTTTGCTACCCTTTTTCTTACCTTACCTCTTCTTCTCACCTGTCTTTACCTTCATTGGGTGTAAAGAGTCTAAATCACGCGTATTCTTCCTTAGACGATCCTTGACGAAATCTCAAACGGGGACCTCATAGACATCCTCCCAAGTTCAACGCAGCAGGCATTCGACAGATGGTTTCGCGACCAACTGGAACGTCCCCCGCTTCCAAGCAACGACGACCCGAACTCCGGTCCCTCTCGAAGCAACAACGGCTTCGTGAACTGTCTGGAAAACAGCAAGGTGCTCGACTCTCCAGGGGGTCAGAGAAACGGGAGAACAACGGAACCATTTCGCGAGACACGACCTTGGCCGACGTCTGATCATCCGAAGATCCGCCTGAAAGAAGAACCAAACAACGAGGACTCTGAGCCAAAGGACGACGAGGACTTCCCGTGGAGCGGAGCGGATTCAAAAGCCAAGGCGTCAGTCGGTGTTACAACAGAGACGACTGATTCGTTCGAGAAGGTTCCTTCCAACCACCGGATGCGACTTCTACCGAATCGGAACGCCGTCTATGAAACGGATGCCTTACTTCCGGTGACGCCAGAGCCACCCGAACCGGAAGTGCTCGTCGTGACACCGGAAATGCCTTGCGGGGAGACAGAACCCGACGAACCATCAACATTCCAGACGACCTCCTTTCCAGCTGGATCCTCCTTCCAGAACGAACCGACTGACCTGAGCGTGCGACGTATGAACGGAAGTGGAATGCGTGGAAGCGAAGAGCCTGGAACGGTTCCAGGAGTGGCAGCGGAACCTCCGACGACGAATCAGTCTCTGCTGTTGAGACCCCTGCGGGTCCTGACCGGTCAGATGGGCGCCGAGTACCCAACCAAGGACAGTCGGTCTCCATCACCGTTCCTGGCGCCTCCCTTCATGCACTCTGCAGCCACTGTAGCCGCCGTCAGCGGTCTCCAGAACCATCTCGTCCATCTTCAGCAACAGCAGCAACATGCCATCCAGCTGGCCGCCATGTCAAGGGCCTTCAACTTCCATTTCGGTCCGGGGGTCCACCCCCTCAAGGGCCTCACCCGCAACGACTGCGAACGACCTACGTTTCCATACAAGACGGCCTCCCTCCCTTGCACCCCTGCTCCTCCTCCGCCAAACTCACTGACCCAGCTGGGTCTGCCCGACAAGGCGTCGAGGGACCAGAAGAAGCGCAGCCGGGTCTTCATCGATCCTCTGACGGAGATACCGAAGCTGGAGCGCTGGTTCGGCGAGGACACCCACCCTTCGTCCTACGTCATCGAGAAGTTCACGGACGAACTGAACCGATCGCCCTACCGCCAGCGCTTCCCGAAACTCGAGCCGAAGAACCTCCAGCTCTGGTTCAAGAACCACCGGGCCAAGATGAAGCGCCACCGGGACATCGTCCCTTCACAGCAGCCACCCACCGCCGCCGGTCAGGGCTTCGACGCCGCAGTGCGCACCCCGAGCCCCTCCAGCTTCTACTCGGACTGGGCCGACCGCAGCTCGACGCCCAGTCTCGTCGCCAAGATGGCGTCCGGTCACGTGATGATGACGTCGTCGTGTACGTCACCGAGCAGCAGCACCGGAAGTAGAATAGCCTCGTCTCCGGCGCAGGAAACGAAATCTGCAAGCGACAGCAGTGACGAGGATATGGATGTCTGTCCTGAAGACAATAACGGGCATGAGATTGACGACTGACGACATGAAGTTACATTGTATTAACACTACGTCGAAAACCGGTCAGAAAAAGCTGTGCTTGGAGAATAGGACTTGCTAACAGGAGACTTCACGTTGTTGGAAATTAAGGCTGTGGAATCACGTGATGAACTTTTATAACAAGTGCGGTTTAAAAGCCAATGTACCCGGGGTAAATGATTGCACTCAGTGTCCTTTATAGTTGGGACTCTCTGCTTAAGCTGGGTTTCCGGAAAGAAAACACTTGAGTGAGTTTGAACGTCTCTCTGAGATGTCACGGATATGATGATTCTTGAGAAGCAACTTTCAGAGTATCATTCCGTTATCGAGAGCTGTGTGCCAATCTATGGTTACCCTAACAGCTCTAGACCTCTCTATAACACTTCGATTTGGTGAAGATGTCATGGATATGATGACTCATGAAAAGCAAAGCTTTCAGAATATCATTCCGTTATCGAGAGCTGTGTGCCAATCTATGGTTACCCTAACAGGTGGTAACTAGACCTCTCTATAAGAGTTTGAGTGGACCATCTGAGAGCATTGTGTATGGCTGTTGCCCAGTTCCGTCCAGCCAGTGTCTTGCCATATAGTATTCATATCACGCTTCTGTTATTAATCTCGTTAAGTGCCTTTAACTCTAACGCCTTGAAGTATTTTGGACTTATCTGTATCTATGTTGCCAATGGCGTTCAATGTACTACGTAGATGAAAGATTTCTTTACATTGTCTTTACAGAATAGTACGAGTTTTTTTTATCTCAACGATGAACGTAGTCTAACAACGCTGGTATATTTGTAAACCGAGCTATAATAAAATGTTACAAAATGTTGGAAGTTACGTCTTCAAAATATCTTTGTCTTCTAAACAAGTCAGAAAAGCAATTTTAAGAATTATTCATAAAACGTTAGGCGAAACGTCTCTAGTGCTAAATGAACTGAGGAAGGATTAAGGAACATTAGCTCGTGGTTCCTTAATCATATGGCTGCCAGGGTTGTTGCTGTCGCCTCCTCATTTGCCAGCTTGGGACTAGCACTACCAAAGTACGAGCAGTGGCGGAGTTAATTACATGTAAGTTGTGATTAGTTGCTGTTTAACGACACTGTGTCATAGCAAAGATGGTTGGCGTCGCCCTCTTCCTTTCTCCAGACTTGGGACTGGCACTACCACTGGTAGAACAGTGGTGGAGTTTAATAATTAAGTTGTGTTTGACCGTTGATGAATGCAAAGCGGCGGTTAAATGTTTTAAAAGGTGTCTATAGAGCCTCTTGTTTGACGATATAGCTGTCGCAGTCTTAACTAGTGGTCAGTTTAGTTAATATGCTACTCATATAATACTTGTAATTGTTGCTAAACTTTTAAATTACTAGGCTATATTTATTATACTTGTTGTTACAGGCCCTTATTTAAGTTCAATGTCCGAATGATCCTAGAGATTTAAACATTAAACTAGGGGAGCAGAAACAATGAGACCTCGTCTTCAGTGATGTTTGGAGAAATCCTTTTCAAAGCGATAGCGTTTTGCGCTATACAAATATAGAAAGGTGCTTGAAAAGAAACTCTGCCTCGCGGGGTTCACCACTATTGGTCGAAAACGGCGACCATCCTCAAGAACGAAAAAGTAGCCTAATGTATGTCTCCAACGAAACAGTTCACATGGTTGTACATGTAGTTCCTCCGAATAAGTTCCTGCATGTAAACCAACTGTCTTGCGATCACGATTCTGCCAAGCAATTCGCGAGACGGTAGAAGACTCTACCAAAGATTTAATGCACCATGCGCACTATTCTAGCATGTTTGCGCAATTGTTTCCAGTGCCGTTTTAAGGCCTAGGCACGCGAGGCACTTGCCTAGGGCCCCGCGCAACAGGGGGCCCCGCGGCGACCCAAAAACAAAACTACATCGCGACCATGTAATAACAATGCGATAATATTACTCAACAATATTATGAGCTCCAACAATTCTGCAAAGTTAGATCAATAACACATCTTTAAACATACGTTTTTTAGTTAAATATAATAATTGGTAATAAGTGCAGTCTGCGCAGAATGCTAGAGAAGTTAGACTGAAATAAATCAACAATTTTAAAGCATGGCGTACACTGTCCGTGCAGCTTATTTAAATATGTTTTGCTTTCATTCGACTGCTTTCTACAACGCTAATTACGCTATCAAAGAATCGTTCCTGTCTTGGTAAGTTAATATGAATTTTTAATATGAAATCTCTCTCGATCAGTCCTATAATCTAGTCAATTTCTATAATTTTTTAAAATTTAAAATTACAACAAAATGTTGTCAAAGCGTAGCCTAAACAAATTTCTCAAAGATAGTAGGCTAGATGTCGTCATGTCGGTAGCCTACTCGAGATCGGTAGTGAACTTGGCAAACTTATTTAAGTTATCTAAAACTGCTGGTGTTGTCACTTCATTTCCACATCCAATATATTAACGTTACCTGGTAAGTTATTTTGATAGTTTCTACCCTTTCTATTATGCAGATTGTGATTTTTTTATCACCGATTTGCCATTTTTAACAATAAAAACTTTTAACGTATATTAAACTAAATCTCTATTTTACACTTAGTCTATAGTACAAAGATTGCTGTGTTAGCCATGGGCATCCGGAGGGGCAAGGGGGCATTTGCCCCTTGATTTGCATATATTAAAAAAATTAATTATGATCTTAGTTTTTAACAATGAATGGCTATGGTGTTTCGACAGTTTTATTTTTTATCCAAACTAGTCAAGATAAACTTAAAAAATTAAAAATGTATAAAAATATTGAAACATTTAACAGTTTAAAAAAAAAAACGTTCACGATATAGCTGAAAACGGATCCCAGAATGATAAAAACAGGCTCCATAGGCTATAATGTCAACTGCTTCCAAAAGTGCCGGTAGGGAGCCTGTTGGGATCCGCGCCAGACTCTTAATCGTACTGAGCACGTGATAGGTTGCTTTCGGCACCCTTGTTAGTCCTCCGTGCCAGCAATTCAAAACTTTGCCCTCAGAAAAATTGTTTCCCCTAAAAATCCTGCGGACGCCCATGGTGTTAGCTGTGTTAGCAGTTTAGTACAAGACCTATATGTAGGGTCTATATCAATAAATTTAACAAAATGCCACATATGCACATGCAATGCATTAATGCAATATATCTGAGACTGAGAGATTGAGGCGGAAATCGGATTACGTTTAAGGTTAGGGGTTGTGCCTAGGGCCCCCAAACTCCTTAAAACGGCTCTGATTGTTTCTTATCACATTATGCAGCTTTAAAAAAGGCTCACAGAGAGTCGCAGCTGGCAAACTATGTAGTGAAACTTTGTAGATTTTACAAGAAGTAGTTGATCGAGAAGTTTACAAGTTCTTCCAGAAATTGCCGTCTCAAATAGAACCATCGAAATTCTTCGGTAACTTATTTTTAACAGTAAATGACCGGGTGATCGTTTGAGTTTATGCATACGAAGTCTTTCACCTGCATCAACTGCTTACTGGTAATCGTCATCTTCAGCAGAACCATCGAAACAGTCTTGGTGACTTTTTCTATACGATAAGTCTAAACTGCCATCTGTCGAATACTCAATAAATGCTTGACAAGGCAAGTAAGCAGATAATGGTCGTTGTATCGGCCACTGTCTTCATCAGTTTGTCACCTCTTCGGAAGGACGAGAAGTCCCGCGTTAATACTCTTCGTGCTGCGCCTTGCGAGATCTAATACAGTGTTTATGTAGTTTAGGGAATCCATGCATATTTAGCCAAATTTAGCTGCTGTAATCTTTCTAATGAACAATGTATTAAGCCACAATGACATCGAAGTATAACCCCATCCGCAAGCATGAACCGTTAGAGAAGTTTACTTAAAGCCAACAGGTGGTCAGAGAATTCGTAAGGAAGGCTATGGATTGGGTGTTCAAAAGTTGGAACGTACGAGCTTTGAGCATAGACCTGAACGACATCACAGAACGGTCGGCAACGAATTAAAGAGCTGTGGGCAAACGACCAAGAAATCCTGAGAGACCGAAACTGTTCTGATGCGAGACATAGCAAATGTAACAATGTCAGACGATCGAAGACGATATTTGTTGCTCTAAGCCGTGATGCATTTTCCCCATTCACCCATTCGCACTTTGTCTTTCCGCACGCCCTCCAGCAACATACATATACCAAAAACTGGTTATTATTTGCACTCAATGTAAAGGTTGATCCAGACAAAAAAAGACGACAGAGAATCCTATACAACGCTGACGCCAATGGACGCTGGACGCGGACTGACCACTGCACTGGCCAATGGTCAATCTTGCATGTAGCCAATTACGATCTATCAGCCAGCGATATAAAGCAGAAACTCTCGCCCAGTGTACATCGAGCCTTGTTGCAGCAACTGGCTTAATGGCCACGAGCAACACTTCGGGGTATATTACAGGGCTGCGGAGGCAGAGCTGAGGATGCTATGCTGACTGGAACACGGGCTGATGATGTTGCGACTGATGTTGGCGCTGGTTACGGGTGGTGTAGCGACAACAATGCTATTGTTGTTGTGTCTTGGAGAATCTCCTTTCTGTTCATCCCGATTCGTCGATGCCAAAGTAAGGTTCCTTATCTTTACGACGACTCGCGCTAGATGTTAGATCTGTTCCCGATTACAGAGAAAGACAGACAGACAGACAGACGCACAGACAGAAATGGAGAGGCAGAGAAGGCGACACAGAGTGAGAAAGACCGATTGAAGACATGGACTTGGATAGAAAGATGGACAGATAGATAGATAGACAGACAGACAGTTGGGTGGGTGGGTGGGTGGGTGGATGGATGGATGGATACATACATACATACATAGATGGATAGATGGATAGATGGATAGATGGATAGATGGATAGATGGATGGATAGATATATAGATAGATAGATAGATAGATAGATGATAGATAGATAGATAGATAGATAGATAGATAGATAGATAGATAGATAGATAGATAGATAGATAGATAGATAGATAGATGGATAGATGGATGGATGGATGGATGGATGGATGGATGGATGGATGGATGGATGGATGGATGGATGGATGGATGGATGGATGGATGGATGGATGGATGGATGGATGGATGGATGGATGGATGGATGGATGATGGATGGATGGATGGATGGATGGATGATGATGGATGGATGGATGGATGGATGGATGGATGGATGGATGGATGGATGGATGGATGGATGGATGGAGATGAATGGAGGGAGGGATGGATAGATAGATAGATAGATACATGCATAATGACATACATAAGTACATACATTCATACATTCGTGCATGCATACATACATGCAAACAAACATACATACATGCATACAGACTTACATACATACATACATACATAGGCTACATACATACATACATACATACATACATACATACATACATACATACATACATACATACATACATACATACATACATACATACATACATAGGGTGACACTCAAAATTAAAATTTTAAATTTTAAAAGTCTCACCCTTTCAGATGGTTATATACAATTAAGTAACTATTCAGAAATTTTTTGAAATTAATTGGTCAATATTTAGAGGTCGCTCAACGCGGGAAATGTTTGACATTATGGTCCGTGCTAAACACAATGATGATATACAGGCTATCAACTTATGGTCTTGATACCACTACTGTTTAACAAGTCCCTTTATGATTGTTTGTCGTTTGAGTCTGGATATTCCTTCCTATGTTTCTCAACCACCTGCAGTAGGTATTACTTCTGTTCTTCCTGATTTGCAAGCACTCCATTGAATGACTGACTGTATCAGTGCGTCGACACGTTCGACCGCATCATTTACGACTTTGAAGCTCATAACTCGACGACGAGCCAAGAGAAAGTTGTCGTTTGTCTGTCATGCGCTTGGAAGTAGTTGTAGAAAGTCTGCAGGAATATCCAGTGCAGCAAAGAGTTTCTTAGTGTTTGTAGTTACAAAATCATATAGCTCTCGTAGTGGTACTTCCTGCACATTAACTTTGATACGCCAAAGAGGTTCATCGCATGCTAGACGTTTGAGGGCTGCAACCATTGCTATCATCAGAAGCAGCCGAATCAAACAATGCCAGGCCAGCCAACATCTCGCTCAAGTACCACAAATGGTTTGAAAAGCTATGTGCTGCTGCTTTAGCGACGGTCTCATTTGCTGCATTGTTACAAATGAGCTGCTGCAACTGTTGCAAGTTATTCCAGGGTGCTGACATTGGACACTGGCATGTGCACAATGTCTTGAGATACACCTGAAGAACAAAATAGATTGAACTCAAGCCGGTTTAGCAGTTTAAACGCAGTCGGATGAAAATGAGAAAGGAAGAGGTAGATTTTCAAACAATATATCAACTTCCCCATCCACTGCATTCTGTGGAAAGCTCCGGGAAAATGATGTCTTGTTCATCAACAGGTGGGACGTCTAAAAATATCAAAGCTAGTCCCAAAAGCTCTTTGTAGTCATCTCATGCATGAAAATTCTTCAACTGACCTTGTACAAAACTGACCAAGTCTTCTCTGACTGGCCCCAGCAGTGAAACAATCAAATATTCAACCATGTCATTCCTATGGCCATCTTTATCAACCGAGCTGCAAGATTTCACAAATTTATCTAACAGTTTCATTGTAGGTCTGCTTGATTTTGCTGTCAGAGTATCAAAGACTCTCCCACGATCAGCTCATGCACATGATGTCTGCAGGGCAAGCTTAGAAGATTTGTCTTAAGCTTGAGCTCCAGCAGAACACATGGTCCTGCAAGAAGGCTGGTTTTGCTAGACGTGTCAAAAGACAGGTCGTATGCGGCCAACTATATTCTACTCTTCAGGCAGGTTGAAAACAGCTGAAGCTTGTGCTTTGGGTGTTCCATTAGGCAGTAAAGGAACTCCTAAGAATTTCATTTTTCCTTCACCTGATACCAGCACAACCAGCCGGTCAACATGTTATGTTGATGTCAACTTGCCATCTCAATGAACTGTAAGTGGAACCTCGGGAGCACACTGCACAGTGCACAGGCCACTAATCCATCTACAATACTAAGCCATAGTTTTAGCCTACTCATCAGTAAGTAAAAAATTATTAAATGTCAAATGCTGTTCTAAAATAATAAATTAATGCATTACATTTTGTTCTCTTTTACAGCTTCAATATAACAAAGACATGCAAAATCTTTACATTAATTTATTGGTTTTTAATAAAGTGAATAATAACTGTAATATCCAAAATGATTAATGAAGAAAGTATAACAGGGGAAATTAAAATCAGAATTAAAAAATTTCATTGGCAGCGCAGACAAAAAATTTTTGAGCGTATTTACTTTTATTAACATTGTGTGTCTCTATTGAAAGTTCAGTGACCTTGAGCGACCTCTAAATGTTTTTAGATTTCACTAAAATTTTCTACAGATGTCACTAATATCATAGAGAACACTTTTGAGGGGTGAGACTTTAGAAAATCTAAAAATAATTTTTGTGTGTATTGTTCAGTGTCACCCTAATACATACATACCTAAATACATACATACACACAAACATACATACATACATACATACATAAATACATACATACACACAAACATACATACATGCATGCATACATAGAGAGATAGAGAGAGAGATGGATAGACAAACACACAGATAAAAAATATATAACCTGATCCAGAAAATCGGTCGAAATTAATTGGGGAATATCAGGTTATATAAATCAACACATTGCAACAGGTTTCTCATATTACCAAGTCATATAGTGCACGTTTCTCGTGTACATTGAGGCCTTATGCGGTCGCTATAATAGCAAAACGTGAACATTGCAATAGTGTTCAAGTAACATTTTGAGAGGTGTATAGAAGGCTGTCTCCTTATTGTCTGGATACATAGTGCATCTTTCTTTCTTGGCAAAAACAACTCGATATACGTTCTAAATGAATGAATATATTCTGAATGACTCTAACACCATTTAGGCTAGAGCAGGAAGCGTTCTTCCGAGGTACTTTTGCGATCTACTGTCATTTACCTAAGGCTCCTCTACTTATCACTCCACAGACTTTCCACTCCAGGTTGAAGTCTCTCCTCTTCAAGATTCCGTCCGATCCTCCGCCTCCCAAACTTTTTTGTCCTCAAAGAAACCCGCCTTAGCAACCATTCTGTCCTCTTCCTCTCTCTTGTCTGTCTCTTCGGCAACCGGAATCCCATATCCACTGAACAAGGTTCTCTGGACAACCCCCCTGATATGACGCAGCGCTCATGAATAAACTCGTGCCCTGCGCTTACCTTTTGAGCAAAGCTGTTGAAATATGGAGCTTACGATTACCGCACTGAAATCACACTATATTAATTGTCAAGAAAACTGAGACGCTATGGCATTTACTTTTGATTTTAGAATTCCGTCGAACTGCAACCCTTTTAGACTGACCGCTTTTAGCTAACTGTGGGAAATGGTAGCCTAATGGTTAAAGCTCGCCTGGTAGCTCAGGGTTCGAACCTCATCTAAGACGGTTACTTTGTGCGGATCTTGTTCAAGGGCGCTATATGAATAGCTTGGATATTAAAGCATGAATACATGAACAGTTGCATACGTACATGTACACACAGGTGGATACATAAATACATACATACATGATGCATACATACACACATACATACATACATACATACATACATACATGCATACATAAATACATACATAAATACATACATAGGCTACATACATACTCACATAGATGCATACATACATACATAAAGACATACATGCATGCATACATACATACATGCATAACCATAACCATAAATTTTATTGACGCCAAGTATAAAACAACGAAAAACAAGTACAAAAGAGAAAAAACAGACAAGCAACAAGGGGATCAAAAGGAATACAACCCTAAAGGACCTAGGTCCGGCTAATGGGCCACCTGTAACAAAGGCAAGGCACATTTTTTCCATACATACATGCATACATACATGCATACATCATCATCATCATCATCAGGATCCATGGGCCGAAGGCCGTAGGTGTCCAACGCTTGCATCAGATCCATGGGCCGAGGCCCGTTTGGAGTCAATGCTTGCATTGGATTTCATTCGTATTTTTCTTTACGAACGGAGTATCTGCACCCATCCGTTCGACCTTCGCACTTCTCCCTTAAAGAGAGTTCCAGGCTTAGGACTGGCTCTGATATCCACTATCTTGTGGTATCAGAGGCGCAGCGATGCCGCCCACGTTTGCCAGCTTTTCAGGGTTCCTGCTGAGCCTGTCCACCTCGCGTAGCGCCCTAAGGTGGTACTTCAGCTAAGACCTTCACCACTGATGGCATATCCTCAGCAGGCACTCCCCTACTTACTGTTGCCACCCCTCACCACGTTGAGGTGTGAGTCGGACTTTGGGAGGGAGCATACATACATACATACATACATACATACATACATGCATACATACATACATACATACATAAATGTCATACATACATACATACATACATACATACATACATACATACATACATACATACATACATACATACATACATATATACATACATACATACATACATGCATACATACATACATGCATACATACATACGTACGTACATGTATACATTAATAATCTGACTTAAATGAGCTCTATTGGTATACCCGTATTGTATTTAATTTCGCTGTATTTAACAGCTGTTTTTGACTGATTCATTCTAGTACAGGAATCTTCTAAAGTTCTGTGTTTATTGTCGTTCACTGGAGAACCGATAATCGTCGTCGTCGTCGTCGATTGATCGCTAAAGCAATGTGACGCTGCTGATAGCGCTTAGGACAAGCGACAGCGGAAACCGTCTGAGCGATAATAGGGTCTCCCGACGCTTTCCCTTGCAACGAAACGTCTTCTGCACTCATTAGGATGCATGTAGACACGATTTGGTTGCATCTGATTTCCATTTCGTTGGTCTTAGATGTTTATTGTGGTTATTTAGCGCCTTTATATAATGCAGAAGTAGCGATTTATGACGCTAGGTAACTGCTGGTTAAGGGTTTACTCAGCAATTATTGAACGGAGTAATGTCAGTCTGCGAAATCAAAACAAAAACTGAGTCAGGGAGACCAGCTCTCCAACGGCGAAGTATAAAATTAATTCCGCAAGAAGCCTGTTGTTGGGTTGGTTTCAGAGCCAGTATGTTTGTTTCAGAGCCAGGCTGTTTGGTCGGTTTCAGAGCCTGGATGTTTGGCTGGTTTCAGAGCCAGGATGGTTTGGGTCTGGTTTCAGAGCCAGGATGTTTGTTTGGTTTCAGAGCCAGGATGTTTGGTTGGTTTCAGAGCCAGGATGTTGGGTTGGTTTCAGAGCCAAGTTGTTGGGTCGGTTTCAGAGCCAGGTTGTTGGGTAAGTTTCAGAGCCAAGTTTTTGGTTGGTTTCAGAGCCAGGATGCTGCTTTGATTTCGGAGCTAGGTTGTTGGGTCAGTTTCAGAGTCAGGTTATTGGGTCGGTTTCAGAGCCAGGTTTTTGGGTCGGTTTCAGAGCAATGTTGTTTGTTCGGTCTGAGAGCCAGGTTGTTGGGTCGATTTCAGAGCCAGGTTGTTGGGTCGGTTTCACAGCCAGGTTGTTGGGTCGGTTTTAAAGCCATGTTGTTTGGTCGGTTTCACAGCCAGGTTGTTGGTCGGTTTGAGAGCCAGGTTGTTGGGTCGGTTTCAGAGCCAGGTTGTTGAGTTGGTTTCAGAGCCAGGTTGTTGGTCGGTTTCAGAGCCAAGTTGTTGGGTCGGTTTCAGAGCCAGGTTGTTGGGTCGGTTTGAGAGCCAGGTTGTTGAGTCGGTTTCAGAGCCAGGTTATTGGGTTGGTTTCAGAGCCAGGTTGTTGAGTTGGTTTCAGAGCCAGGTTGTTGGGTCGGTTTTAGAGCCAGGTTGTTGGGTCGGTTGTTTGGTCGGTTTCAGAGCCAGGTTGTTGAGTTGGTTTCAGAGCCAGGTTGTTGAGTCGGTTTCAGAGCCAGGTTGTTGAGTCGGTTTCAGAGCCAGGTTGTTGGGTTGGTTTCAGAGCCAGGTTGTTGAGTTGGTTTCAGAGCCAGGTTGTTGAGTTGGTTTCAGAGCCAGGTTGTTGGGTCGGTTTCAGAGCCAGGTTGTTGAGTTGGTTTCAGAGCCAGGTTGTTGAGTTGGTTTCAGAGCCAGGTTGTTGGTCGGTTTCAGAGCCAGGTTGTTGGGTCGGTTTTAGAGCCAGGTTGTTTCTTCGGTTTCTCAGCCAGGTTCAATCGTTAAACTTAGTTTTTCAATATCTCATTTTCAGACTTGGCGACACGCCCCTGAGTTCGTAGGCCCTAGGCACAGTGCCTACTATATCTAATGGATAATAAAGCCCTGTCATCTCAATCAATCAATCAATTTTCATTTATTCTTTCAAGAAAGGATGACATAGGTCACATCATGTTTACAATCGTGTATAAATTCTCTATAGCTCAGTGATAAGGCTGTTCTGATTAGGCCGCTGTTTAGTAAATGTTTCCAAATAGGACACGGGCTATAGAATTTCGCTCATTCTTCTGGAGTAGGGCGAAATTGTGCCTTCTTAGTCTTATATGGTACTAGCAGTTTTTACCCGGCGTTCGCCCGGGTTTTCCTCAGCGCCCGTGTATTTGAATTTAATGACATCTTCGTCAACGCCTGTGAATTTGAATTTAACGATGTGAAAATTTTTCGTGTGTCCCTCTGGCGAATTTACGCGCTGGCTTGAAATTTGTTTAATATCAACTCTATGTACTAATATATACTCCCATGCATTTGCCAGAATTCAATGGCATTGAAACTATGACCACATCGAAACTTAAAATGTCCAAATATCGGAATTTAAAGTAAATTTTGAGTTGAAATATAGTTCGGTTGAGATCTATAGAAATTCAAATGAAAACGTTCGTTAAAAATTTCGTTGCATTGGCGAATCTTTAAGTCCGATGACCTAGAAATTCTCCCGTGGTCCCCACTTCTGATGTTAAATCAACGGTCAACGTGATTGGTTGCGAATCAGAGCGTTGACCTATATGCTATGTGTGACGTAAGATTGCATATTTAATTAGCATGCGTGACGTGGACAAATGGCCTGATGGCCATGGTGTAAGAGACATAGCCTCGTCGAAAATTGGAAATTTAAAATGGCCATATACCGGCGTTTAAATAAAATTGCGAACTGAAAATAGTCGCGTTGATCTAGACGTAGCGTAATAATGTTTTGTAAATTTTTTGCTAAACCGTTCCGTTTCGGAGCCTTTAGCCGGACAAACATACATAATTACATACATACTACATACGGAAGGACATTGTAAACAGACTAAGACTTATAATATTAGATTTATTTTGTCTACTCCCTTCCCTACCCTATTTCATCTTTCCATACTCTTCTCCACTTTCCCTACTCTATATTTCATCCGTCCATACTCTCCTTTTCTTTCTTCTTCTTCTTCTTCCGTTTCTGCCCTCAGGCAAGTTCATTAATCCAACGTCCTTCTCTGTTCCTCTATTCTTTTATAGAAATGATGGAGAGAGGGAAAAAGGAAAGGATCCTGCATCTCTCCAGGATCTCTCCTACCGACCATATCTGTCGATCTATGATAAATACGGCGCAGTAACGCATAGCCTGTCTTACGGCATACAATGCCAGAAATAGTATCTGCAACTAGACACTGATGTAGCTGGATTACTGATGAGCAACAACCATTTTCTGATCAGAGAGTCTTGTAATGCAAGTAGGCCTAAACGCTGTTGTGTTTCAACTGGGATGATGGGGTGAAAGCGGTTCACAACGAACTAAAATTGGGATGAATTAATACAGGAATGGTTGAACGGATGAATGAATGGATGAATGGATAGATGGATGACTGAATGAATGTATCAATGAATACATGTGAATGAACGGATGAACGAATGAATGGATGAACTGATGAACGAATGACCGGATGAATGAATGAATGGATAAATAGATGGATGACTGAATGAATGAATGAATGAATGTATGGATGAATGCATATGAACGAACGATTGAAAGAATGAACGAATGAATGGATGAATAGATGAATTGATTATAAGGAACTCATGTATCTATGTATATGTGTATACGCGTGTATTATGTATGTATTATAGATAAAAACATGTATCTATAAGCTTATTTAATGTAAACTATGTATGCAGGCATTTAAACGTTGCATAGCGGTGTCAAGAACCTCTCACAGACCATTATACATGGACTGGACTTCATCCAGATCTGTGTCTTCACTAGGGCTGCAGCGACGCTCTGTTCGACCTTTGCGAACTCTTCTCTTCCGCTGAAGCTTGGCTAGGATTGTTTTGAAGGCACTACATACAAATGAATGAATGACATTATAATTATAGTCATCGTTATGTCTTACTTCAGTACACGGAGACTTAGTCCATGTGTCTGTCTGTCTGCCTGTGTTTTTTTTCTGTCTGCCTGTGGCCCTTTGTCTGCCTGGTGATGCATTAATGTTTCTCTCTTGGATGTCTTGTCTCTCTGTCTGTGACTGTCTGTTTGCCTTGCGATGTCTCTTTGAAACTTATCATAGCTTAAGGCTGCCCAGAAGTAAAAAAAACAACACACGGGGCAAATTATCAGGAGCGCATCGCCCATTAAAAACGCATGCGATCAATCAGCACTGATAGAGCGAGAGATACAGAGACAGAGAGACACAGAGGGAGACAGAAAGAGACAGATGGAGACATAGAGAGTAAGATCTCTCAAGCAATCGCCACTTGTAATATCGTCTTCAATCGATATCCCTCGGGCGTCATAGACGAATACAGACAGACAGAGACAATGCGTCAAACAGACCCACAGACAGGGACAGACGCGAATTGAACAGACAGATGCGCATAGACAGGGAGCCAGAGACAGACAGAAACCAATACTACAGCCGCAAACCGCGGCGGATGAAGTTGGACCTAACCAGAGCTATCGATTTCCCAGAGCTGCAGAGATAGGACTATGGACGTGGAAGCCAGTGGCCGAGGATAACTAAACGGATAGGCCAATAAATAGATGGACTTAAGGAAAGGATGCTGTTATCTCGTGTAGTCCAGCGCTTTACGCTTCGATCTTTCCTCTAATGATCGCCCTATGGACGATACTGACATGGCATTTATGCAGTCATGAAATGCGCTATAAAAATGCTGTAACGCTGTATCTATATCTTACACGATAAGTACTACTATTACGTTACGCTACTTCTTTTCTCATTATGCTCCATCATAATTATTAACTCAAGTAGCAGCACATCCCATCTCATTACATTAACGTCCAAAACATCACATTACGTGTCATAATCGATTATAATAACACACCTAATAGTAACATAATAATAATAACTCTCGCATTTCAAATACCAGCTCATCACATCTCAGCATACTCCATCACATTAAATATCATCACATGTCAAAATTTTCAATTATATTGAACCATATAATGACACATCATACCTCAACGTATTCCGTCACATTAAATTCTGTCTCATCTCGTAAAATTCTGTGATATTGAACCATATTCCATCACATTAAATGCCAAAACATCTCACGAAGCTCCATAATATTGAATCTAGTTCTTCATACTAGAACAGCTGTGGCTCAGTCCCGGTCCATTACCTCAATTGGAATGAGCTGTCTCCATCTACTCGCTCTCGATATCTAGCTAGTAACCTCTCTTCCACCTTTGCTTTTCTGAAAACCTTTTTCTTCTCTCGGGGCCTGGCGCACTGGTAGCGCCTCTGAACAGTTCATTCTGAGGCTGAGGCGTTTTATAAATGTTTGAATACAATACAACAGGGGCGCCGCTAGGCGTACGCACTTACGCTAGTGCGTACAGCGCTGAAAGGCTAAGAAATGAAAAATTGCAAATGAAAAAAGTGAAATATTATTAAGTTATAAAATTATAATAACTTAGATACTAGTTTTAGCAGGTAAACTAACCGTCTAACACCATCTAGTGGTTAATAATTATCTCATACCTTTCTTCACGCTCTTTCACTGGCAATGCCGCTGGTTACTCATCTACTGTAATCCGCACGCCCTCACCTGCGGTGTTCCTCAAGGTTCTGTTCTCGGTCCTTTGTTGTTCATTCTTCACACATCCTCACTTAGCAAACTCATTTCCTCATCATCTGCTGTTCATCACCTCTATGCCGACGACACACAGCTCTTCATATCTTTCTCCCCTCACTGCCTTCCAGATGCAATAAATCACTTACGCAACACCATCACTCAGATTTCAGCCTGGATGACCGCTAACCTGCTATAGATGTCTTAACCCTTCAAAGACAGAACTTCTCATTATTAGCCTCCGCGAGCAATTAAACAAACTAGCCTATCTCGTAACATGGTTCTGCTACTTATTCTTCTCAATTCATTGCAGTATAGTCAAGGGCATAACTATGCCGCACAAAGGGGTGGTGGTCAATTGAAATCAATTCCATCACTCCCTATCCTGTCCCTTTCCTTTACACTCCCCGTCTCTCCTCCCTTCCTCCCCTTCCCCATAAACGAATATGGTATGTTTTGTCCGCCACTTTAAACTTTTAAAGTCACTCGCAGATAACAATGTATAGTATTTACATTCTGTTTCACAACTGTTGTTGATGACACTGAGACCGCAATATGGAGTTACTTGATCCAGATACTCTGAACATCCATGCCATCTTTAGCTGTCGACGGGAATCCGTTGGTTGGTTCCACATGTGTGCGTGTGCCCGCCACTGGTGACTCTTTCAGCGTACAGTGCATTGTTTTGCTAACTGATGTAATATTTTCGTTCGTAATGACATTTAACATCATAAAAGGCTTGCGCAGAGAGCGCCTCTCAGTAGATATCTTGAAGGGGCGCTACATAAATGTTCTTTACATTACATTTACATTCTTTTTCACAACTGTTAATATGTTGACGACACTAAGACCACGTTATAGAGCTAAACAACTGTCACTCGTGGCCGCATTGGCATCCAACGAAGCCTCACACAGCACATGGCCAAACAGTGATGGTGACTGTCATCACTACTTTTAAAAGTGGTGGCTACCAGATACCACTTCACAATAGAGAGTTACACAGTTACACCTATCCTATCGCAACAGTACTGTATATTGCTTGCCCGCTTGTTCTCTAATTATTTTAAGTGGGAGATTTTCTTCAGCCAGATTATTCTCTCTTATATCTTGCAACACAATCTTCTGTTCGCTTATTCTCCCTATTTGTATGCAGTTGCTGACATTCTTCTGCAAACTTGCCCACTTTACTCTAATCGCTCTCTCATCAAATAAACGGCATTAGTCTAAGCTCATTTTCTCTTCTGCATCATACTCAGAGTTGTGGGCATTCTTCAGTAATCGTAATCTCGAGATTTCTACAGCGCCCAAAAAGCGAAGTCGCGGGAACCAGCTTACTCACAGGCGCTTAGTCAAAACAGAATCGATAGGCAGAGAGTCGAGATCCAAAGGGTCAGACAGTCAGGCGGCTAAGGGGGTGCTGTTTAGAGTTGAAAAGACGAGGGAGGTGACGGAAAACCGGAATCTGTACATTCTCCCTCGTTCATTTCTTCCTTCAGTGTGAGATATTAGATACATGTTTAAAGGCGCCCCTCCCATGCGCCTGTGTGCGTGCGGTTCTCACTTTGCATACCGATGTACTGTAGGTTTATTTAAGAGATTTGAATCTCGGACAAGCACGGTCCGTACTTGGGGATCTTATGAATAGCGTGGCGTCCATTCAAACGGGCAGCGGTGGTGAAGGATTGCACCGACCTATGCATTGAGAAATGAGTAGGGTCAAGGTCATTCGGTCGCTATAGAGAAACGTGTCCATTTACATGTAAGTTTATTTTGCAGTCTAATTAATTCTGTCTTTCAACGGAACATAATTATTCCTCTTTATCGCCGTCCCACTATGCATCTTTGTCTTGTTTACCTGTTGAGTTGTAGAGAGAAATAGAGAGTAACTTCTTCCTATTCGTTTTCCTACTTCACTTCAGATCTTCAGCCAGAAATTTCTACCTTTAGGCTCTGTATGTCTGTCTGTCTGTCTGTCTGTGTCTCTGTCTGCGTCTCTCTCTCTCTCTCTCTCTATCTCTCTGTCTCTCTCTTGTCTCTGTCTTTCTCTCTGTCTCCTCTGTCTCTGTCCGTCTGTATGTCTGTCTCTCTCTTTATTTCTCTATATGTCTTGCTGTCTCTGTATCTCTATGCCATTCTATTTGTCTCTATCTATTTATTTTTCTCCTCTTTCGGACTTTCGGCTCTGCCTCAGTCTCTCGGTTTATCTCTATCTCTGTCTCTGTCATTGTCCCTGTCTCTGCCCCTGCTCTCTATCTCTCTCTCCTTTGCTCCTTTCTGTCTGTCTCCCTCTCTCCTCTCTCTCTCTCTCTGTCTCTCTCTCTCTCTCTCTCTTCCTTACCCCCTGCACTTCCATAGACCGATTTTCTTAGCGCTAGATCTCCTCTCGTCTCATATCCCCGTCTTGAATAGTCCATTCAATTACGTCCGTCATTCGTTATGTCCTCGTCTCCGCCGTCGAACTCCAAGTACACCGCCCGCCCGCCCTCTCCCCCACCAACCAACCCAAACGCCATTAGCCTCCTTCCCTGCTGTTCGGTCGAATTGGCCCGGGGGCTTCTTAGAGCCAGCCCATTAGACCGCACCCCGCCGCACCCGGCCATTACGGCAGCACCCCCACGTTTGGCTTTTGCCATCTCTTAATTATCTCCCGAGCGATCGATGTGCAGCGAGGCCTGATTTCCGATCGACATTGCCAATCGCCGCGCCGAATATTCGATTAGGCGATCGCAGGGCTTGCCGACAGCTGTGTCGAAACGGTTCGGTGCCTCAGCCGATTGGGACGACGATGAGGCCGTGTCAACAACGATGAACTACACGGCGGGCGAGGGACTGCACCGAAGCGCAGATGCACGGAATGAAAGAGCGACGGAGGAGGAGAAGGGAAGGATGGATGGAGGAAGAAAGAGGGTTGAGTTAAGTGAAGGAACACGGTTGAAGATCTAAAGATGGAAGATCTAAAGATGGAAGGAGGAAGAAAGAGGGTTGAGTTAAGTGGAGAAACACGGTTGAAGATCTAAAGATGGAAGATCTAAAGATGGAAGGAGGAAGAAAGAGGGTTGAGTTAAGTGAAGAAACACGGTTGAAGATCTAAAGATGGAAGATCTAAAGATGGAAGTAGGAAGAAAGAGGGTTGAGTTAAGTGAAGGAACACGGTTGAAGATCTAAAGATGGAAGATCTAGGAAGATGGAAGGAGGAAGATCTAAAGAGGAAGATCTAAAGTTAAGAGAAGGAACACGGTTGAAGATCTAAAGATGGAAGATCTAATGATGGAAGGAGGAAGAAATAGGTTGAAGATCTAAAGATGGAAGATCTAAAGTTTGAAGGAGAAAGGAATAGGTTGAAGATCTAAAGATGGAAGATCTAAAGGTGGAAGGAGGAAGAAAGAGGGTTGAGTTAAGTGAAGGAACACGGTTGAAGATCTAAAGATGGAAGACAAAAAGGTGGAAGGAGGATTCGAGATGGAGAATGGAGGAAAGCAAAGTTGGAGTGCAGAAAGAAAGTAGGAAAAGATGAAGTAACACCACTGTCCACTGTCCGGTCTGAAGTTCTGAGATGGCGGTCAGAACTGGGCTAGGAGTAGAAGAGGGTCAGTTTAAAGACACTGTGTGACAGATCTAAAGATCAAGATCTAAAGATTGCCTTCCTCAAGAGGGTTGAGTTAAGAGACTGGCACGGTTGAAGTGCTAAAGATGGAAGACCTAGTTCGTGGAAGGAGGGCTGAAATTTCATTGAGTTAAGATTCGTCCGGTTGAAGATCTTCTAGTCTCAAGTGATCTCAAGAAAGGTTTGAGTTAAGTGTTGACGACACGGTTGAAGATCTAAAGATGGAAGAATCGTAATCGTAAGAGGAAGAAAGAAGCTTCTAATGCGCCACTCGAGAGCAAAGCGCAGGGCACCAGCTTATTCACGAGCGACCATCGATTTGATGGAAGCGCGCTACTATATGGCGCTATAGAAGTGTATGAATTAAATGAGAATTAGATCTGTGTTAAAGTTTCTTATTATATGCTGTTCTATGTTATGTTGTACTGTTATGTTGTGTGCTATTATGCCATGTTATATTGTGGTGTGTTATGTGGTGTTATGTTATGCATCTTTGTTGTGGTATTACATGCTCTGAAGTTCAATCAAATGGAATCAGTCAAGAAAGTTGGTTGATTTAAGCAAGAAAAACATTACAATTATGCCAGAGAATGTAAATTAACAAAATGCATTGGCGACAAAGGGAGGCCCAAAAGTGATGGAGATCCCGCTAAGGAGGGTCACCCAGATAGCAAATTACAAAAAATTCCAAGTTAGCCAATAAAGAAACCAGAAACTGATCCAGGAGGTGACTAGAGACAACAAGAGTTGAATTATCTAGAGACAAGTGATAACACGATCTTAACTATAAACTTAACTAAATCCTTAAATAAACGCGGTAGTTGTGGTGTTATATGCTGCGTTATATTATGCAGTGGTATGCTTTGTTCGGTTGTGTTACATTGTGATGTCTTGTGCTATGTCATGTTATTTTATGTCATGTTGTGCTAAATTATGTCCTGTTATGTTATGTTGTTAGATGTTGTGTTATGCTATGTTTTGCAATGGTTTGTTCTGTTCTGCTCTGTTAAATTGTGGAGTGTTATGCTTGTGTTGTGTGATTTTGCTGAGCTACAATACAGTGCGCTGCGATAATGCATACGCCCTTGCGTGTTATTGGCCAAGATCACTATCGAGACGACAATCTTAATGGTCGCTGTGATAAGCACAGAAGTTGCTGCAACCTAGTTTCTTTGAAAAATGGACAGCGAGAATCTAAACTTGCTTACAAGCTTTCTTGCACTGTGTCAAAATCAAACAAGGACACAGAAGTGGGTCAGAGGGAGGGAAAGTGGAAGCGAAGGGAGGAAGGAGGGAGGCGTGAGGGATGGAAGGAAGGAAGATGGTTGAAACGGAAAGACGGAAGGAAGATTGGGAATGTTGAATCACTGACACAATAAGTAAGTATGTAAGTAAGTAAGTAAGTAAGTAAGTATATCCTTTATTGAGAAGCACTAGCAAACGCACAGCACTGTACAGGGTGGCTCAAAATAAAATGTCCCACCGGATAAAATGCAATTTCTCCGCAACCAATTGAGATTTTTATACTTTGCTTTCACCATTTACAGAGGAATGATTTTCCAACAATCCATGAACATTTTACTAAATAATTTCCATAACTTCAAAAGTTACAGCTGTTTTAATATTAAATTTCGATTTTTTCACATTTCCGCAGATGAACGGTCCAATAATGGTTATTTCTTTAAGATTTTTCACAGAGAAATTGTTTTGTAACACCCAAATAATCATGACGTCATATGACTTCATTACAAGTTGTAAAGAAATGCTTTATGAAGCAAACAGTTAATAATTGCAGATATTTTAAAATAATATTAAGCGCTCAATTTGTTAATCTTTTACTGACGGTGCGCCTGCTCACACGGCAAGGTTGGCTCAAGGCTTTGTTGCCACCAACTGCAGTGAATTCATTGGCAAAGATGAATGGCCACCAAACTCTCCAGACCTTAGCCCTCTTGATTATCACGTCTGGGGAGCTATGTTTGAACGTTACAAGACATTTCATCCGAAGCCGAAGAACATTGACGAGCTGAAAAAGTCTTGCAGCTAATATGGAATCAGCTGCCGCAGGACTCAATTTTTACTGAGCTTCACAAAAGACTTCGAGCTGTGTGAGAGCTAGGGGTGGACACTACGAACATGCCTGATAAACTGCTCAACAGATTCCTATTTCGTAATGAAAGACGATTTTATTTGACATTGAAAATTGTAAATAACTGTCAATTTTTCTTCGGAAATGTGAAAAAATAAAATTTAATATTAAAACAGCTGTAACTTTTGAAGTTATGGAAATTATTTAGTAAAATGTTCATGGATTTTTGGAAAATCATTCCTCTGTAAATGGTGAAAGTTTGGTATAAAAATCTCAATTGGTTGCGGAGAAATTGCATTTTATCCGGTGGGACATTTTATTTTGAGCCACCCTGTACATGGCAAGATAAATACATTCAAACAATTAAACAAAAAAATGGAAACTATATACCCAGAATAACCTAAACTATTGTCTAGAAAACCTGCACTAATTGCTTAGCACTAAAATGATGGTCAATAAACGTAAGCCTAACTGTTTTGGCAACATTAGTATAGGGGTATGTAAACCGAGAGGTCGGGGATTCAAATCTCTGCCAGATTTTGTTTCGAGATTTATTGCACCACCTGCGCCCCTAGCCAACTCAGCTATAATGAGTACACTGACCTGCACTGTCGGTGGGAAGACGATATGGCGACGTAGAGGACTGGCCACCAGCCCACATATGCCGAGGCTAAGAAAATGAAGTAGCTAACACTTCAAACCATGGCTGTTTCAATAGATTGTCTCGTTCACTCCTTGCGCATTTGTGATAATGTTTTACTTATAGGTGAGTCCAGATGATGCGGGCTTTTCCGGAGGAGGTACGTCTGGCTGCGGAGGATGGCAGATAGGCGACGACAACGAAGATGACGAAGACTGCTTCAAAGACACCGCTTCAGACGATATCGTTAGTTCCCGCGCAGATCCTACTATCATACTCACCAACCTAAAATCCGCTTCCGGTATAAACCACGTGACCGGAAATACGACTGTGCGCAGACGGACGGAAAGAGATGGAAAGCGACGGAAGGGGAAACAGCGCGGAAGGTCAAGGTCATCTGGCGGCACGACGAGGGTCCCGGATGGATCGCCCTACGTTGACCTGTTGCGACTGTCGGACTTCTGTCCCGAGAGCTTCCCCGTCATCCGACTGAACTTCGTAAGGACGCTGATCAACTGCATGACGTCATCGAAAAGTTTCGTTCTTGATACCTCAACAGGCAGCCTACCTCTGACGTCGGTCGCCACCTGGTGAGCGATTTCTGACTTTCTCGTATTGACCCTGTCTGTAGCTTGTCGTTAGTGCACGGGCCATCAGTTGTGCATGAGACACCGAGGCCGTCATCATCATCACTATCACCCCCACCACCACCACCACCACCACCACCACCACCACCACCACCACCACCACCACCACCATCGTTGTATTGTATTGTATTGTATTTGATCATTTATAAAGCGGTTCTCACTGCAGCGTACGCCTTTCAGAAGCGCTCCCAGTGCGAGGTATATTTCGAGAGAAAAGGAAGGTTTCAAGGTGACAGACAGAGGTAGAGATGCCACCAGAGAGGATGGTAGAGCGTAGAGAAGGAGGAAGTCCATTCCATAGAGAGTAACTAATCAACGGTGCCCTGTCCATAGCTTTCAAGTGGCGCTATTGAAATTTGGAGTTTACGATTACGATTACGATTACGATTACAATTACGATTACGATTACAATTACGATTACGATTACGCTTGACCTGTTTGACAGGCTGACGTTTAACTACACGGAGGCACAGCTGGAATCATCGACATTCAACTGGGACCATTATCAGAGGACCTCCTTTACGGATGAAGGACTCACTTCCGGTGCGGGAACTCGCACGGAAGGCGACAACTGCTCCACTTCCGTTTCTTGCGAAACCTTCGATTCCACCGGAAGTGCGTCACAAGACGAAACAGAAGAATATTCAACGTTGGTGGACGATGACGTTTATGTCGAATACAGCGACGAAAACCCAATCGTAACGGATGTGGTTGGGGATACGGCTGCAACCAGGGCCTTGGCAACGTCTAGAGGTGTTTCTGAATTGGGGGTAGCAACCCCGGAGCGTACGTCATCTCCCGACCAAAATCCCCGCAGTAGCATTACACACCAAGAGCGGTCAATCCTGACGGAAAAGCAGCCACGTCTACCAGAAGAGGATGCTACCACACCCAAGTCTTCCTTGGTTATTTCGATCGGAAAGACTTCTCCAGCAAAGACCGTAGATATCCTATCACTGTGGAATACTCGCAACCTCCAGGAAACCTCGATGGCCTCCAATCCTCGTAAGGCTGACCCATCCCCAGTGGCGCTAAACACCTACAACGTCACCCCGAGGCCAATACCTGCCTCCACCGCGACGAAACACCCCTCAGTACCTCGCTCCACCACGACTGTTCCAGCATCATCCCCTAAGGACCCACCATCAACGCCCAGTAAGCCGCGTATCTTCGAGCGAATCAGTCGCCAGCCCATCTTCACGAAGCCCATAGTACTCGAGCACGTTCCAGTCGTTTCCGTGGAGACCGAGGATGGGCGAAACCTGGTGCGCAAACACCAACAGCAACTGCGTGTTCTCAGCGTCGGCCTGATCATCGGAATCATCGCCGCCATTTTGTTGCTTATAGTCCTCCTCGTCCTTGCAGTCTACACAGCGCGTGTACTGATGAGACGCTTTCGTCGTCGGCCGAAGCCCTCTCGAGCCAACGCCGAGACCAACACGACCCTGACGAAAGCACCGGTCCCCAACGGCCCCAATGGGTCTGGCCACTCGGCGGATGATATAGCGCCACTGCCCAAAACCACGGAACAAAGTGAGAAGGCGAAACCGAGAGACGTTGTAGAGTGGTATGTCTAGCACGCCTTCAAACGGAATAGTACACGATGCGTTAAAAACACAATACGCAGCAAAATAAGTTTTAAAAGCAGAACAAATGGTGAAAATTCGGGTAGACAGACACTTATTGGTGTACATGAATATGCCCTTTGTGGGGTTTCCTGCAGTTAGCAACTTCACGGGTCCAAAAGTGTTGCTAGTGGACCAGACCTGAGTAGCAGAAACATTAGGTGAACGTGATTACGTAATTATGTATAAGCAAATAGAATGATATTAATTATTACGAGGATTTTTCTGTGTGACACTAGTGGTCAGAGTACTGGACTATCAACCGAGAGGGCTTGGATTAAAATCCTGTCGGTGCAGAAATTTGTCTTTTAAGGTTTCTGCTCCACTTTCGCCCCATAGCGAACTCGAATCTGATGAATACATTGACTGTATACACTCTCGGCTGGAAGACCAGACGGTTAGGGAGAGGAATGGCTACCCGCCCTCATACCCTCTTATTCGTAAGCTATTTCTGTCTCCAGAGAATGTATATAACAAACTATCGCCCCATATCTACTCTAAATTTCGACTCCAAACTCCTGAACAAGGTAATTGTGCGCCGCTTAAGTAGCCACTCAATTTAATTCAATATTCGGTTATTGACCGTAAAGTGTAGGAGTGACATAGACGCACTACTGCTTACAGATTCAATTAGTTAATGGTGTCTGATACCAATTCTGAGAATCTACATGCAAGATGACTAAGGTCATATAGATTGGATATCCCTATCCAGTCTGCCTATTGTATTATTATATAATTCAACTGAACCTGCATTACTTGCTGTTCACAGTCAGATTATTAATTAATCAACACAATTGACAAAGGAAAAACTACATGTAACTGGTTCCATTTCCTTTTTCTTTCTGGCTGTTGGTACAGTCGTTTATAAAATTATAATTGATAATGTACGCGATAGTCTAGTGGTTAGCGTGCTGGGCTGCCAACTGAGAGGTTGGGGGTTCGAATCCCCTCCAGGGCAGAAATTTGTTTCGCGATTTCGGCTAGATTAGCGCACCCTAGCTGTAGGCCTACTTCTCCAGCGCATAGAACGCTTGAGTTGTTGCCAAAACTTGTTGTAAGCTGCAACAATTACATGCGGTGGTAACAATTTATTCTTCTCGTTTACAAGAATGTCAACACTTTCTTAAGATGTTCAGATGGCCAAATTTGTATTTCTATGGTTATGGTTCGTTACTGGTAAGTTTAAAATGCAAAACTAGACGGCTGTCTTACTAGATCACTGCATTCTGAGAAAAATGATCTAGCTTTCTCTCGACGTTTTTTTCTTATAAATTTTACACTTGGTCTGATCACTTAGCACGTGACTCAATCGAGGTCAGGACACAGAACGCCAGAGGACAGAAACATTCAGAAATAGAGCCACATAAATGAATCGTTTTAGCGGATCCGCAATCGTCGTCTGCTAATTCGAATCTCGTGTTATTTTGCTCGCAGTGACGTCAGACGCGGAAACCGGAAGTGGGAAATTTATGTGAGTGCGATGAGAAGTAGCCGGAAATAACGAATGACAGAGTAGTAACTATGAACTGCAATATTATTGCGGCATCACAGATCTCTTGTCGTTGTGGTCATCATAATCGTTATCATCAACATTATCACTATCGCTAAAATCATTATCATCGTCGTTATCATCATCGTTATCAGCAACGTTATCGTCATAGTTATCATCATTGTTTTATCACCGTTATCATCATCGTTATCATTATCGTTATCCTCACTGTTATCGTCATCGTTATCATCATAGTTATCATCATCGTTATCATTATCGTTATCCTCATTGTTATCATCATCGTCATCATTATCGTTATAGTTGTCACCATCGTTGTCGTCATTGTCATTATAATCGCTATCATCATTATGATCATCATCACCACCACGCCATCGGCATCCTCATCATCAGTAGCAACAGCGGCAACAACAACAACATCGAAATAATCAGCTGATCAGCATCATCATCGCCATCATCATCTCATCATCCTCATTTCATTATCATCGTCATCATCACGACGTACTAAGGGTTAAAGTCTCAGTTAGGCCTACTAATTATTTTACTGTTACTTATGTTCCATTAAATTTACGAGTACTGCTGTTACTTCCAATGTTACTGTTAATATTCCTGTTGTTACTGTAACTGTTCCTGTTATAAGCTTTCATTTACTGTTAATATTTGAGCTACTGTTAATGCCATAACCTTTGTCGCTGTTACAATTGCTTCCACTGTTACAGTCACTGTCACTGTTAGCAACTACTATTAGGCCGTCAATAAATGCAATGACTAAAGTTACTACTACTGTTACTTCATTCGTTGTTATAGTATTATTGTGGAATGTCCACGAGTAAAAGTGCTTGTTACAAATAATATCCCGTATGTGAAGGTGGACTGAGCTACAAAGGGCCTGGCATTGGAAGATTGGAAGATCATCCTAAATCTTCGAGCACATTTAAAAATTAAAACGATCAACGGCCAATTCATCCAACTGATCAAACATGAGCCAATCAATTTGCGTGGTTGTTGATTTGTGTCTAGGAG
The DNA here is from genome assembly GCA_020284085.1 of Aporrectodea caliginosa. Taxonomy (NCBI): domain Eukaryota; kingdom Metazoa; phylum Annelida; class Clitellata; order Crassiclitellata; family Lumbricidae; genus Aporrectodea; species Aporrectodea caliginosa. The sequence continues at coordinate 828,249 of JACEVL010000549.1, read as the reverse complement.
AAGAAACTACGTCTTAGAAGGATGCATAAATTTATTACTAGCCATCAAGGACTGGACATAATCTAAAAACAAACAAGTAGTTTGAAAGGAGGACTAGATTATAGCAATGTCAAATGATAAGAGTAGAGCAGAGCAGTTCTCCTTAAGCTAACCCCGAGAGGTAGCAACTAGCAATGTGTATGAAGTGCTTACGACTTCATTTTCTTAGCCACGGCATACGAGAGCGGGCGGCCAGTCCTCTTCCTCGCCGTCTGATCGTCCAACCGACAGTGTAAGTCAGTGTACTAATTATAGCTGAGTTAGCTAGGGGGCGCAAGTGGAGCATAAATCTCAAACCAAATTTCTACTCTGGCGGGGATTTGAACCCCCAACCTCTCAGTTAACAGTCCAGCACGTTAACCACTACACTATCGCGCACCCTGTCAAATAGAAGGAGTAAGTTATCGGGTATGGTCTACATACAAGTGGTTATCAAGAGAGCTAGCTATCACCAAGTAGTGAACCAGACGGAGTGGTATATCGCGTGCATCCGTGTGGGAAACACCGCATATTAAAACAGTCTGTGCAAAGGTTAAGTGACTGATATAATTTAACCAACTGAAAGTGAAAACAGATAGACCGAACAAGTGTTCGCGGCGGGTATTAGGATTAACGATATCAAAAGCAGCAGCTATGTATATAAGCTTACGTCCAGGAGAATGCGGTTTCTTTTCCTTTATCCATGTAGCTGACCACGAAATGATCACGAAGTTGTTTGTTATCCACATGATTTGAGATGAGATTTTAAACGATCATGAAGTTGTAACTTACGTTGTATCTTGTATTTTATGCTGTGTTGAACTGGCGGCCTGAAAACTGCTTATATACGTGAGAGCACACAGGCTCTAGCGGAACTTGTGACCCTTGTGGATTGCCCTTTTGACGCCAGCACTGGGGATTATCATAGGTTGGTTTGTCTGTTGTGTGTAAAGTAAGGAAGTAAGAATATTCTTTATTTGACTACCAGCAAACGCACAGCAGCTTACAGAAAAAATAAATAATACAAACATTTATGCAAAGTCATATAACATTCTCATAATAAAACTTCTTTTAGCAAAGGCATCAATTCTAGGTAGGGTGAGATCATGTGGTCTGGGTCGCGTATTGTATGGAGTGACCTTACGGGGAGGGAGAAGGTCGTGAAGGACGTGACAAGGGTTTGAGAGAATTGAACGGAAAAGAGTAGAATCAGCTCTAGAACAGTGTTTGTCGAAACTAGGAAAATCGGCAGGGAGGAAGCCTGAACGGGTCAATTTTCTCAGAATACCGTTAAGTCGTTTACGCTCCCCTACAGTGGCAAATCCCCACCAAACAGGGGAGGCAATAAGCGGTTACAATCAAATCAACCAATCAAACGATTATGTGATTGCGGATGGTCAGTTGCGCGTTTTCAGTGGATGGTAAGTTGACCGGCAATATGTACGCTGGTTCCTAAATTGTAGAAGTTGAAGAGAGATTCAAGCCGGCGGCGCATTCTTTTGAGAGCATCAAGACCAGAATTGTACCGAGGCTTTGGAGAGTGCGTTGCAAACCTTTTAGGGTTTGCATAGGAATATGGCTATTCAGGATTTTAAAGAATGTTGAGCTAGTTAAGCAGCAAGTTCACTAGATAGATGTCTGTTTAGTGCATGGCGAGAATGTCGACGTTGAAAGTTTGAAACATTGAGCTTTTAAAATGGCAGTAGTCAATGATGGTGTTAGTCTAGTGAACGTCGGCTTATGCTGAGAAGAAACCTAATCAATAATTGCACTGTGGTCAGAGAAATATGATAGAATTTTTTATAGCAGAAGGTCTGGACCGAGTTATGGGGAGGTCAAACACATGACCTATGTCAGGAGTTGGGAAGGAGCTGGGTTGCTTAAGGTCTGTGATTTTTCGAAGCATTGTTTAAAGTATCGATATGCAAGTATGCATTTAGAGATTGCCGTAATAGCAGGTTTACAAAGAAAAGAAAATAGGGACTAATGGTGCAGACTAAGACTATGTATGGTCTGCTGCAGATAATTATTTCGCAACGCTTCGAATATTTAAAGAAGGAAGGATGCACGATGTCTTGAACCTCTCCAAACATCTCTCGCCTCGACTACTGCAACTCTGTCCTATCGGATCTTCCTTCGTCGACACTGCAACCCCTGTCCTCAGTTCTACACACCGCCGGTCCAAGAGATCACATCACGCCTACACTGCAACAACTCCACTGGCTTCCCATCCGCGCCCGTATTCCTTTCAAAAATCTCCCTCCTCATATATCAAATCCACTCTGAAACCTCTCCCTCATACATGGCATCCATGGTCATGCCATGTTATGTTTTCAATACTAGAGGACTCCGATCATCAACTCGAGGGGATTTCACCGTAACTTACTTCGCACAAACCGGAAGTTTGGAAATCGTGCTTTCTCTGTCTCAGGACCCTTAGAATGGAACAGTCTTCCAACTTCAGTTCGACGGTGCACATCTGTTGCTCAGTTTAAAACAAAATTAAAAACTCATCTGTTCACCTTACACTATGACTAGGAATGTAGCGAAACGCGATATATCGTGCAAGACCTGCATGTCTGACTTGTTAAAGCGCGCTATAAATTTTCATTTGTATTGTATATTATTATTGCATTGTATTGTATTGATTCCCAAAAGCGTCGTTGGAAATTAATGACGCGAATGTTTCCACGCATGATGCGACCAGTAGCTGTTAGGAATGATTATGACGTCATCGTTAACAACAACACGAAATGACGTCATTATCGACAGTTTTCTTCAAGAGGCGCATTAAAGAAATCGCGGAAACACTATTAATTAAAGTCAACGCAACAAACCAATAAACATTAATCGCTACGTGAAACCAGATTACTCGAAACCGAACGAAGAAGATAGCAGCAGCCGAGAAATGGCAACTATAGTGAAGACAAACTGGAAGCGGAAAGACGCCGTCGGCGATACTAAGAAACCAGCGAAGTCCTCTTCCGATGAGGATCGCTGTGGAGGCGACAGTCCAGGCAGGAACATGCAGAAGCGTCGGTCAGCCCATTCTTCCACGGCTCCTCCTCAGTCGAAAGCCAAACGGGGCGCCAAGCATGCTTCACCCTCGCCCGTTCTTTCAAAGCATCGGGGCGAGAAAAGAGAGAAGCAGCCAACGGCCACGGACAGCGTGAGAAGCTACCCGAAGCCGTCGCGCTCCAAGTCCTCATCGCCGGACAGGGCCCATCACAGCCCTCAGAGGAAGACCCCCGAACTTCCACCCTACATCCGGGCGACCATAGCCGAGCAGCTGGCCCCGGCTCGTTCGCGACCGGCCCGGGAGGACACGAAGGAGAACCTCTTCGGTCAGGGCCAGAAACCGAAGCTGAAACTGTCGAGCGCCAGAAGTCGCGAGAACACTCAGAATACCATCTTCGGCGAGCCAGAGCCGCTTCTTGTCGTCCGGAAGTCCTCACGCCACCTGGCCGATACCAAGAACAACCTGTTCGGACCACCGCCGGAAGTTCCGATGCGGCCCAAGTCGCGGCAGCGGCCGGACACTCCGGACATCCTCTCGCACGAAGTCCCACCGCAGTCGGACGTTCGTGAGACGCAGCTTAAGACGATCGTCAGCAGGTACATGTTGCGCCACCAGGACACCCACCAGAAACTGTTTGGAGCTCCGGAGACCCTCCGAAAACCACCGCCGCCGAAGACCACGTCCAACATCTTCTACCACGACATGATGGAGACGCATCAGGACAAGGCAGTCAAGTCTCTGCCGCTGAGCAGTCTGATCGTCACCAGGGAAGTCCAACCACCACCAGTCCTACCGCTGGAAATCAGTCAGAGTTAGAAGGTTGCTTTACATTGGCGCTACATAAATATCCGATATTCATTTTATAACGATATGTTGTACAACGATGTCATCTACTCTCGCCATACCTATTCAGATTTAAACTCTATTTATTTCGGTATTTATTTTCTATTATCTAAACGATAAGGCTACTACAAGAATTTGCGCATGACTTGCAGTTAAACACGGAACACTATTTATTTATTTATAGATTTATTTATATGTTATTTACGTCTAAGTTTAATACAGCGATTTGCGGATTTTAATAATTTTAAATAGATACCGAATCGATAATTGTGCTAGGAACGAACTGACCAACTTTTAAATAACTGATTGAAAATTGCAACTCATTTCAGTCATCCAACTTACGACATCGTTTTTGGACATGAATTATAAAACTGAACACGGGAACGGTTATACAAGATTGAAACAAGTCAACGAGTTCTTTATCTCGTAAAATATTGTGTCATTCTTTGGACTAGGAATCAGTTAATTATTTCAATAATTGTTGAAATTTGTTGATAGCGCTTTTGTGAGGTACTTTAAAATGCGCTATATTAAGTGTACTGATACAAACATACATGCATACATACATGCATAAATATATACATACATATACATACATACATACATGCATACATGCATACATATGCATACATACATACATACATACATACATACATACATGCATACATGCATGCATACATACATACATACATACATACATACATACATACATACATACATACATACATACAAACATACATACATACATACATACATACATACATACATACATACATACATACATACATACATGCATACATACATACATACATACATACATACATACATACATACGTACATACGTACATACGTACATACGTACATACGTACATACGTACATACGTACATACATGCATACATACGTACATACATACATACATACATACATACATACAAATAGGCAATTAAATGACTTCACGCCTAACATCTATCTACTCTAGAACTGGTGATGATAAACTACTATACGTTACAGACAATTAAGTTGCTTTCGATTTAACCTCTCAAAGCTAAGGTAGTTCCAGTAAACCAAGCGAAACCAGGCATGGAAAGGTACGGTAAGATCAGAAAAGTTAAGGTTTGGTACGGTATTGCATCGGGTAAGGTCATGGTAGGTAAAGTCAGATAACTAAAAGCAGAGTTTCTTTAAGGTAATGTAAGCTAAATAGAGGTCTGCGGGTAGAGCATTTTTTCTACCCGACCCGTACCCATAACACAGAGCCGTTACCCGTACCTACCCGACCCGTAGTCAGGTCACCCGACCCTACCCGTACCCGCGGGTATACCCGTACCCGTACAGTAGGGCCTACCCGTCACGTCATTATCACGCCTTCCCATAGTCCTATCCCTAGGTAGGCTTACAACTAAGCATGTAGTAATGATAATAAATAGGCTGATGATGATGATGATGATGATGATGATGATGATGATGATATGAGATGATGATGATAGTATGGTGGTGGTGGTGGTGGTGGTGGTGTTGGTGGTGGTAATAGTAGTAGTAGGCAACAGCAGCAGTTGTAGTAGTAGTAATAATAATAAACAGTCAACTTATGGAACCTGTCACATGCAACAGTACTGTTGTACTGTTTCAATTGCATTGTACATTTATCGCTGTGGTCTATAATATACTGTCACCTAGAACACTAAGTAGCTGTTAATAGTACGTTGCAGACCCGGTCAGGCCCATTGTGCACCTACTTTCTCTATTCTATGTAGCGGTCAAATTGTAACCCCAAAACTTCACATCGGTACGGGTAAAACCGGGTATACCCGTACCCGTGATGACTGTACCCGACCCGACCCGTGAAATGCGTAGAATTCCCGATCCGCGGGTACGGGTCGGGTACGGGTAAACCCGCGGGTACGGGTATACCCGCAGACCCCTAAAGCTAAAGTGAAGTAGGTCAGCACTTTGTGAGGTATTATTCGTTACAGTAAATACCTAGATACTAGCAGATAGGTGTATGACTAGGTGAAGCAATTCAAGTTAAGGCCAGTTAAGGTACAGGAAAACTTGAGGCATGGTAATGTAAGGATGGATCACTACGCTGTTGTTCCTCATTAGCCTAACTGTCAGAATTCAAGAAAACTTACAGGTAACTAATTAATATTAAAGAATATTCAAATTGTAATTTCTCAACTATCATATTTATTTTTATATTATATTTGCAAATTACATACATAGGTTTTGATCAAACTGTTCTAGTGCCATTATACAATAGTTAAAGGAATACGTAAGGCAGAGTTTTATATTTTCGGTTCAACATCGTTTATTGATCCCAAAAACTTTAAAAAAAATGCATTGTTCACATAGAGCGAACAGATTTTTGGGGTACGAACGGTAAACCAAGAAGGGACCATAATACTCAGAAGGGACGTTAGGACCCAGCAGAAACCATAAGACCCAGTAGGGGCCATAGGACCCAAAAGGGACCAAAGTCCCACTTAATATAGGCCACAAATTAACACGTTTTGCAGATGGATGGAAGGAACTCCGTGTGAATGTTTAATTTAACTGTCTTAACTAAAGAAAACATTTTAACTGACGCATGTAAAAGAAAAAGTCTTCATAAAAAGCTTAGTATAAGGTCTTATTATACAAGGAAACTACAAAAGAGCAAAATCATCCACAAACACGACAATTACAATCGCAAATCTATGTTATTACAGTCGTTGTTCAACACTGAGAAAACTGCGCAGGCTTTTCTTAGAAGAAGAGAAGAAAAGCAATCCCCTAGGCTAGCCCTGTGACAGCCATGGGTATGAAGTGTTAGCAACTTCTTTTCTTAGCCTCGGCAAAGTCGGCATGAGGATTTGTGAAGTGTTATCGATCTTGTCATTTGTCTGATGTTCCAGCCTCTTCGCTCTGCATAGTGACGGGCGTGTGACCAGTCTTCTCGGTTGTTGGCCCTTCCATTTGGAATGACCGTCTCGTTTTTTACTTGTGCCATTTGACAGGGTTCTACAAGTCCCTCAAGTCTTTTTCTTTAGTCGTACTGGGCCGGGAGCGCTCCTGAGTAGTTTCTTGAAGGGGCGCTATATAAATGCTCTGAATGAATGAATGAATGAGTTGAACAGTGCACGGTAAGTGTACTCATCATAGCTGAGTTGTGCAGGTGGAGCAGAAATCTCGATCCAAATTTCTGCCCTGGAAGGGATTTGAACCCCGAACTCTCGACTGACAGTCCAGCACGCTCCACTACACAATCGAGCACCCAGTTGTTTCTGCCTAAATGGAAACGTAAGAAATAACCACCAAATATGCTAAGCAACAATCAGCAATTTTAAATCTACTGACATAATCTATTTTTACATATATTTTGTAATGAGAAAATGCGGCGGCACTGTTTGGTAACGACTCTCACACCACAGCATCATAGTGCAAGGAAGTCTTTAAGTCCACTGGACATCGCTATCTGTGCAACCTCTCTGATACGACGCAGCGCTCGTGAAGAATCTGGTGCCCTACACTTAGCTTTAGAGTACCGTTTTGGAAATCTGAAGTTTACGATTACGATTACGAGTCTAGAACGATGATAAAAAGCCCAAATGAGGGCTGGTTGCGTGATCGCTACCAAAATTCTGCTTGGTGACAGGAACAAGTCTGCACGAAACAACTTGTCCACGGTCACTACACGGACTTTGTTAAAGAGACTGGAAACCGTAATCGTCTGACTATAGAACAGACCTTAGTGTCATACACACATTCATTTATATAGCGACTCTAAAAGATGATTTCTTAGAAGCGCTCCCTACCCAAAAGTGCAAGCAGAATCTCTAGCTATAAGCCAACTGCAGATCCAAAGGAGTCTGTTCCAGGTAAGTACGTATCGTATCGTATCGTATCGTATCGTATCGTATCATCGAGGAGACGACCTGCCCTTCCTCACTATGTGCAACTGTTCGATCCGTTAGTCCAGAAACGCTCCGTTCTCCTACCAGTTTTGAAGCAGTCTGGATCAAAGTGATCCAGCAAACTATCTTGTAACGCAACCTTGTTGCTAACCAGCTGTGGGCATATCTGGATATGAATGAATTGATTCCGAGCAGTCGCAGCACTCCACGCTTTTGTCAGACTATAGCGCAATTGACCGTGGTCATGTTACTCTTCTTGCTCTCTTTGACGTAAGCTCTGCCTTTGACTCTGTGGACCACTCCATTCTCTTACAGCGTCTCTCTACTTTCTTTGGCTTGGTGGATCAGCCTCTGGATTGGCTTACATCCTTCTTAACTGACCGCTCAAACTGTGTAGTCCTTGGTTCGTCCAGGTCTCTTTGGGTCCCTGCCTTTTGGGATCTGTCCTGGGCCCACTGCTATACCTTCTTTATACTGCTGATCTCTGCCCCTTGCTGGCATCTCAGAGGCTTCTGCACCAACTATTTGCCGATGATGTGCAAGCCTACATCCACACCCATTCGGCGGATGCGGTGGCTACTGTCCAGATGTGTCTGACTATGGATGTCCTCTCTTCTTGGATGGCCTCCAATCGGCTACTCTTAAATCCCTCTAAAACACAACTTATTTGGAGGGTGGCCGTAGGCAACTTCAGGGTATCGACTTTTCCCAACTTACCTTGCTCTTTCCTCACATAACCTTTTCAGTCGTGATCTGGGACTTACTCTTGACTCTGAGCTTACTTTGTCTCAACATGTGAGCCTGGTTGCACGGAGTTGTTATTATCAGAAGCTTCGAGTGGTCTCTCGCTCTCTTTCTCATGATGCGGTCGTGGTCCTTGTTCACGCCTTTGTAACCAGTCGAATTGACAACTGTTGCTCCCTACTTTGGCCTTCCTCTTGGGGTTCTGGGGCGACTAGATCGAGTTCTACGCTCGGCTGCTCGTCTCATTGGACGACTACCTAAGTTCTCTCCTACTGCATACATACGTGATGTGTTGCACTGGCTGCCTAAGCGGATCTCATATGCTGCTAGTTTCTCGCTGCGTTCTTGGCTGTGCTCCATCTTACTTGCGTGATCTTTGCCGCCCAGTGTCCGACGTTGCAGCGCGTCGGGCGCTTCGTTCTACGAAGGGGTGAGCTCCTAGTCCACGGGCACGCTTGGCCAGCGCCGTGCTTTTTCGGTTGTGGGACCTTCCACCTGGAATGACCTCCCGCTTAAGTCTTTCGTATCGTATCTTTTTTCTTTAGTCGTAGCGAGTAGTTTAAGTATTTAAGTATTTGTAAAGCGCGCTCTCGTGTACGGTGAACCGTTCAGAAGCGCTCCCAGTGTGCTAAGCCCAAACACTGAGAAAGCGCAACACTGCATTGTCGAGATGCGGGGGAAAGGAAAAACTAGTTCAACCCGAACAAAAGAACGCAGATTTCTCCGACCTAACCTGAAACAGATTAGAGCGAACAAAGAGGGGAAGTTGATTCCATAGCGAAGGCCAAGGCAGGCAAAGGCACGGGACGAGGCTATGGCCGTTCTCATACGAGGAACAAAAAGGTCAAGACGATCCGAAGAGCGGAACGGACGAAGGGAAGCAGCATACAATTATAAATGTCTATAGGCCTATGTCTTGTATATATATATATATATATATATATATATATATATATATATATATATATATATATATACGTGTATTTGCGTGTATATATATAAGCTCACGGTGTGGATTTACGAGAGCGTATGTTATAGGCTATAAAGTCTTATGGAGTCTATATGAGTTGGAGATGGAATGAAGTGGCATTAGTTTGTATTCATCGGGTGCGATGTCAATCGGGTCGTTGCCGTTCATCCCAGGGCAACACTTAATCTTCTCGTCGCTGCCAGCGCCACTAACAATGTCAAACGTCGTCGATTTGCACCTACCCCCGCCACTCCATGATTAGCTGTGGGAAAGGAAAAGACCCGCACCCATATATGGAGGCATCCACTGTACAGCAGGAGAACGGGAAGGGAAGGGAATGGGGAAACCGTTGATGGATTGTATGGAAGTGCGGGAACAGAGGGAGGTAGGAATGGAGGGAAACTGAACTGATTCGTATGAGTCAGTCGAAATGACCCATTGACTTCTTGGTTCATGGAATACAAACAATACTTTATTCTCCTCCTTTGATATAGGGTAGATTCTATTCTGTTCTATTCTGTTCTATTCTGTTCTATTCTGTTCTATTCTGTTCTATTCTGTTCTATTCTGTTCTGCTCTGTTCTATTCTATTTTTTATTCTACTCTATTCTATTTTATACTATTCTATTCTATTCTATTCTTGCCTAATGTATTCTTTTCGATTCTAATCTATTTTATACTACTCTATTGTATTCTATACAATTCTATTATATTCTTCTCTATTCTATTCTTACATATTGTATTTCTATTTGATTCGAATCTATTCTATTCCATTCTATTCTATTCCAGTCCATTCTATTTCTTTCGATTCTATTCTCACCCATTATATTCTACTGGATTCGAATCTATTCTATTCCATTTTAGTCTATTCCATTCGATTCTATTCTTTTCTATGGTTTTGTGGATAGCCTTATGGGATGACAGATGAATAATATTAAAGACGTGCTTCTAGAAACTTTATTGGGAGTAGGCACATTAGTGAAAGAGGACAGTTATGGTTGATGCCAATAACTCCCATCATTAAGTCAGTTTACAGTAGAGAAAGTGAATTGCAGTAGATTACTACGAAAGTCACACTAATCAGAAACCACTTTAGGTTACTATGAACGTCACAGTGACTCACTGCGACTCTGAACTTACTGTGAAGGCTATTTACTTTTTTTATTTAAGTAACAATCAGCGAAATCAATTCACAGCACAGTAACTCACAGTAAGACTCTTTAAAGCGTATACGTATAGGTAACTTATCTTATCAGAGCCGCGAAGTAATTATGCATTTATCATGTTTCTAGTCTCAACACATGAGTCAGCATCTACCACAATCTTGCCTTTATCTGTATGTTGTTCACGTGTTCTCACAACCCACTTTCCAGAAGAATCCTGCCAGTACAACAGTGGGGCAAAGGAACAAACAATGAGCAATCACTCGCAGTTTCTTTGTTACACTGTGCCTTTGGGGCCAGCTGCACGTCTAGGCTGCACCGTGTGTACGGCATACTCAAAGGATGCACACGTACACACGCGTGCATACACAGCCAGCTGCCTGCAAAGCCCTGTTTGTAGGTACACTTTGTAAGTGGCCTGCAGGTTGTAGACTGTTTGCATGGTTTGTCGTCTATCTCCATCCAAGATGTTAGAGTGAGTTTCTGAGTTTGTTTGAGAGAAAGGAAGAATTCTGCTGCTTACGGAATACAAAACTTTTTGGACTATACACTGAAACTGTGTCAGCAATTCGGAAATACTTTGAGGTTCAACTTTTTCTTGTTTTAGTAATGCTGTAAGCCTCTGCCTGGTTCGGGTATGACTGGGTGTGTTAGCATCTGCACACTGTTATTGGTTAGGTTGATTGGATTTCCAGATCAGTTGATTTGTGAATGGAAGTGGTTATTGGATAGCGTAGAAATTCATTATGTCTGAATTTAACTTTCATTGCTTGGCTTCATGATTTGCTTTCTGACTGTCTTTGATGGAGGTACTAATGGGTAAAGAAATGGACGCGTGAATATAGGAATCAATTGATGGATGGATGGATGGATGAGTGGGCGGATGCATGGATGCATGGAAGGAAGCATGGATGGATGGAAGGAAGCATGGATGGATGGAAGGAAGCATGGATGGATGGAAGGAAGCATGGATGGATGGAAGGAAGCATGGATGGATGGAAGGAAGCATGGATGGATGGAAGGAAGCATGGATGGATGGAAGGAAGCATGGATGGATGGAAGGAAGCATGGATGGATGGAAGGAAGCATGGATGGATGGAAGGAAGCATGGATGGATGGAAGGAAGCATGGATGGATGGAAGGAAGCATGGATGGATGGAAGGAAGCATGGATGGATGGAAGGATGGATGGAAGGAAGCATGGATGGATGGAAGGAAGCATGGATGGATGGAAGGAAGCATGGATGGATGGAAGGAAGCATGGATGGATGGAAGGAAGCATGGAAGGAAGCATGGATGGATGGAAGGAAGCATGGATGGATGGATGGAAGGAAGCATGGATGGATGGAAGGAAGCATGAATGGATGGAAGGAAGCATGGAAGGATGCATGGATGGATGGAAGGAAGCATGGATGGATGGATGGAAGGAAACATGGATGCATGGAAGGATGCATGGATGGATGGAAGGAAGCATGAATGGATGGATGGAAGGAAGCATGGATGCATGGAAGGAAGCATGGATGGATGGAAGGAAGCATGAATGGATGGAAGGAAGCATGGAAGGATGCATGGATGGATGGAAGGAAGCATGGATGGATGGAAGGAAGCATGGATGGATGGAAGGAAACATGGATGGATGGAAGGAAGCATGGATGGATGGAAGGAAGCATGGATGGATGGAAGAAGCATGGATAGATTGTCTGGTTGGTCAATGTTTGGATGGATGGAGAGATACTTGTAAAAAATATTAACCAAGTGATTTTCCATTATGATGCCGCTCAACCTGATTCGAAATAGTTATATTGACTGGATATCCTACTGTAATTGTGGTGGTGGTGATGGTGGTGATGATGACAATGACGATGATATCCTGTTCAATGGTATAGGCCTAGTATTTCTAAGATCTACCAATAATAGAGGTGATGATGATCATAGTGATGATGACGATGACGACGTCTGTACAAATATTTCGTTACAGTTGCAATCACACTAGTTACACAAATGCCTATTACTATATGTAACGGCAATTAATTTGCGTTACAGTTGGTAAGTCTTGGAGTGTCTGAAACGGATGTCGAAAGGGTTAGCTCTCCAGAGCCCCGCACAGGAAGTACGCCATCTTGTTTGTTGGAGCTATGTCCGGTGGGGGCGAATGTTCAGCCGGAAGTCTCGCCGGAGCGGTTCTCGGGACATTTTTTGCTACGCTGTGTCTGTGCATCGTAGTTGGAATCATCGTATTTGTGAAATACAGAAAAACTCTGCTGGACCAGAGTCCGCAGCTGAAAGGTAGGTGGCGCAACAGTGTTTTGGTGATATCGTCGTTATGAATTGCGGTAACGATTTTTCAGTTCTCATTTGAGTGTATTCTGAGTACTCTTTCATGTGCAAATGAACCCACTGTGACTGACAGTTAAGCATTTTGGACATAGTAGCCGCTTGAAGGACATGGTAGGCTATAGGTGATTGTGGGTTACTGTATCTATAGATGAATGGTTGGAGTGCTCGCTTTGTAACGAGGAGAGTACGGGTTCGAGCATTCTATTAGACGATTACTTTGTAGGGACCTTGAACAAGTCCTTCACTCACAATTAAATCGCTCGGCGCCACCGAGTGATGCTTGGTTATTAGATAGTGGGGCTTAATGAATGCGTACGGGCAATTCATTTTGTAACGGCATTGCAAAATAATCTGGGTTTATAAGAGTTTTATGATCGCATCCTGACAAAAACTAAGACTTCACATCACTATTTTTCTTTAATTTATATGGCGCAACTCTACAACGAAAATTGATTGGTGTATACACGTCGCACGGATAAACTGCAACAGATTACTATTACTATTTTTTACCCGAGGTACCTCAGATCCTTCAGGAATTAAAAAATATCTGGATATAGACAAATCCATTCTGGGACGGCTAGAACTCGTCAATAGCCGGCGGATGAGTCTTTTCCATTCTACACTAATATCACAGTTTTGTGATCATATAAAGTTGCCGAAACTTTCTTGTAGACCGTAAGAAGAAAGAAGAGAGCAGTTCCAGTAGTCCAACGTTTACTCCTGAGTCTACTAGCTATGAACAGTCGTCGACTCTGCCACTAAGAGAACGTGCGACAGACTGCAGCTCAGGTGGGTCAAACCTTTCTCCTCTGTCTTATTTAGTGCATCTATGCAATTCATTCATTCATTCATATCGAACATTTATATAGCGCCCATTCAAGAAAACTACTCAGAGGCGCTCCCAACTCCAGCACGGCTAAAAAGAGCAGTCTTAGAGTGAGATATGAACATAGGAGAGAAGGTCCTGGGAAAGAGGCGAAGCATCAGAGGGAGGCCATTCCAGGTCGAGGGGCACACCACCGAGAAAGCACGGTTCTGCATAGTGGAGGAACGCGCGAAAGGGTCCAGAAGGAGACCCTGTTCAGATGAGCGGATGGATCGAGAGCCCTAGCACTAGGGGCAGGGCAGCAGAGCTCGCGAAAATAGGCAGGAGCGAAGCCCAGTAAGCAGTGCAAGACTATAGGGCAGCTATACTACGCAATGCGCTGCTCAGAGGGGATTAAGTGTAGAATGTCGCGCATGTAACTAGAGACATGGCCACATAATTTTGATATACGGGCATAATACGGTCAATTGCTCGGAATGAATGAGTGCGTGAGTGGGTTGGGGAGTGAGTGGATGTATGGATCATCAATGGATGGACGGATCGATGTCGATCGATAGATTGATCGATTGATCGATGGAATGATCGTTGGATCGATAGATTGATCGATAGATCGATTGCTTGATCTATTGATCATGTAGCAGTCACAATCATTATTGCTGTCGTCACTTCAGAGTTCGTCAGCTCTCGTTGTTTGTTGATAAGATGAGAGGCGGTGGTGTACAGTAGCGGTATGTTCTGTTCCTTGTAACCGAAGGTTTCCAGGTTCGATCTGCCTTGATCCACTGCGTAGCGACCCTGTACAAGTTGCTCGCCCACAAATGTATGTGAGGAAGGCAACGGGAAACCACCTCACTCATCTCATTGTCATAAAAGCGAATGAACCTGCCTTAGGGGGAGTTAGAGCAGAGAACTCATCATCATCACCATTGTGGTTATAATTAGAAATGTATTTTTGCGCCGCTTAAACAGAACTCATAAGAGGATTTGATAACGATTGCCAAAATAAGAACACCTACAGTACATGTGTATATACATTTTATACGACGTTAATGAATAATGATAATTTATTGGTGGATCCTATATTTTGAAGTTAGGGGTGTCGGGGTGTAGTTGCGTGAATATAATTATTTTAAATGCTAGCCTGCAACTCCGCTCGCACAACTGTTCTCCACGAGGTTCAAAATCCTGCTGGTATTTTAACATATGTCATAAGTATGACTAGTAGAACGGTATACATACCTTCATGATTGATATACAATTAAATGATGTATAGAATGTAGAGCAACAGCATAAATGTATCATATACTTGAGCGCTATATTGTACATCGGGTAGGCCTACAGTATGGCAATTGTGTTAACCACGGGCGTAGAAAGAAAAGCTTATTTGCTTTATTGACTTCGGGACAGACCTTAAGAGCTGAGGACAGAGTTCTTTGCTTGTGGCTTATTCAGTTCTATTCGGAGTCAGTCATGTGTATCGCCAGTCAACTGCGTAGCTCTTCGTCTCTTCGTACGTGATGATGGTCGAGCGCCAACCTTTTGTGTTGACTGATACGCTGTACTTTGACAGCGATTTCAGGACTAATGTGCATTTTATCATGGCGCTTATAGTGAACCAGTGCTGCATATGCCACTCGAGGGAGTCTGTTCGCTTTAGAACCGTCTTATAATGTGATGCATTGCTTTGCCCTGCAGCGCATACCATATACGCCTCGACATAAGATGAAATAGACTACGCTACTACATGAATATAAGTGTATACCAGATGCATCACATGCCATGGGAATCCAATCGTTTAGCAAGAAGAACCGCATCATTTATCCGGGTATTGGACATTGATGGATCCGTTTGGCTATTATCGAAACAACCAACGTACATATATTAATCAAATTAATTTATTTGTTGCCACTACAAAGATTTTTGATTCCCAAACCTAGGCATATCTAGGTTTGGGCATATAATATATACCCTGCTTGATGCCGGAGGAATAGATGCACTAGCTGCCGATACACAAACTCACGGAGTATAAGAGTCTAATACTTTTATGCGTTAAAGCCTTGTGGGCTATGTATGGTCCATCATGTCTTAGGGAGCATTTTTCTCGGTCTCATTCATTCCTGACCATTGATTTCTTCGTTCTGCTGCACAGGGTGATCTGGTTGTTCCCTTAACCAGAACAGCCACAGTACCGCAGTGAAGCTTCGATGAGGTCAGTTCGACTCTCTGCAATAGGTTACCTAGCATGCATCTTACGACATGAGCTCATTGGTATTTCTCTACGTATATTCTGTAAGCGTTTGAAAACCATTTTGCTCGATCTTGGTTCTCCGTCTTTAGGGCGAGAGCGCTTCGGATGAGTTTCTCTAGAAGAGGCGCTATATAAATCTCTAATTGAATTACAGTACAAACAAATCTACATGTAGGACTCCATTCTCTTCATCTTGAAAGCCAACTACGGACTACATCATTCACATCTTCACTGAATGCGGAATGTCTTCGTGAGATATCTGGCATCTCTCTTGCTTACATAAGTAGGATAATAATCTGTCTGCCTCCACAATTGATGTAACGGTCCAGGCATTTCCTTAAGATATCGAGATGGTAGCAGTGACTTCGTTTTTCCTGCATATTTTGGATTCCAGAGAAAAGCTGCTCACAGTAGTATAATTGCCAAATGGAACCATAAAACCAAATCACATCCAGCAGAGGATTTACTAAAGGAACAAAATAATAAGGCACATTTCAGACGGCAGCAAAATTTAAAATTAAAATCGAACATTAAATTTAACCTGAAACTGCGATCGAGACGATGATAGTATATATAATTAGAATGATGTGATATTGACGCCAATATATATATGTTTAAATATGTTACACTTGGGTTGTTTTCATAACAACAGTTGGGCTATTTTCATGTTGTCTTTTTAATTGCTTTTTAGACAAAAAAATGAAAGTTAAAACTTTGTAACATGAATAATAGAGTAGCAAAACTCTGGCCTATACATGGGGCGGCTGATTGTTAAATCAGCCCATCAACGAATGGTTTGAGAGAAAATTCTCAGAGGGAACATGGTTTTTGCAGCAAGTTAAAGATTTCGTGTTTGGAAAGCTTGTTTCATCAACAGCTACATCAGCACACTACTTAAGGCCCTTACCCAGCGGGATCTATCCCTTCAAGGGTGCCCATTGTTTCGGCACTTCCTCCTCTCTGAATCTTACTCATCCATGTGTCATTCTCCGAACTATATATAATTATATAGTCTCACACTTGATTCATTGTATAACATGTACAAGTTATCTTGGGAGCTATAAATTAATTGATTGATTGGTTGATTGCTATCTGAATTAGCTTCAGTTGCAATCGTCTGTGCAGCTTCTAATGGATCGGTTCCATTCGGCAGGACATAGCGACAGGCATGCATTAGCGGCATGTTTTGACAATGTATTTTGTGAAAGAAATCAAAGAAATCAGGGACGAATAGTGAAAAAGTTACTATTAATACATGAGTTTTGCTTGGGGGGCGCAAATAAGGCTTGGGGCGCTAAATGAGAGTTGGAGGTAGTTTTATTATGGGAAAAAAGTTGAAAAGCAAAAAAAAAAAAAAAAAAAGGTCATCAGAAATTTTGGCGGAAGTAAAAAAAATTTTCAGAAAATTCTTGCCCCCGTCGCCGGACACCCCTAGTTACGCCACTGTGTTGTAGTCTTTTTCAACACAATAGTTCATGATGGATTAAGCCTAGTCCCTAATATACCTATATAACACTCGTAACAAATCTGCTCAAGGAGAAGCATTTCTCTCGGCTATCACGGTCCATACACGGTTAGCCTACATTAAAATATGTGTGGCGTCCATTCACGGGTACAGCGGCGAATAAACACTTTATCCTCTGAATTCATGGCAGATGAACAGCATCGATGGTTCGTCCATTCATTCATTCATTCATTCATTCATTCATTCAGAGGACTTATATAGCTCCTTTCTAAGATGACTATACTCGGAGGCGCTGCCAGCCCAACCTTGGCGAGAGAGAACGATTTCAAATGTTACATAGACACAATGGGTGAAACGCCCTCTGGAAAGGGGTAAATTACATGTAATTCTGTTGAACAATCGTAATTGAAAACTAATCGAGATCATTATTCTTTGTTTTTATATATATTTGCGAGTGATTTAACCCATTATTCGTTGTTTTTATATGAGAGTGATTTAACCTGTGAATTTCGTTTGATTTTTGTTTCTTTGACAGCTTACGGTCGAGATGCAACCCCAGAATCTCGGCTAGACTCACTGCCTCGCAATCCGAAATTCTGCAGCTCTGCGAAAACTGAAACACAGGTGAGATACTTTCAACAGTATTGTCTTTACAATCGCTGAATTTAGCTTTGAAACGTCGCTTAATACTCATCATCAACATCAATTAGCTCTAGTGTCCATCCCATAGATGGGAATCCGTTGGCTGGGCTCTACGTCTATGCGAGGGCCCACCACATGATTTGTTCCAGTGATGTGAGTATTATATGCTTGGATGCTTTTTGTCATTAATAAAGTCCAGCAGAGTGAGGCTAGCGAGTAGAGGTTCTTATAATTTAGCTATCAATTGCTTAGATGTATGAGCCTACATGCATATTAATTATAGGTACTGTCAACGTAGTTTTAACTTATGTTAAAGATTCTAATGAACCTTTTTCTTTCATTCACAACACTACTCCGCTTTATATATTGAAATTCAACCTTTTCACACTTGACTCCAAACAATGGAATCAGAGTTGATATGATTTCACTTAGAAATCATACTCTAGTGGTAGACAAAGCATAAGAAACATTTTAGGCTTGAGTCGCTCTCTCTTCGGTTGGTCAGATAGTCACGTATCCTAGATCTGAGCGTCCGCAGTGGATTCTTTCCGAGCGGCCGGCCAAATGGCTCTGGCATTCGCTGCCGTTCACTATTCGCTTCGCCGGTTCTGCGATGTCCTTTAGATCAGGACCGAAATATTATCTTTGTCGGATCGTTTATTATTCTTAGCTTCTTCTCTTCCTGTCTCACGGATATTGACTGTGTGGTTCTGTGCAATGAATGGCGAATTTGGAATGCGGATTTTGCAGAGCGACCATCCAATGATATCTTGTTCATTACGGAAACGGTATGAGAGAAGTTTCAAGATTAGATCATAATTGGTACCATTCCGCAGTCCTGAAAAGGTGTTATGTAATTATAATCATCCAGAAATTTCTTTTTAGTATTCTGGAATATGACGACGCCATTCTTCTCTCTCCTCTGCGACATTTCCTTAATTTCTTTGAAGTTGCCGTCTGATTCCGCTATTTACTTTGTCTATTATTATTTGTCAAAGGGTTCTTGATTTGTTTCAGTACAATGGCCAGGAAGATACGAGAGACCCGGTTCAGCGTGCTGTGTTCCAGCGGTCCCTTCCCGAAGCTCCATCCCTCATATCGATTGCCGCCAGCTCACCTTATATCCAGGTATTACCCTGCTCGACATATCTCAAACAACTAACAACTCTAGGCCAACTCTTGATCATTGGATTCGATAAGATTAGATCAGATTAATAGTATTGTAAATGCTTTAAGAATCATTATATACAATATTATGAAATTAATTCAACAGTCAATCAGACCAGACCCATTCTCACTTTTTCATGCATATATAATCTATGTCGAAGTAGATGTGTGGCTTGCAGGCTATTTGCCTACATTGCTAGACATGATGTAGTTATTAACTACTACTCATAGCGCTTGCTATTAGCATACTGGGAGGCGTAGAGCGTGTGTCTGGAGGCTAATTCGTATGACTCTCAAGCTGCTGCAGGCTTAATAAGTCTGTATATGAATAATATAAATATGGAGTAATAAATACACTCAGCAAGTAGCAATAACTTTGGTCGATAGCTTGGTAAACGAACTGTAAATATTACACTAAACCATTAGCGTAAGAAATTATGGCTTAAGTTTCCATCAGTCCTTTGGTTGCTTTGCGGCCTCCAGCCTCATCTCCCCATCAATAGCTATCCCTTACTACAGACTGCTTCTCGTCCTACATAATATGTATCTTTACATTTGCATAGCAACATTTTTAACGTCCGAAAGTTGTGAAATGTCGCCCTCCTCCTCCTCCTTTATCCAGGCTTGGGACTGGCACTGCCAGAGTCCGGCGCCATTGGGTTCTTGATAATTTCGAGTTGAATGGAGTGTTGAGAAGAGATGTCGATATTTCTAATGCATTTTGTTGCGTTGTTGGCGGGCTTAGATCTCCAACGCATGGACCAGGATCTCTGAAAATGTCTGCTGATTTTTCTCTCTTCACAGGAACCAGAAAGTGTGGAACTATTCTTCAATGGTCAGCATCCCCTTGGCTTGGGCTTTACAATCCACGGCAACATGAGCAAGGGCATCTTCGTCGAGACAGTGTCAGAACAGGGACCTGCAGCCGAAGCTCTCCAGTTAGGTATCAACCAGTTCGATTGTCTTGTAAAGGATACGCTATCATCATCATCATCATCATCATCATCATCATCATCATCATCATCATCATCATCATCATCATCATCATCATCATCATCATCATCATCATCAGGATCCATGGGCCGAAACCCGTAGGTGTCCAATGCAAATTTCGTCATATGTTTCCATAATCCTCTGTCTTGCGCCAATACACTCAAACTGTGATGGTCTTGTTTGCACCAATCCCTGATGTCATCAGTCCATTCCCTGTTAGGTCTTCCTCTTCGTCCACTTCCATCCATCATATCCATCATGACAGTTTTTATTTTTCTATTATTGTCCATTCTGCATATATGTCCAAACAGACCCAATTTCCTTCTCATTACTGACTGTATTAGATCTTCCTTTATATGTAATCTTCTTCGGACCTCCTTATTTGTCACCTTCATTGTCCAATTCAGATGCAATATTCTTCTATAGCAGTACATTTCAAAAGCCAGGATTTTATCATGATCAGTCTTTTTAATTGTCCAGGCCTCACACGCATAAAGAGCTGTACTAAACACGCATGTTTTCAAGACATTCAGCTTTGTCTTATAACTAATTTGCTTACTATTCCAGATGGAATTTAGTCCTGCCATAACTCCCTTTGCCTTTGCTATTCTTGCCTTTATGTCCTTTGTACAATCATTATTCCATGTTAACAGACTACCGAAGTACACAAATTCTGTTACATTCTCAATCACCTCATCTTGCACTTTTATTTCCCTGTCTATTGTCTTCTTGCCAAATACCATTGTTTTTGTTTTATCCACATTTATTTTTAATCCAGCCCGTTGTGCAGATGTGTTCAGTGAGCAAACATTTTCCTGCAGCCTCTCACAACTATTCTCCAGTAAGTCAATGTCATCTGCAAATTTTAGGTTATTAATCAGTTCTCCCTGTACGGAGATTCCAGTTCCATTGTCTTGTATATTTTCCATGACTCTTTCCAAGTAAGTGATAAATGTATTGGGTGAAATTGGATCTCCTTGTCTTGTCCCTATCGTAGTTAAAAACCATTCTCCTATTTCCCGTCCCACCTTCACTGCAGATTTTGATCTGTCACCAATGTTTTTTAGTATTTGTATCAGTCTGTTTCCTACTCCATATGACTTTAGTACTGCCCATGTCACGTCATGCTTGATGGAATCAAATGCCTTCTGAAAGTTCACGAAACAATTATAGACAGGCTTGTTTTTTCTCTAACGCTATAGACAAAGACAAATATTAGTTCGTATAAACGTTTATTTAATCATTGCAGGCATTTGAGCGCCTCTGAGTAGTTTTCTTGAAGGGGAGCTATACAAATGTTCGAAATGAATGAATGAATTTGGAAGGCCTTTAGTAGGTTGAATTTCTTTTCACGCAGGTACGGTTAAAGTGAATGGATCTTGTTGGGGGTGGCCCCATCCTACCTGAGGTCTTTTTGCACCTTTGTCTCCTCCTTACCTGTGAGGGCCTCTTTGCAATCTTCGACCCGTGGCCTTATGGTTGTCCCTCGCATGCGCTCTGCTACGGCCCACTCTAGGTGCTTTGCCCGTGTTGGCCCATCAGCTTGGAACTCTCTTCCCCAGTCTCTTCGCTTCGAGTTACTAGCCATCTCACCTTCCCAGTTCCGTATAGACGCCTTAAGACTGTCTTGTGCCCTTACGCAGGCACTGAAGCAGGTCGAGAGCGTTGCTGATTTCTGAGAGATGCTATATAAATGTTCGATTACAATTACAATTACAATTAAGAAAGTCCTTCACGCAGAATTGCTCAGCACCATCGATTGATGAATTTTGTTGTTAGATATTCTCGCCTCAGTTAATGCAGACGTAATTTACATAGTGTTGTAAAAGTACTTTATGATATAGAGGGTTTGCTATTAAGTATAATGGTGGAAGGTTTTCTTTAACAGGCGACCAGATTACAAGATTGACGCTATTCATGGATCACATAGTCTTCGAAGACGCCCTGAAGATCTTTGGCTGCATATCGATCTATCCGATCCAGCTGCGAATAAAGAGAACTCGCCGCATCCCAGTTGCCGCTGAATCAGGGTCAGCTGGAGCAACTGATGGAGAGCGCATCACATCAGGGATGCCTTCGAATTTTCTGAGACAGTCTTTGGGTGATATCAGCGAATGGATTCCAGGTTCCTCGGAGCACGGATCCAGAGGTCACTCGCGACCTAGACGAACGACGACTGATCTGAGTTCTTACGAAAGAGAGACCTCCGTGGTTAAGACTACTGAGAAAAATCAGGACAGTGCAATACTCGAAATGGAACAAACGGAAGTGAACCCACGATCGTCTAGTCAGAGAGTGATTAGAAAAGAAAATCTTTCCAAAAGTGGTAGAATCGAACAGAACATGGTTTTCACTGGAGTTAATCTGGATAATCTAGATAATAATTCTCCGAGGCAGTCTTTGGGTTATGTCAGCGAATGCTTTCCAGGTTCATCGGCGAAAGGATCCAAGCCTCACGCTCGACCTAGAGGAACGACAACTGATTTAGGTTCGTACGAAAGAGAGACCTCCGTGGTTGAGACTACTGAGAAAAATCAGGACAGTGCAATACTTGAAATGGAACAAACTGGAGTGACCCCACAATCGTCTAGTCAGGGTGCGATTGGAAAAGAAAGTCAGAGAGCTATTGGAAAAGAAAGTCTTTCCGAGAGTGGTAGAATCGAACAGTCCATGGTTTCCACTGGAGATAAACTGGATAATAATTCTCTGAGGCACTCTTTGGGCGATGTCAGCGAATGCTTTCCAGGTTCATCGGAACACGGATCCAGAGGTCACTCGCACCCTAGACGTACGACAACTGATCTGGGTTCTTACGAAGGTGAGACCTCTGTGATTAAAACTACTGAGCAAAATCATGACAGTGCAATACTCGAAATGGAACAAACGGCCTCACAGTCATCTAGTCAGAATGCGACTGTAAGCGAAGATCTTTCCGAAAGTGGTAGAATCGAACAGAACCTGAATATGGAAGCGGGAAACAAGAGTGACGCGACCATGGAAGAGGTTGATGGATTCGAAATACCTGAACTGATTGCTATCCCTGTCGAAACAGATCGTTCCCGATCACCGGAAGTTCTCGAACAGCCTCTGGTAGCTGTTCGTCCATCGTCAGAAGTGACGTTAAACTGTAGAGAGGAAGAACAGAGAAAAGAACAATTACTGCAGGAGAGAGAATCGAAATCCGGAGTGGCCTATTTCGTCAGTCTTTACGACCATTTCGGAGAATTTCCATAATAGACAAGAAAATTGCCAGCACATACAAGAGAATTTAAAGCCAAGCCTATCTTTCACAGGAAAACACCCAGATTCACAAACCATTGTTTCTCGCTCGTTTGGTAGGATATTATAGTTTTAATCCGTTCAATACGAATTTAACCAATTTGACTGTCACTCCAACAATTGTATATTTAGTGAAGTCATTCGATAAATTCTTTCAATCTACCATACACTTGCAGCAAAACTTTTGCTGTTTCGCAACTTTACAGTAACTTTGTTAAAACTAGGAACCAAATCTTGCTAACAACTGGTCACTATCTCTGGAATAAGCGCTATATAAGTTAACAAATTGACTTCAATATTATGCCACATATTCTTCCAACCTGACTTCGGTGTTTTGTTCCAACCAAAGGGAATTCCACAGTATTTCGTTTACGGCTTTATAACAATGTTTGGTTTAGTGTTTATCGCACGAATAAGTTATTATGATTTTATGCACAGCAATAAGCACATTAGTTTCTACTGCTTACACGGTCTAACGTGTGTAAATCGAAGCCTTTGTCAATGTCCAGCTGAGTTGATGCAGTCATACCCGAGGTTTACATCCAGTCTCCGTGATATTGCAGCTCACCTTTTTCCGAAATACTTTTTTCTGGATGAATGACTGAGTAATTGTAATAGCGCAATCTTACTATAGGAGCCTTAGGTGCTTACAGATCATTTGCGACCCTTGACTTTATCCATGTTCACAGAGTATTTATCTGGAGTGCAATATATATGTCGAATCAGTTTCGTTTTTCTTTGCAATGCGAGTGCAATACAATTCTGCTTTGTTGTGATCTTCTTGCATTTGCACAATGTTAATATCTTTCGCTAAACTTTTGTGTAGTTGTGTTCGTTGTACACTACTAAATAATCAAAACGCATGGCTTTCCTTTAATCGTAAATATACTCAGATTTTATATAAGAGACCTATGGCCTCATTTTCAATTAATTGATCGAGTGTGATCTTTCACCATCGCTGCCCGTTTGAATGAGCGTCACGCCATTTAAGATCCCCGTACATGTACGGACCGTGATCACCCGAGATTTAAATCTCTTAAATAAGCCACCTTCGGGTAGCGAACGCTCTCTGGCACAGAGGAGTATGTAGCTAACTGGGCCAGTAATACCTTCTTGTGAGTGCACTGTGACGGAAGTAAAAAAGTGAAAGGTGCAACAGAGAACTATGGCTAGGTTTCGAACCCTGATCACTGGGAGAACTGCTCATTATCGATTTGACGCTTGTTTTAACCGTAATAAACCGGCGCTCAGCCAAATGCTCCTACGAAGCAAAGGTGGCTCCAATGCAGAGGTTACAGTCATCGCCACCAGATGAACTTCCGATTTTAAAGGCAGTTATCTCCGAGATCCGTGTCCACTCGTAATAATGCAAATGTACTGTAAATGTACACGTTTTGTATGGCGACCGTATGGCCTCGACCGTGCACATTTTCCAGTGAACTGATCGGGTGAGATCCTTCACCACTGCTGCCCGTTTGAATGGGCGCCATGCCCATTAATGTCCGCGTATACGGGCTGTGATAGCCAGAAAGTAAAATCTCTTAAATAAACTACCACCGAGCGATCTACCACCATAGAGCATATAGGTCTACTTCCCATGCACCTCTGTGCGAAAGCGTGCGGATTGCGGTTCGCCTCCGCGAACCGCAATCAGGTACAGCAGAAAGTCATGGAATATATATACGCTTCTAACCAGTGTAGTCATATAGTTTTAGTATAGGATCTAATTAAAGAAAGTATATATATATATATATATTCTTATATATATATATATATATATATATATATATATTAGTTAAACCAACCAACAATTGTTCAACCCATACTACCTATGAAAACCTTTTTATCTGCATACCTCAAAGTAAAGGGACTGACTTAATCGTTGGAGTTATCTACAGACCACCTGGCACTAGCGTAACATTATTTAATGATGAATTTAATGTACTTTTAGCTGAAATAACTAATAGTAAAAAAGATATAATTCTGGCAGGTGACTTTAATATTGACTTACTAAAAGCTGAAGAACATGAACCAACTAAAACGTTTTATAATTATTTGACGTCTTATCAAATACTTCCCACTATACTTAAGCCAACTAGGATTACTGATCTCACGTCATCACTTATAGATAATATATTTACTAATAAATGGAATAAAGTTAACATCTCCTCAATTATAGTTACTGATATATCAGATCATTTGCCAGTTATGGTCAGACTTGATCTTAACATGCCAAAATGTAATAAAATGGAGACACTGAATCAGCGGAAAACTGGGAAGCAAGAAATGGAACATTTCCAATCGCTACTTAATGAAATTAACTGGACTGAAATAACTATGGCCTGTACAAATGAGGATGCCGATATGGCTTATAATAATTTTATTATGAATTATAAAAATGCATATAATAAAGCATTCCCATTATACTCCCCCACCAAAAGTAGAAAACGCCAAAATAATCAACCCTGGATGACCAGTGGTCTCTTGAACTCCTGTAAGAAAAAAACAAATTATATCTTAAATTCATAAAACAGCCTAATGAAACTAACAAGAAAAATTTCATAATATACAGGAATAAATTTAAAACATTAAAAAAGAAAGCCGAGTTACTTTATTATGAAATCGAATTCCAAAAATATAATAATAATTTAAAAAAACAGTGGCAAATAATAAGATCGATACTCAAAACAGATAATAAAAGCTCTAGAATTGATCTAGTGGACTCTAATGGGGTAATAATAGATGATGATGAGACAATAGCTAATAAGTTCAATAGTTATTTTACTAGTATCCCTCAAAACTTAGCTGAAAAAATCCCGTCCTCACCAAACTCCTATAATAAATATATGAAAACTCAATGTGATAACTCCTTGGCACTGTATTTAACCAACCCTGAGGAAATTATTAATATATCTCATGCCATTAAACCTACTCATAGCTCAGGGCTTGACGGTATTGACCCAATGATAGCTCTACCACTTATTAAATCCATTGCTCAGCCGCTTTCTGAAATTATTAACTGTTCTTTCTCAACAGGTGTAGTTCCATATGAACTAAAACTGGCAAAAATTGTGCCCATCTTCAAACAAGGGAATAAGGAAGACCTTACTAATTACAGACCCATCTCAGTTCTACCTGTATTCAGTAAAATATTGGAAAAAATTATGTATGAAAGACTTAATAACCACCTCATCAAAAATGATATCCTCTATTCTATGCAGCATGGGTTTAGGTCAGGCCACTCTACTGCTATGTCACTCATAAATCTGCAAGAACAAATTACAACAGCAATTGATAATAATGAATTCTCTGTAGGCATCTTTATAGACCTCGCAAAAGCCTTTGATACGGTGGACCACGGTATACTGTTAAAAAAGCTCCAACATTATGGAATAAGAGGGGTCACCCATCAATGGTTCGATAGTTACTTAACAAATAGAAATCAGCAAGTTATCTGCAACGGAATTTTATCTAAATTTCAACAGGTTAAATATGGTGTACCGCAAGGTTCTAATCTAGGTCCTCTCCTGTTTCTTATATACATAAATGACTTCCCTAATACTTCAACTATTCTCAGTTTTATTATATTCGCTGATGACACTAATGTATTCTATTCTCATAAATCCTTACATGAATTATATCAAATAATTAATTATGAAATCACGTATGTGGTTGATTGGTTTAGAATTAATAAATTATCATTAAACATTAATAAAACCAATTTTATACTATTTAGATCCCATAGAAAACTATTACCCGAAATTAGTATCCAGTTACTAATTGATGGAAATGTAATACCGCAGGTATCTTCTGCCAAATTTCTCGGAGTCTGCATCGACCAACATCTAAACTGGTCAGAGCACATTAAATTAATTTCTATGAAAATTGCAAAAAATGCAGGCATTCTGAATCGATTGGCATCTTACCTACCTCAAAAAGTTCTACTCAACCTCTATTACTCCCTAATATATCCATATCTTGCCTACGGTAATATTGTCTGGGGTTCCAACTATATGTACCGCTTACATAAAATTAACATTCTGCAAAAAAGAGCAGTTAGAATAATAGCTAGGGTCTTGCCTTCTACACACACTAGTCAGTTCTTTAATAGATTTAAAATTCTTAGACTTAATCAAATTAATACCATTCAAATAAGTGAGTTCATGTACAGACATAAGCACAAATTGCTACCCTCGGTGTTTAATGATTATTTTAATATAACATCGGACACTCATACTCATTTTACTAGACAAGTCGAATCTTATAGAAGAATATTTGCACGCACTAATACAAGGTTATTCGCTTTAAGGTCCACAGGACCATCAGTCTGGAACAATATCCCTGTCAGCACTCGTCACCTGCCTAACTTGAATTTATTTAAAAAATCCATGCGAGCTCTATTATTAAATGGGTAACTGTTTAAATTGCTGTGTTGCCATCGCCTAGTTAAGTTTGTTATGATTTCAAATTGCTTAGTTAAGTTTTTTTGGTTTCTGTGTATTGTCTGTTGTTGGTTCTCTGTATACGAACCGTCATTCGCACCACTTCATATGGTACTTAGGTAGCCCTAGTTAGTGGGTCCTGTGACCCTTCAGGGCTCTCCGTTTGTTGCCTAAATAACACTAGTGTTGATACTTGTACTTGTAGTTTGTAATTATGATAGTCAACAATAAAACTTTTTGAACTGAATTGAATTGAATTGAAAAAATATATATGATGCACTTGTAAAAATACAGTACCTTTGGTAAACTTGTTAAACCGTTTTGAGACCACTCTTCTGAAGCATTATTATATAGAACTATTAGCCCTATAGGTATGGGCTTTATCTCGTATGGCTATTATAAACATATGCATGAGCTATTGGCATATGTTGGCAGGTCTACATCAGTTTCTTAGTTTTTATTTTTACTTAAATTTTTTCTCTCGATTCATATCGTTACACGCCAGTGATTCTCAGATGCCCGTCTACTTGAGCAACAGTCTTTTGAACTACGGAGCAGTTGTTCAATGTTAATTGTAACACGAGCTGACGAAATAAGTCATGACCACAGAACTGAATTATACTGTTGCACACCGAAACTTGTTTGACTTGATTGACAGGTCGGGAGACCGTATCGAACAGGTGACCGATTTCGGATCGCTGGCATGCGGGCCATGGAACTGTTCCAGTAACTGGTCCCGCGGACGCCGGGGCAGCGGGCGCCAAGTGCGACCGGCTGTTAACGGCGGCGGCAGGTGCTCCAGGACTCAAGGGGCGGGGGTCGATGGGCCTCTGCTATAGGGCAGTGGAGATGTCGAGGTAGGTGCACGTTGAGTAACGAAGGATCATCTTCGATTCCCCCGTTGACTCATGGATATTGTTGTGGATGTTGTGGGTGAGTAACTGTTTGTGGCGTCTGATGTATAACACAATGATACAGAACGAACTCTCTTGTTCTCGTCTGATCTGTATTAATTAGAAATAAACATGCGAACAGAGATAGAGACAGCAACAGACAGACAGAGACAAAGAGATAGAGAGCAGAGAGACAGTCGGACAGACAGAGACAAAGAGAGACACACAGAGACAGAGACGGAATAGACTCAATAGAGAGACATCCGGGTACAGAAATGTTGTCCCCCATTACCACCCTAATTTTTATTTTTAACCCCAACACTGATCGATGATCTCTCTCTTTCTCTCCCAATACCTGTAACTTTTCTCCATAACTCCTAATCAACCCTGAATGCTAATTTCACCTCTGCATTGTTCCCGCACGTTAAAAAATTGAACAAATCAGCATGTAACATTATCATTTAGAGCACGTTATTAAAATCTATTAAAATATACACTGTCACTCTAACAATTGTATTTTTTAGTGAAGTCATTCGATAAATTCTTTCAATCTATCATACACTTGCAACAAAACTTTTGTTCTTTCACAACTTAGCAGTAGTCTAAATTCGTTAAAATTAGGCACCAAGTCTGGCGATCATACGACTACTACCTCTTCGATAAGCACTATATAAGTTTCCAAATTTACTTCACTATTATGCCGCAGATTCTTCCAACCTGACTTCGATGTTTTGTTCCAACCAAAGGTACTCTTTTTTCAGAGGCAAGTAACATCAGTAGCCTGCATGTGGTCATAAATATAAATGCGCTACATCGCTTCAGCCACTTAGCGATTTTTCACTGGAACCTATTGGTGCATGGATAATCCATCCGTCTTCAATTAGAATCGATTTTTTTGATTCGATTCGATACGTCACTCAAAGTGACGATCGGACAGGTCGAGGAGAGTGTGGCCTTAGAATCTCGGTGACGGGTGGGAGAGAAACGGTGGTCAGGGCAGGCCCATATAATACTTCAGACCCGGGTTCGACTTAATTCACAATGACCGTCATAAATAATTTATAGCGAATTAATTCAGTTACAAAAGAAACCCGATACGTTCATTAAAATGGAGGCCGCGGTGAATATTCGTCTGCTTTTAGCTGTTCTGGCGCCAAAGAGTTGAGACGTATTTTCTGACGATTGTGTGCCATGACTCTATGGCCCAAATATGGCGGCCGTTTGAGGTCACGGATCGAGTGACAAATATAGCACCGAAAGACTTCTAGTTTGAGTCAGTCACCACGCTTAAGATTCACCGAACGTACGTTCCTCAAACAAGGTTATCTGGCGCTATTTGTGGTTTTGTTAGATGCTACAATGTATCATTTGGTTGTATTTACATATAATTTATTTATTGGCCATATGCACATTGTATCATATACATCTATGAAGACTGGCCTGACTCGGGTGGGTTGAGTAGCCCTTGCTCATTGATTGATTGATTGATTGATTGATTGATATACCCGGATTTTTATTCGTAATTATATTGCAACTAAATTTTCGTACGTCAGGCCAGTTTAATAGACACTGACACGTACGTAACTACGTCTACATCTACATCTACACACATATTTACACATACGCATACATGTAGATGTGCTCAACCATCGCAAAGAAAGTCGCAATAATAAAATAATAATTTTTTTAAACTGGAGTACAATAAATTGTTGCCAAATACAATACAAATCACAAATCAAATTCAATCTGGGGCGCGGTGGTGTAAACGTCTGCGCCACTGTGCAATGCTAAAAACCGTTGAGAATTTTTACCACTCTTCAACGTCCTGTTGCAATGTCCAGCTTTGACGATTAGCCTACATCTCGCTCGAATATCCAAGCAATCAAAGCACGCACTTTCGCTCCAGGTTCAACGGACCACACTGGAGATACACCGAGAAACCATGATGCCACCACTGAAATGTTCACGTTCGCGTACGAGTCTCTTTGCTGGAACTTGTTTTTTCTTTCTTGCATCAGAATAAACACAATCATTTTGAGAATTAACCGGTTTGGCGACAGTCAATGTCTTTTCATCTGTAAAAAAAATGTTTCGTTCACTTCTCTTGTTTGGAAATCTGCCAAGTAACTGTTGACATCGCTGCAGGCGTTTTAATTTGCAGTTTTCGTTTAACGTTAACCTGCCCAATTACGCGTTTGTACGGTTGAAGTTGCAAATCTTGCTTTATAATGCGTTGTACTGTTCTTCGTGATATGCCAGTTTCTCTTTGAATTTTCCGTGGACTCTTGTGGCTGTGAGGATCATCATCCTGGCTGCAAATCAGCTTACTCACACGCCGAATATTCCGTGTCCGTGCTGTTCTAACTATAATTTCGGGCGGCCGCTTCAGATTTACGCGCTGTCGTAAACCTACCATCGGCATAAATTTTTTACAAAGTCGATTTAGACTTGTTTTACTCCAGGCTTTATTTGGAAACTAAGTAATCATTCGCCTAGCTTCCCATAATTTTACAGATTAAAAACCGCCCAAAATAAAATTGGCACAAGATTTCACGAGGCGGTTCCACTTTCTTTGCGCCACCCTGTATATCATGTGTACAAAAGTATACACAGACACAATTGCTCACATGTACGTATATTTAAGTGAATAGGTGACTGGATATACGTATACATATTTAAATGCAAATAAATATGGAAAAATTGGGAGAAACTGTCAGTGCAAAAGAAATTGGCCTGAATCTGACGGAATGCGACGTAAGTAATGTAGGGGATTAATTAATTAAGGCAGAGGGCAGAAGGCACTATCGCCATGCTCCGTTGAAAAGTCTTTGACTCAAAGTATCTGACAACGAATCTGAAAACGTATTTGACTCCAAGTATTTGACACAAGGTATTTGACACAAAGTATTTAACTTGAAATATTTGACTCCAAGTATTTGACTCAACGTATTTGACTAGAAGTATTTGACTCCAAGTAGTTGACTCAACGTATTTGACTAGAAGTATTTGACTCCAAGTATTTGACTCAACGTATTTGACTAGAAGTATTTGACTCCAAGTAGTTGACTCAACGTATTTGACTAGAAGTATTGCCTCTGATGGTAATACCTGTACCTGATTGACTCAAAATATTTGACTCAAAGACACTTATTTCTGAGGTACAGCAGAGATTCTTTATAGTATGCTTCCTTGTAACACGAATTCTTATATGACCCGGTCAAGGATATAGATCCAACAATAAATAAACTTGTACTTACAAACCAAATTCATTATAAAGCAGCGCTGGGTGTGGCTCTAACAGACAACGTTAAAACGACTTTCGGTTGTACTTAAAAGCGCTGTACTTAAGCGTCTATAGATGCATTCAAACACAGACGGAGGTTGACACCACATAGCACCACCATCAGTGACGCTTAAAGAATCAACCAGTGACGCGGCACAATATTTTAACCGCTGATAGCAATATACACAATCATATCTGATTTGAGTCAAAAATGTTCGTTCTGCATCTCGAGGTGAACTTGTTGTTCCTTGCTCGTACTTCAATGATACAACGTCGTGCCTTTTCAATAGTTGGGAAGCTCTGGTATATTTCATGTGTACTTACCACGATTAGTGCCCAGCTTAAAGCTCATACTTAAGTGTTATGACGATGACAGATACAAGGACACACAGACAGACACACAGACAGACACACAGACAGACACACAGACAGACAGACACAGACAGACACACAGACAGACACACAGACAGACACACAGACAGACACACAGACAGACACACAGACAGACACACAGACAGACACACAGACACACAGACAGACACAGGAGCTTTGTGTCATCTATGACAATCGTCTGAAAACGCGGCCTTATAGCGTATACTGAAATTGTCTTATAAATTAGGCTGCGATCTAACGTTGAGCTAAAATTTAATTTGGACTCGATGCCCCAGACGGTGTCATGTCCGAATTCGTAGAACGAAGCCTATTTTAAGGAAGCTCTGGTGTATTTCGATATAGGATTATATGAGGTCAAAGTGATTGCGATGGTGGTTGACTAACGAAGGGTCAATTAGATTCAGTCAACTGTCTGTGTTGTACAATGCACCGCAGATGTTACAGTCAACTGAACTACAACTCTCTCTCCTCTGTTGAACTAAGACCTGATAATAGTCTTGACACTGACCTATATACTCACATACCAAACGACTCCAAAGTTGAGCTGAGTTCAAAGCCTCTCAGAGTTATTACCAAAAGGCGCTATAGGAAAGTTTCGATCTATTGTGAATTTGTAATTGTAATTGTAATGTAACATTCATAAAGCGCCAATCAACAATTCAAAGGCACTCCTGACCCAAGTCGCTAACAATAAAATTGACTTCAGGCATTTCTGAAACAGAGGAAGACTGAGGAGCTCAAGCCGCAGTTTCTGCGGAAGATGGTTCCAACTATAGGAGTCGATATAAGCAAAGATTGAACAGCGACTTCGCGCAAACGGGGAACAATCAGAAGGCCTCTGGCGGCCGAGCGGAGAGCGGAGCGCCCAGCGAGTGAAGAGGCGAAGGTACAGAAGGTCTTGAGGTATGAAGGAGCTACCCTGACCAAACAGTTGCGCATAAGAGTTAGAATTCTAAACTGGATGCCCTGGGGCAAAGGAAGTCAGTGATTTAAACAAGCGACTTTTAAGGTAGTTTGAAACTGTATGGTATGCAGAATTAAATGCTCAGATAATGTAATGGGGGCCTGAGAGCGCATTGGATAACATCTGGCGTAGAGAGCGAGAGGTACCGAGTTCGAGCTCCGTAGGGCGGATATGCTTTGTAGGCTGCTATTAGCGCCGTTGTATTGCAAGCTGTCTGTTCTGTTAGTAGTTAAGATTTAAATTGCATAACATGTAAATGTACAGCGCAGTGCGTTTGTCAGGCGCTTAATAAAGAAAAGATTATTATAATTATTATTATTATTAATGTAATCGAACATTTATATAGCGCCGCTCAAAATCAGAGATAGATACGCCGGGGTTTCGTGCGGACTTTGGCTTTTCCGAAGATACCTGATAGTTTATATTCTGCATTCGCGTCTTCCTAATCTGTCCTAATGGCTTCTATATTGTCGTCATTGTAATGCATCAATCTCTTTATGCTTCTTTTCCGCAAGCGCTTGAAGTCCACTCTGTTCGATATCGCATGGTTTCATTGAAAAAATCCTGCACCCACCTTAACAGCTACTCAGACCCCTCTGGCAACCGGACTCGGACCTCCTTCAGACTACCATTTGTTAAACCCCTCTGACTCAACGCAACGCTCGTGAATAAGCTGGTGCCCTGCACTTGGCTTTTTGAGTGGCGCTTTAGAAGTTTGGAGTTTACGATTACGATGCTTGATTCGGTCACTTGATTTTAGTTGGCTGGACGCCAAACGTTTAAATGCTTTCCTCAGAAGAGTCTCCTCTAGGTAACAATGGACGAAGATCATTCGTTGACTCAAGTCACGATTTACGATGTTCTTCCAGGGATTCAAACCTCCGGACAAGTTTAGTAATTGCTGGAGTCCACGAGGGTGCCTACATGACCCGATGAGTAATTCAAACGCACATACACGGAAAGAGACTGGACGAGAAAGAGAGGCAGACAGACAGACAGAGACAGAAACAGAGAGACAGAAACATGCAGATAGACAGAGACAAAGAGACAGAAACAGACAGAGACAGACAGACAGAACGACAGAACCAGAGGACAGGACATGGGAGAGGTGCAGAGGAGACGAGAAGATATATCCCTATCTTTATAATAAGATATTTATCTGCATTTATATATATATATATATATATATATATATATATATAGAATGAGGTCACATATTACGCATAGATAATAATATACTTGTGTACATTGGTTTGGTTGGTCATATCAGTGGTCAGTAAGATACATTATAAATATATATATATGTTTTCTACATTTAAGTACACCATGTCTATCATATGCAGTACTTATATATATATATATATATTATATATAGATATATAT
This sequence comes from Aporrectodea caliginosa, assembly GCA_020284085.1. Lineage (NCBI taxonomy): Eukaryota > Metazoa > Annelida > Clitellata > Crassiclitellata > Lumbricidae > Aporrectodea > Aporrectodea caliginosa. The sequence goes on along the minus strand of JACEVL010000549.1, from coordinate 793,284 downwards.
AAGCCTATCATATGCAGTACTTATATATGTATGAAATGAATGTCAGCACGCCTGTGATTATACATAGACCTCTGCTTGTTTTAGTGGTGGGTCGATTCTTGTATACATGGGTTTGGCTGGTCATAGCAGTGGACACAGTAAACGAGGCCTTAAAATCGAACAATGTTGGAAGGGAGCCAACGCGAAACCTGGACAGCGCATGGCCACCACACGAACCAACATGGACCATCTGATACCGACGACCCCCTCTCTCCCTATATAAATTCACGTCCAATCAGATCTGGGCTCGCTATTTACCTCGGCACGTCCAGAAGCAGGTGTACACAAAAAAATTCCCACTGTGAGTTTGTGAACTGGTTTAATTGGGGCTCCGGTATTATTGAGTTCATTTTGGTAATTTTGCAAAGGACGATACTTTGGGATTTCTTTCTGGACTAAAGGACATGGATGTTTTGGAACCTTTCAGGTTAGGAGAAAGGAGACATGAGTAAATGGTAAGCTTTGCTATTGCTATTATTTATATTTATATTTATATTTCTATAATTATTATTATTTTATATTATTAGTTGTTTATTTTTATTTAAAAAGGTTTTAGTTCCTTTTTGCCCCATAGTACATATGATCCCTGGACTTAAATACTAATTAAAAGAGAAACATCTGCAATGGCCACTATTCATCAGGTTATTATTATTATTATTATTATTATTATTATTATTATTATTATTATTATTATTATTATTATTATTTCTATTATTATTATTATCTATCTATCTGTCTATCCCTTCTAGGACGGGAGTCTATCCCTTCTAGGAGTGCCCTTTGTTCCTAACGATATACTTTCATCTACAAGTGCAATCACTATAAACTTTATTTAGGTTAAACAAGTAGAATAATAAAAATATTGAATAGCCCATTAACTGATCTACTTTGCTTATTGTTATGATTGTACTGTTATGATTTTGTAACGAACTGGTTCAATAAACTCGATTGATTGATTGATTGATTATTATTATTACACATTTTAAGCACCACTTTTTAATTACCAGGCATCAATCGACGGCGCTGAACAACTGTGAGCAAAGGACTTGATCAAGGTCCCTACACAGTAACCGTAACTTGGTAACTATGGTAGCGTACCACGTGTAGTAAACATTCACAGCACTAGAAGCGCTTTAACTTTAAGTTTATTATTGCACTTATTTGTATTATATTGATGGGTGGGTCGAATGTTGAATTATCATTTGCGGCATTTCCCTTTTTACACAATTTGACATATTTGAGCCATGTATGCATTGATGTATGTATGAATGCATGAATGTTTGTATGTATGTATGTATGCATGTACCTGGGCGTCTATAGTTTGAATCTTAAGAACATGTCAAAAGTGTTGAGTCACTGAGTCAAATAATATTATGTTCAGTCACTGAGGTCATTTTCTATATTTTTTTTACATTTTAACTTGTTTATATAATTTACGAGCGTACTTAAGGCCTGCCCTAAATCTACCTCTTATAATGTACTGTATATATTCAGATAGACATTTTGGATGATTTGTTCGTTTTGTAGCTGCATTGCTTTTATTAAAAGTAGTATTTTGTATTTCATATTCATTTGAGGCAAAACATCTGTCATTTGACTTACGTGGCGTTAACTAAAATTTGAAAAGATCAGGCCTAAAGCAAAATACAAAGGTGCCAAAATGAAACCCTAAAACAATCACGAATTTTTCAAACAATGTTTGAAAAATTTAAAAGAAATTAGTTGGCAACTAAGAAGATAATTCATTGCCAAGATAATATACAAATAACTTCTGCAATTATTTATTAGCATTGATCGATATTTTGTGTAGTTGAATCAACTCTATAATTATTATCAAGATACTTAATTTAAAAAAATTAAATTCTGCATTGCGCCTACGCCTAAAGACAAGAGACTGAGTTTAGGGATGGTGACAGCATATATGTCTTTAACATCTTCCCTTTGTAGTTGATTCTGTGATGGATTTTCTTTGTATTCTTTAACGCCTAAGGAAGAGTAGGAAGGTGCACATATAGGCAGAGTGTGGACGCGGGATTCAGTTGTGGCAGTAAGAGAGATAAGCAGAAGTGGGGACAAGCCAATTTTCTAAGCGTTGTGTCTAGTTTCATGGTGTGGAATGGAAAGGTTATGGAAAGCAAACAGAAGTACAGCCAGTCAAATGATTGAGAATTGCCTTGTAGGCCCTACTGTAATATGGGGAGAGATTTTGTGGAACACCTTGTTCTGTTGCCCGACTGCCACATTCTAAATCGGAAGCTACAATTATTTATCGGCATCGATCGACTTTTTTGTCCCCAGATAGTGGTCTACTGGCGCAATAAAAATAGAAGAAAGAAAAACGCGGAAGTTGCTACGGTCTATAATTTAAAGGGTTCAAAACTTCCTTTATAGAATGTAGGCCAACACATAGGACCCATTTAGGTTTGGGAGTCAAAAGTCCTCTAAACTTTGCAACATACACCTGTATGACGCACAAAAGAAATAGGTTATCAAATATCTGGTGATAATTATTAAGCACAGATATCTGATATGACCGTCCCAGATTTAAATGGGCTAATTAGACTCGAAAATAGAGGCTCATGAAAAGCGACGAATTTAATACCTAATTAGGCCTAATGACACCTCATCGACTTTCTTCAGATGCTGGTAAAATCTCTTGTTATTGTTTTACAAACATAATTATATTAAGTAATTTACCGGTCTAAATAAATTTAGACTATAGCAATTCACATGTTGTAGGGCCGGATACTATGCCATGCAATAAAAGACAATGCAAAACTAGACAATGCAATACAATGTATGCAATGCAATGCCATAGGATACAATACGATACAATACGACACAAGGATAATAAAATACAATACGATAATTATAGGCCTAATACAATGCAACGCAACCGAAACATTATCATATAATTGCAATGGAATCCTAAGCACTCATTTGAGCAATGCCCCACCGAAGAGCACTCGCAGACACGGTGCGTACCACTGAAACCCACCTACAACAACATTCGACTCCGTAGCGGAACTTTCTGATCCTCTGGTCCATAACTGTCCCAACGATCGACCAATGGGTGGGGGTGTACCATTGAAACTCCGGTCAGTGACCGTTTGGGTCAAAACGAACACGCATGTACATACATATCTAACCCGTCTCACGGTTCAGTAACTTACATTCGGTGCTGCTTTCTCTGAGGTCGTTTATAACTGTTACGGATCATTGACGATCCGTAAAGAATGACCCGCTTGATTAGCCATGACCTGTGTATTTAAGAGTGACGGCTGAACTATTTTGACATCTTCGGAAAGTAGGCTAACAGTGAGCTGGATTTTTCTGGACTGGACAGCCCAGCGGGGTCAAGGGACATCTGACTGCTAAGGTACGGACAGCTACCATGCAGGACCGTGCTTTCTCAGTGGTAGGCCCGACTGTCTGGAATGGGCTGCCCTTGGAATTGCGCCTGCTTCCCAGAACGCTCTCTGACACGTTCTGTACTAACCTAAAAACTGTTATTTTGGCCATGCTAGAGTAGGGAGTACCTCTGAGTAGTTCCCGTGAAGAGGTGCTATATAAATCATACGACTGAATGAATGAATGACTGATGTGCAGTGACGAAGAACATACATACACAGGTCTATAGCCTACTAGGTCTACATGTATATGTAGCTAGCTTCTTATATTGATCTCAGCTTAATGATCTCAGCTCTAATTAGATTTGGATGATGCTACAAATCTGCCACCTAGATCTCTGAGTCAGTGTTCTGGACGCCAATCATAGTCGATATGACGGCGTAAGTTAAATAAACGATATTAAGTAAGCTAATTGATCTAAGCAAGTGGACATAATTAGTGTTCGGTCTGATCCTACTTTCTGCACAGCTGGCGTCGTTTACCATCTAAACAAATGTATTCACTTTAATATTCGTTTTAAGCAACTGATGAAAACATGAAATTTTGAACGATCGTGTGTGTACTTCTGCATCTGTCTGTATATCTTTGTGTATGTCTGCATATCTTTCGATATGAGTCATATCTATTTTTAGCACTGAGGACACAGACGATCGCCACAGTCAAGGTTCAATAGGTTCATGTGCGGGCGTATGCGTTTATAAGTGCAATACATGCGTTGTTATATGTATACTGATGCAATGTAGGGGTCATCGATGAATCATATACATATGCCTTATATGTGTGTGTGTGTATATATATGATTATATATGTGTGTGTGTGTGTGTGTGTGTGGGTGTATGTGTGTGTGTGTGTGTGTGTGGGGGTGTAGGTGTGTGTGTGTGTTTATCGCTCTACCTAACACCTTCCGTCTAGCGTTCCTAGTACCTCCTCCTATGGTTGTCGCACACACACCTACTCGCACGCACACACACACGCACACTCACACAGACCTACACACACGAACGAATATATATACGCAAACATATCCATTTATATATATATATATATAACTTATTTATATAAGTTATATGCGTATAGGCCTACTTGACACTGCGCATTTTGCGTGGCAAAGATAATCGAATGTTTCTTTGGCGTATCATAAATTATAATTTGATCAAATATTGGTAATAAATTATATGGATTATTTTCATTCATCACACACCTTTCAGTGTGCCTTCTTATGGTTATTTCTCTGTTTCTTCATTGCTTCTGAATGCTTCTGAATTATTATTTTAATTAAGTGAAGATCGATTGTTCAACTGACTCCTTAGTAGTTCTTATATAAATTAGAGTAGCCAATGGTTTTTTCTATTGCATTGAATTTGATTTCATTGTATTGTGTTAAGTCTTATAATATTGCATCGTGTTTTATTGTACTGCAGCGAGACAGTCGGTCAGAATAACAATTGTATTGTATTGTATTGCATTGCATTGTATTGTATTGAATTGCATTGTATTGCATTGTATTGTATTTCATTGTATCGTACTGTATTGTATCGTATCGTATTGTATTGTCCTGCATTGTATTATATTTCATCGTATTCTATTTCACTGTATTGTATTGTACTGTATTGTATTGCATTCTTTATATTGTATTGCATTGTTTCGTGTTATGTTGTATTGTATTGGCCTATTACTTGAACTACAATCAATCAGTCAGTTAGTCAAAAGCCAGTTAGACTGGCAGTAGTCAGACAATGAGCCAGTCAGTAGGGGAGACGGAGAGATATAGAACCAGTTAGGACCATACGAGATCAGGTCTAATGAGGTTTACGACTTCGTGAGTCTGTATCCTTTCAGGTTGAATGGAATCCTTTCAAATGGGACGAGGCAGGTTAGACCGATGGGGTCAAATATGTTTATGAAGCGATTAGCTTTATGGAAATAAGGGCAGCGTTGACATGAATACGTCTTTTGGATGAAGTCGGTCTACGATCTTCATGTATCAGCTTAAAGCACATTGTCTATTCAGAGCACACAAGTGTAAACAGTCATTGGTGGCATTCGCCTGCGAATATGTATAGAACATATATATGTATATAAATATATGTATGAATGTATGTATATGCATGTATGCTTATGTATGAATTTATGCATGTATGTATGTATTTACGTAAGTGTGTTTGTATGTGTGTATGTGTGTTTGCATGTGTGTGTATATTCATGTAAATATGCTTGTGTGTATGTGTGCAACTGTACATGTATGTATGTGTATAATGTATGTATTGTATGTATGTATGCATCTATGTAAGTGCATGCATAGGTCCTTGCAGAGAGAGAGAGAGACAGAGAGAGAGACAGAGAGAGACAGAGACAGAGACATACAGAGAGACAGAGACAAAGGCACAGAGAGAGACAGACACATAGACACACAGACAGACACAGAGACAGACACACAGACACACAGACAGACAGACAGAGAGGAAAGTAATAACTTCTAGGTTTTTTAAATTGTGTCTTAGCCGCTGTTCTTTCCATATTGTTCAGTCGGCTTGTTTTAAGGACTATAAAATAACTCACAGATAAGTACAGTAATTTATATTCACTTAAGCACGCTAAATAACTAACAACATAATTCTGTGTCCATTAGAAAAGGCTACGTCTACTACCATTCTCAAGTGTACGGTAGGAACATTCATTAATATCTAATCTACGCTATTAGAATTAACCTTTGTACCTACACTCTATAGAGCATGATTGCAATCGAATCCTTCAAAATCAGGAATGAAAATAACCAATGCGGGGAAATCCTCTATAAAACAGTTACGCCCCCACTTACTTGCTAAAACCATGACCATGTATCGTGACATGAAAACACTGAGCAACGGATCTCAAAGCGGAAGTGAAAGGTAAACTTTTGAAATACTAAGACATCAAAATTTCCGCACTCGTCAACGACCAAGCCTTACTTTCGGAATAACCACCTGTAGTACAATAGATTCGGTTTAATAATATCGTAATCGCCACGATGTACACTCTATAAGCATGCATTAAACTAATATAGGTATACAATAGATTTAGGTCTAACTTACGTCAAGTTCTCCACGTAAAGCCACAGCGATCAGCACAATAATACAATACCATACGCTGCAATGTAATGCAATGTACAATACAATACAACGCAGCGCAATACAACTGAATGTTGATATTTACAGCAGTTATAAATAAGTACGTCATAGCCGGACAACAGGAAGCATTGTGATTTAGGTAAGCCGTAACTGTACCCTGAGTAGTTTGTGACGAAACAGTTAAGAATTCAATTGTCGAATTCTTCCAAATGGGAGATTCAATGCAAGAGATATAGCACTATGTGCTCATGTTGTCGTGCGGGACCTACATTATACATACTGTACATAGCAGAGATCGTCAAACTGCAGATGCTCTAAATAAACTCAGTCAGAGCAGCCGCTAATTAATGCGTTATTTTCGATAATTGGTAATTAAGAAAAGATGTAGTGTGTGTGTATTTCCTTTTTAACGACTAGCTGTGTGGTAACAAAGACCATTAGCGTCGCCCTCCTCCTTTATCCAGGCTTGGGACTGGCACTGTCAGAAAGCGAACAGTGGCGGAGTTCCAAAAGATGTAGTCTGTTCACGAAAGAATAGAATAGATTAGAATAGAATAGAATATTCTTTATTATAACCAATTGTGTACCGCATTCTGATGTACAGAAGTTAAGACAGTGATATAGTATAGTGACATTAGTGCATAGTGATTAGGTGCTGGACTGTCAACCGAGACGCCTTGGGTTCAGATCCTCTCCAGGGCAGATATATACTCGAGATTTCTGCTCCAATTGGGACGAACTCAGTTACAGAATGAGTACATTGACAGTACACTGTCGGTGGGAAAATCAGGCGGTGAGGGAGAGAACTGGCCACCCGCCCTCATATGCCAAGGTTAAGAAAGTGAGGTCGCTAATACTTAAGACCAACAGCTGCTTCTCGAGGTTGACTTTAAGGGACTGTTGGTATTATTATCTTCACAGGATGGATGGATGTGACGCTGCACCATTCGGTTAAAACACATGTTCGTGTACTGTAGAGTCCTGCAATGTAACGCATTGAAGTGTAACGTAAAGCAAACAATTTAAACAGCGCAGGTCAACAGCAACAGATTACAACGAAAAAAATATATCGTTTAACATATTCAAAGTATTTATTCAGTTTCATAAAAAATTCAAAACAAATGTGCTAAATAAATGAGCCGTTCTTTCTTCACGTTTCGAGCACACTTCATAAAGGAACCTCCCCACGGTTTATGTAAACTTCGACACAGACAACTGACGCCTGTCTATAAGTCTTCTACCCGCCCACACTGAATGGTATGCATGGATCGATAGGCCTACTAATCCTATAGTGACATTCAGGCCTAACTGTGCCGCATAGGTCACGCAGTTTGACGTCTGCGCGCGCGTGCGGTAGGCCTAAGAAAATGGCTTTGCTATCGAACTGTATCGTAAGGTCTACGTGAGCCGTAGGTAGGCCTATTGAATGGTGTCGTCTCAATGTTAAAGGCGAAGTCTGACAACTCATCGGCATGTTTCACTCGGTTGAGCAACGCCAAAGAACGCAGAGTTTCGGATATATCGTAGTGCTACATAAGTTGGGAGGAATATTACTTAGGGTTTAAGGTTGTACGGGTCTGTGAGTGGCACTAACAATCGTCAACAGGAAGATGTGGACATAAGAGAATGACGTAATCTTTCAAGGATTTACATGATTGCTCACTGAATCGTGAGAGGTATAAATAACATTTGTGTGTATTTTTAGCAGGCACAAAAAGATAGTTCCTTATGACAAAGATAAAATAATTGCGCATAACATAACAATAGTATCTTAGTATAAATAGCATTTGTGTGGATTTTTATCAGGCACAAAAAGATGGTTCCTTATGACTAAAATAAGAATAATTACGTATAACATAACAATAGTTCTTGCACCTGTGAAGATAACAGCTACAGTAGTTATAAGCTCACTGGATCAGTGCCAGCTAGAAATTAAGATACAAGCTTATATAATGCCGCTATATCTATTTCACGGTAACTCATTATATTCTAAAAATAAGTTTGTGATTGAACATTTTATAAGCGCGTTGTGGACGATTTACTGTATTGATATAAATATATCAGATTATATTATGTACTTATTAATTTAATTTGAATAGTCAGTTGATTGAAATATTTTTCGTTTTCAGATTAGGGTAACAACGCGAGCCCATGCAGTGGTAAACTCGGCCAATCGAAGCTATGCAGAATGTATTCCTACGCCTCAGTAAACGGTCACCGGATGTCGGAAGGAGACAGAAAAGCGGCTGAAATGAAGTGCCTGGTTCCGGACTCCCCGGCAGCCGACTGGCCGTTCGATACATACCTCGAGCCCCCCGTCACCATGGGACAAATAAACTTGGACCCCGAGGTACCCAACGGTCGCACCCAGTTTCTCAATTCGGATGGCTTCTGCTATACTGATTATTCGGCCGAGGTTCCTAAAATACCGAATGTATTGACTCAGGAATTATTGCACGAGAGACAGGGACTACTGTTGAATTCGGGGAGTGGTATTACGACAGGTCCAGTCCACAACGGCTACACTTACGAACCTTGCAGTTCCGGCGTCACCAGTTTCGAACAGGGTAATGATCTGATGAGAAGATACGTCCCTCCCTTTGTCGGAGGTTATGATCAGGGCTACCATGAAATGGGTGGTCATGAGTTTTCAGTCCCACCTCTTCAACCTCCTCCTCATCTTCATCATTCCGCTGAGCCCAGTCTGGAGATTGGAAGCACAGCGGTGAGGGAGGACTCGCACTTTCTGCACTCCTTGTCACTGAACGGCGACATATCTCGGGCTGCGGTTGAGGAGTATCCGAGATGCTACGACGATCTCTCGAACATGCATCAGCCTCCGTTTATCAAAAGTCCTATGCCATCCGCCTCTCTGATGGACATCTCTCAGTCTCATCTGGTAAGTCCTATTCGTTTCCAGGCCCGAATTAAGGTGTGCTAAGGGTGCTGCAGCAGTTTTGAGGGGCCCGCATTTTATAACTATGTGCGTGGTGGACCGGTGGTCGTCAGAGGGGCCTTTCGAAGGTAATCACAGCACCCCGGCCCGCACTAGCCTTAATGCGACCCTGTTCGTATGCTTACATCCAAATACTTCTATGGCTCCTTCTGAGTACCTCTCAAAGTTGTGCACACTCAACAGAACACTCGAAACATCTAAAAGCCATGTTAAAGCTAAGCGTTATTTCCCAGCTAATTCACCAGCGCTGATTCATGACGGAAGTGGTGGTGTCCAATCTCTTCCTCCTGGTGTCAGCTGCAAGAAGATGAATGTCGTCACCAATTTATGCAACATAAGACAATAAGTAAGTAAGCTAACATGAAGGAATCTATCAGTATTGCGATGGTCAAATCTGCAAGAACGCTAAATGTCGTTGGTTGAACTTGCTTCAAACCAAAATAACACTGTCATGTGACTCATGTCGCGATAGATATTTAAGAACCGGGTAAAAAATTATTGGTGGTTACTGTCATGACCACTTTGTAGCCTACTGTGACCACCGTCACAATACAAAGTGACGTCTATGTCTGAATGGTTGTCTAAGACGACCAGGCGGAGGTATGCCGTTAATCAAATCAAATCAAATCAAATAGAACAGTTTATTTCCTGATCCAGCAAAGTACAATTATAGCACAAAAAACACTAGTAAATTACATCAGTTGTGGATTTCCAAGGAGGAGACCCGGAAGGGATGAAGAATCCCGCTAAAAGGGCCACCTAATAATTGAGAATAACAAAAATAAATGCATGACAGCCGGTTCTTGTTATTACACGAAGACTTTCATGACCAGAAAATGGCTAAATAATTAAACAAAATTACAAAATTAATCATAACGTATACAATGAAGAAGAGACGACCAGTCCCTTTCACGACCTCTGTAGCGTGGGCTCTGACGGTCTCGTTAAGTCAAGGAACGTTGTTGTTTTAAGTCCAATTTTTAATCGATCAATTGACAGCAGGTGGTTGTGGATGCCAAGCGGTTGACGTCACTGGACAGGTGGTCAGATGGTCCAGCAACAGCGAAATTCTTGAGCCAAATCGTTCTAGTTCTGGATGTTGGATTTTGGCGTGCACAGTTCGATGAGGCGGTTTGGTGCCAAACGGTGAGGGCAGATGTGGATGAGTAAACCCATCGTGTACTTTATTCGATATCCAATGGGAAGCCAATAAAGTTCATCGCACATAGTTTCTTTTGCCTGTTTCAAGTGGATTCAAAAATAACTTAAAACAATTGTTTGGCATTGATATAGATGTATGTATTCATGCGTGTATGTGTGTGTCTGTATGTATATATATATATATATGTATGTACGTAATATATATGCATTTGTTTATGCATGTATGTGTGTATATATATAGTATATGTGCCTGTATGTATGTGTGTATGCATGTATACGTAGGGGAAAGTACCACAAGACGCACCCTATGCCCAAGACGCACCCCCATATAATATCCAGACTGGCTGATACAGGAACGCCGCAGCCTACTTACATAATAAGTAGATCAAGTGTCCATATGTTAATATTAATTGGTGTCCTTTGTTCGGAGAGGAAAGCGGTTTATGAATTAAAAGTAAGTTTTCGGCATTTTTGAACTTTTGTGAGTGATAATTCAACAAGGCTTTTTCACAAAATTAAAGAGCAGTTTGGGAATAATCCTTACTTGTATTTCTCAACCTCTTTATCAACTGCAAATGTGGTAGAGTATATTTTAGCAACATCTAAGAGGAACCAAAATAAATTGTCTTTAGAGGGTAGACCCGTCGGAGCCCAAGAAGCACCACGTCCCGTATACCCAAAACGCACCGGGTGCGTTTTGGGTATGCAAGTATGGAATATCGGCAATTAACACGAATATGTTCACATTAAATAGAATCAACTGGGTAATTACCAATATCTATAGTCTGAGATGACTTTTATTTGATTGGTTTTATTGGTTGTCACATCATCGGAAAGGATTATGCGCGAAATACAAGCAGAGGATCGTATGGAGAGGGAACACTCAAGTGTGCATTAGCGGTCCTCAAGGATGGGCAGTCTTACACTTGTAAAAACATTTTGGAATTCCGAGAAGAACTTTACATGTGCTTCAACTCGGTTGCCAAATTCTGGGAAGATTTAGAGTTACTCTGAGCGTGAAATTTGAAATGACCTTTTAATCTGTAGTTGCTCGACATTTGACTGACATGCAATTTTGCTTACCCAAACTGCTGCTTTAAACTTGTCGCTTTATCATAATTATCAATGCCAAAACTAACGTTTTAGTACTCTATGTCTACATGTTTTGCCCATATTGGACAATAGGGCTCAAATGGTGCTTGGCATGCTGGTACAGCATTAAACCATGTTGTTCCCAAGACGCACCCATAGGGTGCTTCTTGAGGTCACCCTGTTCCCAAGAGGCACCATCCTTGACAACAGATAAATTGAAGCATTTAGCTATTACAGCATAATATTAGTTTTATTTGACAGTGCACATGTTTTTAACATTAAAAGATCATACTAAGCGCATACTTTTTATTTTCATAATGGTATTAATTACGACGCTACAAGCTAGAAACGAAAAGGGGGGTGCGTCTTGTGGCACTCTCCCCTACGTTCGTGCATATGCATGTATGGTCAAATGCATGTATATATGCGTGCACGCTTGTGTCTCTGTATGTAGGTGTGTGCGTTGGCATGTGTATATGTATTCGTGCTTGCATACAACAGTAATTTTATTAATAGATTTAAATAGCGCTTCTTTTAGAGAAACTCATCAGATGCATGAATGTATGTGAGCATCTCAAAGACGCTGCCAGATCTAACCAGCTTCAACCTAAAATAAGACGTAAATGAATGTGCATCCTGTTTGAACCGTGCAAGACTGTTTGGTGTTTGCCTGTAGGACGATGGTCTGCACCACGAAGTCATTCGACGAAGGAGAAGAAGAGAACAGAATCGAATTGCAGCCAGAAAATGTAGAGAGAAGAAAAAGGAAAACGTCGACAACATGCTGAAGGTATAATTTATAATATATTAAAAACTTATCAATATAATACATAGTCTATATAGATATGTTTTTAAAAATTATACATACATATATATATATATATTGAGTTACTATAGCCCCCTCTCCTTCCCAGTTCCGTAGACGTCTTAAGACTTTCTTGTACTCTGACGCAGGTCGAGAGCGCTGCTGATTTTTGATTTTTGAGCGGCGCTATGTAAATGTTCGATTACAATTACAATTGCAATTACAATAGAGAGTGACGCGGGGAGACAATCTTGTTTCCATCCCCGCCCCGCAAAAGGTAAGTCTTCCCCATCCCCGCCCCATCCCCGCAAGTTTTGTCCCCATCCCCACCCCATCCCCGCAGGCTTTCTCCCCGTCCCCACCCCATCCCCGCAGGACAGCATCACATTCCCCGCAAACAGTTTTCACCCATTAAAATTTAAAAACACCAATTTTTAGCTTACAAAGCCATTTGTGTTGCTGACTGCATTAATAAAACGTTATGCAAAAACCGATTATCTTATCGACAGTTTGCATTAACCACGCCCTTACTATTTCTGACTAGTAAGCTTCAGGAAAAATCTCCTTCACAAGTTCTCAACATCACCTGGACTGATTTGGGATTGTACTTGTATCTCTTAAAATGACATGTTACTACTATGTTAAAAATTAATTCATCAGCATAGACAAGCTCGTAAAAGGGCTAATTATTACAATATATTTATATTTTTATTTATAAATATGTAAATAAACTGTCGATTATGCTGCGTCATTCCTTTCATCCGAAAGACATGAATTAAATTCACGTAAATTATTTCACCTGGAATGTTGAAACCACCTGGCGACTTCCCTTTTGCTTATTAACCCTAACGACAGATGTATTTAAGGTGTTCTTGCCGCTACTTGCTGACTTCTATTGCGCCGGTGTCTAACGAACAAGGCTTCAACCAAAGGGCGCACAATATCCAAGCCGTAATCAGGTCAATGTCCAGAAGACCAGTCCATTAAGGTTGCTTGTGGTGGATTAACTACGACGAAGCATTTGATTCCATAGGAGATTGTTGCACTACAATGATATAGGCCTAATATAATTCCTTCACTTACGTAACGCTCATAGAAATGTGCGTGCTAGCGAGACTTCTTACAATCTAGGTAGGCTAATTTTAGAATGGCGAGAAAAAATCATCGTGAAAATGCACTGATGAATAAAATTAAAGGTCTTACATTGGATCAGTGCAGTGCTTAGCGGGCGCTTTAGAAACAAGTCCATGTTATGCAAAGTGGCGTAGCCATAAAGGTGCATTCATTGTGTCACATTCTGCTGTATAGCCTACTCTTTAACGTGTTAAACAAAAACGATTTAAAATTAAATTTTAAAGTAAAATTGTTTCAATTTCTAAGAGACGAAGCGTTGTACAGAACTGCAACTCTATTGAATTTCTTTGCTAACAATAAAACGCAACCCAAAAGCTGGAATAGGACTGAATAGGTAACACTGCAGAAAATTCCATTGGCAGTGCTGCCAACGAAATCACAAAGTACGATCAGTGCTGATGACGCTATTGATGGATTCGGAACAAAAAAATCGAAGGCTAAAGCTCTCATGAAACAGCGAAACTAAGACTCAACTGATGGAGAGGAACTTCTAAAGTTAAAATAGAGTTGTTGTTGTTGTTGTTTTGCTGTTTAGTAGACTATAAGTAACGTGCTTCACTTCGTGGAGCGCTGTTACTGCATTTTATCTTAACCTTAAACTTTGCGCTGTGAATCTGTTAAATTAAGAAAGTACTATCGAGAAAGTTAACTCCGTGATTGTCTGAAATTCTGTGCCTGCAGAGGAGATCGCCCATGCATATACCCACCTATTCGGGCTCCTGCTACACCTCACGTAACCCTATAGATAGGCTAGGGTTCCTACTTTTATGCACATAAATCTCATACATATACTTCACCTGAGGTTTGCATCCGCAGGATTATACGGAGACGTTGAAGGAGAACGAGAGACTGCGGCTTGAGACGGAGAAGCTACAGACCCTCGTCGCTAATCTTCAGACGATCATGAAAAGTCACCAGACAACCTGCAATTTCTCGTCTGCTCTCTAAACAGCTTCTGTAGCCGTCGACAGAGCAAACCCTGGAGTATAATGGCAATGTATAACCACTAACACGTAATATAAACTGTGGCAGATGTTTTTCTATATCTAAGTATTATTAGGTGCGTTTCTGCATAAGCTGCATGACTGGGTACGATTTTGTAGAAGAAAATATAATTTCATATATGCTGGCGATTTATAGAATAAACGAAAATATTAAGTTAAGGGGTCATCCATTAATTATGTCAACAAAATAGGGGAGGGTTTAGAAAAGTTTGACAGTTGTTGACAAGGGGGAGGGGTTCATTGACGTCAACAAAATTTTTCCCCAATGAATCAACACAGACCCTTCAAAATGGTAGCGAAAACATTAAGTAATGCTAAAAATGTATAAAGTGCTTAATGTTTAATACTACTAAAAAAGCTGGTAATAAACTAAACTCATATATTTTGAAATTCGATATTGCATTTTTTAGTGTAAAACAATTTGAAAAAATGATTCTACATGTATTGAGCCATTGTGTTTCTTTTTTGTAGGGGGTTCTGGGATTGTTGACATAATTTTTTAGGGGTCCGTCAATGTTTGACAGTTGTTGACAAGGGGATGGGGTCAAAAACTGCCTAAAATTTGTTGACATAATTAATGGACGACCCCTAAAGTAAATCATCGCCCATTGCAAACCTTTTGGCGATTTTTATGTGATACAGGAGAAATTATTCCTGTTACACACTCGAATCTTCATTTAATGACTTGTATTTTTATGCAATTTATAGGAAAAATGGGAAATTCGTATAATTCAGATCATTAACTATGTAATGCGTTTCTTTAGGCTAATATAGGTTTCTGCCCAGAAGTCGTTCCCAATGGTTTCAAATTTTTATGCAATTTATAAGTAAAGAGGGAACAATTCTTTCCATGATTCATATCAACATCCATGCAATGCAATTATACTGGCCTGTTTTCTGGTTTCTGGCCAGAAGTCATTCCCAATGCCTTCATGTTTTTTATGCAATTTATAAGTAAAGGGGAAACAATTCTCCCCATTATTAAGATCAGCATCCTTGCAATGTATTTATACTGGCTGTATTCTGATTTCTGCCCAATCCTTTCAACCGCAAATCGTATCTTGAATTTCGTTTGAGCCGTATTAATTGTCTGTGCAGTTGTTTTGAAAATCTTTATTACGCTAAAGATGTAGAAAGGGTAGCAAAGAGCAAATGCAACTAGAAGCTAAGAAATGAAAATGGAAAAATCGTTGATTAGAAATCGCTAACAGTTCATGTCGCTGTATATTGACTCAGTGTATTTATCAAACTTACTATATAGTCTACTTGGTTCATGGCATCATATTTTTTCATGAATAGGCCTACCAATGCAGGGCAATCAACTTGTTATGTCAACGGTTATCGTTAGTCGGATCGTGTTTTAATTATATTTATTGGTCAACAGGATTGAAAAAGTTTAGAAAACCTGATCTGACTTCTGCAAACATTAGTGCAATGCATTTGGCCCCTATAGGCATTTTTAACGTTCTTAATGTGCGTAACGCACATTTGAATTTAGTCCGAATGTTTTCTTTATTTTTTTCACCAGGAGTGGAATAGTACACTGATATTTATATATTATATGGTTTTCATTAAAACGAAAAAATGCAGTGCTTCCTTTGCTTCATTTCTTTCTTAAAACATAGTATTTTTATAGTATTTTTTCAAATAACGGTAATTGTTATTAACTGCAACTTCTATCGCACCGATGTCTAATGCAGAAGGCATCAACTGATGGCGCACCAACACCAACCATTAAAAGGTCAATATATCCAGAAATCAGTCCGCTAATGCAGAGAAGTATACAGCCTACGGTGGATAAGCAATTCGAAAAACGTAGGAATTTGAAATGAGACAATTGCTATAGATATCAGAGCAACCTGCTGGAAAAGTCATTCAGCGAAGATTCCTGTGGTTTTGCACGTGGAAAATACCAGCAAACCGAATCATATACAACGCGTAGCATGAAAGATTCGAAGGAAAGGGAACCAACGGAAAATCAAGACTGTGTGAGACAGACATTGCAAATGAAGTATAATATTCAGAATTGCACACTGTATACCTTATGCGTAATTGTCAAAGGGAAGTTCAGGCGGCGAGGGAGAGTGCTGGTCACCCGCCCGCATGTGCCGAGGCTAAGAAAAATGAAGTCGCTAGCACTTCATGCTCATGGCTGCTTCTCAGCCTAGCTTAAAGGACTGTTCTTGTCGTTCTCTGCTTTTCTGTAGATGACATAGAGACTATAGTTGATACGGCGGCACTTTGTTATATAGATCAACTTTCGCCGTTCCATTGTCGACGATAGCCTATTGTTGAAGATAGACAAAGCACTTGGCTTGGACCGTGTCGGCTGTAAAGAATGAACCCGAATCCGATCGAGAATTAATGAGATGATCATCCAGTGCATCCGCCAAGTGGCCGAACCGCGCATTCGACAGCTCAATGAATGCCAACAGACTGATGAAGACGATGCGCCCATACAAATCACCGGCTCCATCGATGGTCTATAGCGTGGCCGTCTCGCTTTAACGACTCTCAGTGCCAACAGAAAAAATCAAGTGACGGACAAGACAGCCAGTTTCCAGTTGTGCCTTCTGCATTTTTAATGGTGTGGATTCTGTTACGCTTGACGTGGAAAATACGGTCTTAAGGTTAATACGTACGGGAGGAATCATCTGTCGAAAGAACAGTTGGCGCGGAGGCACTTCAGCGCGGCAGACGATTCGCGGTTTGGCTTCTGAGTGAGAGTTCTAGAGTTTGGCCATTTAGAATTTCATGTTGCTGCACAATACTGATTGGCCTATTATGAAAGCTAGCGTGCTCATCGTGTGTCAGAAAAGAAATAAATTCTAGGCACAAAGACTGACATGCGACAGAGCAGAGTCTTTTGTCAAAGAAATCAAGATTGAAAGACTGAAAGACACTGAGTGGCAGAGAGGTATTATTGAGACTCAGCCCAGAAGGAAGTGGACAACTCCTCTGCCGTGACGTAGCGGTCGTGAATTAGCTGGTGCCCGACGCTTAGCTTTTAAGTAGCTCTTTGGAATTTTAGAGATTACAATTACGAAGTCTGACTCTCACGTGAATAAAATGATACAGAAAAGACATTTGTCGCTGAAAGAGACAAACGTTGGCACAAAAAATTGCCTTCAACTTTTCTGGTTCAGCCTATAAAACTATACCAAACTATCAGTTTTAAGTTTTGCACTTTAAAAAAATTGGCGAAGAGCTGAATTGTCATCAAATGCGTGGAACCATAAATTTATGTCGTAGACGTTGCTGCTTATAATATCAGAGATTTCATCAGACTGGCATAACGTGTGTTCATATCAACGTCCCCTGTAATTTTTTCCGTGCACTTCGCACTGGAATAACCTCGCCATCCCCTTTGCGGATGCTTACACTTCAGGGAAGTGCTATTAAAAGGCCTACGTTAGGCTATGATTTTAATCCCGCAGAGCTATATGTAACTGTGCTAGTAGGTGGAGCAATTTGATACTGTCGCGTCTAGCAAAGGGACTCTAATTAACTCAAAAGAAGTAAAGAATGTGTAGAAGGGCGTAGTGACGCTAATATAATTTACGAATACTATTGGATGTGGACCTGTATCTTTGTAGTTTTATAACGCGCAGAGTACGTGTTCGATCCTCCTCTGAGGCGGTTATACTGTATAGGTTTTTTAGGAGCCTTGAGCAAGTAGTCCTACAACGGCTCAGCGCCATCGCTTGATGCCTGGTCATTAAGCAATGCTTATGTCATCGGTTGATGCCTTGTGCATTAGAAACCGGTGCGATAGAAGTTACTAACTAGGGTCTACGTTAGATAGCTACACTTAATTAATGCGTAATAATAATTAATATTAAGTACTGTGTTCAAGTTATCGTTGCTGACAGACGACTATGAGAAGAACAAACGCATTTAACGAACTCAGAGATTTTACATTTAGAAAATATCGCAGTTTAAAACAATTCAGATCGAAAAAGGCACAGTAATAAATAAATCGTATTCATCAACGATAATTAATTAATTAATTAACTATCGAATCTGCATTATATCTAACCTGCTCTTGTCGTATCTTGGCTTTTCTAACGATTATAATTACAAGGTCTCTTATTGTACTTCCTGCTACACATTTTAAAGACGGATTTACCTCTTTTTGCAATGGGCTTTCTTTCTTCTTCTTCTTCTATAACCTTTTCTATTTCTTTTAATTTTACCCTCCGAGCTATCTCTGTATTGATATCTCTCTTTTTCGGTTTCTTTTTGTTGAAAAGTTTATACAAATCGTCTCTCAATTACGCGCTCTTCTTCCGCGGACCATTCATAGGGCACAAATACTGATATAACTTCTATCAGTATTACCGGCTTCTATAATAGAAGCCGGTAATAAATATCAACGATTACCTTACCTTACCATGCATTACGTATCTGTGACTTTCTTAATTACCTCAGCCTATTTATTGCACTTTTGAAGCTAACACAGCAGCAACAGTCCTCATATACATTAGCAAACAGGAACAGTATAACATGAAGCCATGATATTGAAACCCACAAGTTCATGCAGTATTTGGCCTCTATTTCTATGTAACAGTCACTCAGTATACAAGGGACTTTTCACGCTACCTCACATTACTCACTATAGGACCGGCTGACCTCTCCGCTGGGAGGGACTAACCCAAGCCTGAAGGAGATAATATACTCACTAGGACCGGTCAACCTTCCCCTTCCATTCTGCCTCTTTCTTTTAGCTTATCATTCTTTTTGAATCCCCGACTTTAGTACTTTAGCTTATCCTACCTAACACTGTCAGCAGTGGTCAAAGTGGTTTGGGTGAGCAGTGGGAACTCCAAAGAAGAGTTTTATTGGAAAGCATGCGTTATCATGGTCCCAATGCATGGTGAGCAGTGGGAACGCAAGCCAAAAATTTCAAGAGCAGTGAGAACGCCGTTCCCACAGTTCCCACACCACTTTAAACAGTACCTAAAAGTAAACCTCTAAAATTGTCAGTTCTAACAAAATAATTTTAAAATACATCTTCGTAAAGCAGCAGTTCATCTAGTTGGCTTTTTCAAACCAGAACATTAACCCTCTTCTCCTGACTGAAGACTTCTCGGCCGTTGCATCTAACCTATCAGGCCTAAAATTATATCATTCCTACAAGGCAAACGTCAAACCGATCGCTGTTAATTAATTCGAATAAAATCGACAAAAACTGAAAAACCAGACACACTCTAATTATTTTGAAAATGACTTAGCAGATCGCATTTCGCTGGAACACATGCCAACGCAACAACATTTCCAAATCTCCACAATACGCTATCGTTTGCATAAAGCCGTTATAGATCTATCGGAGAAGAGCAAATTGGACGCACAGCGCCGCCTACCGAAGGACCGAGTAACGCAGGTTACATTAGCGCCACCTATCGAATAAATCAGAAACGATGACGTATCCAGCCGCAGGTAGAAAAATTGGCATAGGTGATTTTGAGTACCGGTCGCAATGCTACAACTGGACTGCAAGGGGGATGAGACGGTGGTGATGAGTAGAGAGTGACATGGGAGGCAATCTCGTCCCCATCCCCGCCCCAAACAAGTAAGTCTTCCCCATCCCCACCCCATCCCCGCAGGGTTTGTCCCCATCCCCGCCCCATCCCCGCAGGTTTTCTCCCCATCCCCACCCCATCCCCGCAGGACGACATCACATTCCCCGCAACAAGTTTACACCAATTCAAATTTAAAAAATAACATTTTTTAGCTTACAAATCCATTTGTATTGCAGACTGCAATAGTCTGTTATTATCTTATCGACAATTTATATTAACCAAGTCCTGATTATTTCTGACTAGAAGGCTTCAGGAAATAAAAAAATCTCCTTATCAGTTCTCAAGTTCTTAACATCACCCGGGTTTATTGCCGGCTCATTCCCATTACCGCGGTATTACCGCCAGAGTAAACCCCATTACCGATTTTGAGTACCGGTCGCAATGCTACAACTGGACTGCAAGGGGGATGAGACGGTGGTGATGAGTTAAACCTCCGTTGCCAGAATGTAACCTGGTCGCTGTCGGTTGCTGAGTGGAACAGCTGAGAGATGGAGATCGGATGGGGATGCGGGTCTTCCCCGTGATGCTCGGTGCATCTCAGCTGCTGAATTCGGATCGTTGAGTCTGTGAATAAACCGCATGACAACCTGTTAGTTTGAACTTGGAACTACATGTACAATTGTAATTGTGGTAATGTAATGATGATGCTAAGAAATTAAGAATGTGCGGTTTGCGTAAGAGAAATTTTCAATGAACGATAACGTTTTAAGAAATAGAAGAAGGAGGAGGGGGAGGAGGAAAATGAGGAGAAGGAGGAGGAGAAGAAGAGGAAGAGAAGAAAGAGTTGAAAGAAGAAGAAGGATGAGGAAAAGAAGTAGAAGGAGTACGATGAGGAGGAGGAGGAGGAGGAGGAGGAGGAGGAGGAGGAGGAAGAAAAAGAGAGGGAGTTGAAAGAAGGAGGAAGACGAAGAAAACGAATAGGAGGAGGACGAGGACGAGGAGGAGGACGAGGAGGAGGAGGAGAGGAGGACGAGAAGGAGGACGAGGAGGACGAGGAGGAGGAGTTACCAGCTACGGCCTACATTAGACAGCAAAAAGAAGAAGCACTCTTATAGGCTAGCCTGAGAGGCAGTTATGAGTATGAAGTGTTAGCGACTTCATTTTCTTAGCCTCGATATATGAGGGCGGTGGTCATTCCTCTCCCTCGTCATCTCATCTTCCACCGACAGTGTACGGTCAGTGTACTCATTATAGCTGAGTTGACTAGGAGGCACCGGTGGAGCGGAAATATCGAAATAAATTTCTGCCCTGGCGGAGAACATTCCATCACGCTAACCATTAGGCTATTGTGCACTACTTTTAGTAAAGAGTTATGATAAAGACAGATGGGTGACTTGCATTGGGAATTTCATCCAACTGGAATAGACTAGGGATAGAAACATTTGGATGCATTTCTTCATTCATTTCGATCCTGACCATGGATGGGTCTATCCCAATTGCTTCCAACTACATGGAAATCAAAAAGCATAACTACGTTGCCAGCACCACAACGAAGTTTGGCTTCTATAGCTAAGAACTTGTAACGACTTAACGTGGTCATGAATATGGTAATATATCTATAATACCATATAATACTTGTTATATATGGGTGCATAAATATAGATAGATAGATAGATAGATAGATAGATAGATAGATAGATAGATAGATAGATAGATAGATAGATAGATAGATAGATAGATAGATAGATAGATAGATAGATAGATAGATAGATAGATAGATAGATAGATAGATAGATAGATAGATAGATAGATAGATAGATAGATAGATAGATAGATAGATAGATAGATAGATAGATAGATAGATAGATAGATAGATAGACAGACAGACAAAAACAACAGAAAGGTTGAGTTAGGGAAAAGGAAGACATGATATGGGTGGGATATTTAGGAACGGAGAGTGCTCATGTACCTGACTCTAAAGGTAGATAGCTGTTCCTTAGAAGGTTCCACGGATTGTTCCACTACCGTCGAACCATGACACGGGCAAGTCCTATGAAATCCGCACGTGCAGTCCGATAAGCCGAGGTCACGTGACGTCGTCATGTGACTTTTTGTGAATCGTTTAACGTCTTCCGGTTCGTCGAAGCCGCCATATTCCTGAGCGACCGTATAAATGTTGCTGCGCCTATCAACCTGTGTTTCGCATTGTCTATGCTGTTGACGTTCTTTGTTCGTGATCTTCAATGGTCTTCCGGTTCCGCCGGAAGTCGCCGTATCGTCCGCCATCTTCTTGACGCCGCGATTGTTGACGTCATCGTCGAAACCGTAGCGGACGTTGCTGTCGTCGGCGATGACGTCATCGCGTCGTCTGCGCCGCTTCTTGATGACGAGTATGACGACACCGATCAGGAGAACGATAATCGGAAGTCCAACGCCGAGCACGACGATCAGAACAATCTGCTGTACGTTGATAGCGGAAGTGACGTCACCGATTACCTGCTTATCGGGCGTTGCCACTAGCAACGGGAGCGTGACGCCGACCTGTTCGCAACGGTTACCATGGTAACCAGTGGGACAGAGGCATTCGGCGCCTGTGGGTTTGTCGACGCATGTCGCCCCGCGGCCGCACGGAGCAGACGAACAGGATGTGACGTTGCTGTTGTCGTTGCAGTAGCGACCGGAAGAGCCCGGTGCGCATGCGCAGCGGAAGTCGTTGACCAGATCGACGCAGGTGGCGCCAGTTGCACAGGGAAGGTTGAGGCAGTCGTCAACATTGTCCTGGCAGAGAACCCCGACGAATCCCGGAAAGCACCGACAGACGAACCCTTCGTCGACATCCGGGACACAGGCGCCGCCATTGAGGCAGGGACTTCCGGCGCAGTGGTTCTGGTCGTCCTGGCAGAAGCGACCGCTGTATTCGTTGCGACACAGGCACAGGAAATCAGAACCGGAAGAGGAGGAGGATCTGGCTATGCAGCGACCTCCTGCGAACAACATACGACAAACAACGTTAAAGCCGGCAGACAAGTGCAATAATAATAATAAGAAGAAGTGTTACTATTTTTGAGTGAAAGACCTGTGGCGAGTCGCGAGATATCAAGAAGTGAGATGTTGTGAGAACGTTTATACACAACTGCACTGGCCTCCTCTTTCTGCACGCATTAAATTCAAAATCCTCATTCTGGTCTTCAAGGCACAACGGGGTCTTGCCCCGATATATCTAGCTGATGCATTACTCCGGCCTCTTTCAGCCTCCTCGCATCGTCCACTCCGCTCTTTCAACAGACTTGATCTTCTAGTTCCTCATACTAGAACAGCTATAGCTCAATCTCGGTCCTTTACCTCAATTGTCTTTGGAATGGCTGTCTCCATCTACTTGCTCTCAAATTCGAGCTGATAACCCCTCCTCCATCATTGTATTTCTCAAAACTTATTTCTTCTCTCGTGACCTTGCGAACTGGGAGTTTCGCTGAACGGTTTATCGTACTAGAGGCTCTCAACAAATGTTTGAATACAATACAATATGCTTGGTTTAATAAGCGCATGCATGAAATCAAATATCTAAAATATAATCATATTGTGGAGAACAGATTTCGTAATAATCTTCAGACCGTTGAGACACGGAGTGGAGAAGCAAGCGTCCAGTTGCGTCTCGCAGTTGAGTCCAGTGTAACCGACAGGACAGGTGCAGTGGTACTGTCCGTTGCGGTCCCTACAGGTACCGTTGTTGAGGCACGGACCCAGGTCACACGACTTGGACAGATTCCATTGGCAGTAGCTCCCGTGCGAATTGAGCGGACAGTGGCAACGGTAGTGACCAGTGATCGGTTCCAACTGAATGCGCAAAACAACAATGGGGTCACGTCACGGTTTATTCATTTAATTCATCAATTTCAAAAATTTATTGTATTGTATTCAAAACATTTATATAGTGATCCCAGTGCGCAAGGCCATGAGAGAAGAAAATAGGTTTTGAGAAAAACAAAGGAGATAACCAGCTGGAATTTCAGAGCGAGTAGATGGAGACAGCGCATTCCAAAGAGAGGGACCAATAGAGGTAAAGGACCAGGACTGAGCCATAGCTGTTCTAGTATGAAGAAGTAGAAGATCAAGTCTGTCTGAAGAGCAGAGTGGGCGATGGGAGGAGGCTGAAAGAGTAATACATCAGCTAGATAGTTATATAGCACCCTCAAGAAACCTAACCAGGGGCGCTCCCAGCCCAACCACGGCAATATAAACTAGACTGAGTAACTTGTGAAATTTAACCGTGTTGGTCCTAGGCAGCAAGCATATCTCCAATGGGAGGGACCAACAACCGAGAACGCGCGACGCTGCCTCGTTGAGTTGCTAGCACGGGGGACCAAAAGATAGCCACCAGAAGAAGAACGAAGAACCCGGAGTAATCTATTTTGTTTCAGCCTATACATATCAAATTGTCAGAGAAATAAAGTTTATGAAGAGTAAAATACACCATTTCAATGCAAAAAGTAGATGAACATTAAATTGAATTGAAAAACTAAACGAAACCGAAATTATATATAGTCTAATCCAGTTGGGAAATTGTCTGTATTAAAAAAATTCAATACGAGGACAGGAAATATGTTTAAATAATTTCGTCATCAAAAGTACAGTCTTTTTCTTTAATATGTTTTCTTTAATCTATTCGACTGATTGATTTCTTGACTTGCTGATTGTTGTGACAATCGATCGTGCCATTGATTGATTGATTGATAACTGACTCAATGAATGAATGACTGATTGATTTGATTGATTGACTGACTGACTGATTGCTTGACTGACTGACTGACTGACTGACTGACTGACTGACTGACTGACTGACTGACTTATTGGTTGGTTGACTGACTTATTGGTTGGTTGGTTGACTAACTTATTGGTTGGTTGGTTGGTTGACTGACTGACTGACTTATTGATCGGTTGCTTGATTGATTGATTGATTGATTGATTCATTGATTGATTGACTGATTGACCGAAACACTGCTTACCTCACATGTTCCACCATTTTGGCACGGTACTTGGTCGCAGTCTTCTATCTTCTGTTCACAGTTGGCGCCCGTGAACCCCGGTGGACAGGTGCATGTGTAGCTGCCCTGACCTGCGTTGGTACACGTCCCACTGTTAAGACACGGCTTGTGATTGGTGCAGAAGTTCAGGTCTACAAAGATTACGACAATTAATTAATAAAAGGCATAATTTATAAAAGCAGAGTGATATGTTTGGAATAAGATCAAAGGACCGTTATCTCCTTTTGTGATTCCAAGCGAAGAATGGCACAATTTTACAAGGATTAGGGTCAACCGCGCTCGCAAAGAGAAGAGACGAACAACAGCGGGACCTTGGTTGCAGAACAAAACTTATTGACACGTGATAAGGTTGTAGATGCATCGATGCAAAACTAGATAAACTGTATTTGATTTCGCCCTCTTTCCAAATTTCATAAGTGCACACACGACCATAAGACAGAACATCGATGAAAAACGCAGAGAGTATGTCTCGAGAAAATGGTCAAACACACGTTCTCAGTCTTTGCAAAGTCCTAATCTACAATTAATGACGAGTGTCAGGCTACGTCTTCTGTCATCGAATCCTCGACCTCCTGGTATAAAAAAAGAGTTTGGATTAATCACTGAGGAAGGTTGTCTCTCACCTTGGTTGCAGAAGAGACCTCCCCAACCGTCCTCACAGTTGCATTGCCATGGCTGGTCGCAATGGCCGCGCTGGCAACCAGGGTAGGGAATACACTGACGACACAACGTACCCTGCCACCCAAGTCGACACCTATTAACGTAGCTCAGTGTTAGTCACACAGTAGCAATCAGCAATCAATCTCAATCAATCAATCAATCAATCAATCAATCAATCAGTCAATCAATCGATAAATAAATAAATAAATCAATCAATCAATCAATCAATCAATCAATCAACAAATCAATCTATCTATCTATCTATCTATCTATCTATCTATCTATCTATCTATCTATCTATCTATCTATCTATCTATCTATCTATCTATCTATCTATCTATCTATCTATCTATCTATCTATCTATCTATCTATCTATCTATCTATCTATCTATCTATCTATCTATCTATCTATCTATCTATCTATCTATCTATCTATCTATCTATCTATCTATCTATCTATCTATCTATCTATCTATCTATCTATCTATCTATCTATCTATCTATCTATCTATCTATCTATCTATCTATCTATCTATCTATCTATCTATCTAAGTCGTAATCATAAAACACAGGGCACCAGCTTATTCACGAGCGCAACATAATTTGTACATTACAGTCGACATCCAAGAAAGTGGACAAGATTATATATATGTTTTTGTTAATATATATAATTTATATATATACATGTACATAGAGAGAGAGAGAGAGAGAGAGAGAGAGAGAGAGAGAGAGAGAGAGAGAGAGAGAGAGAGAGAGAGAGAGAGAGAGAGAGAGAGAGAGAGAAGAGAAAGAAGAAGAAGAAGAAGAAGAAGAAGAGAGACAGAGACAGAGACAGAGACAGAGACAGAGACAGAGACAGAGAGAGAGAGACAGAGAGAGGGGAGGATAAAAAATGTGCAGAACAATTGGACAAATAAATTTCTAGCTACAGAACACATGCTTAGTCTTGTAATAGCACGTGACAACCTCTGAACTTGTGCCATGTGATTTATAGACATTCTGTTATAACGATTGTAAGTGTACTGCGTGAACTGATGTGGAAACGACTGACTTACTTGCATTCGTGCGGATCTTCACAGAAGCCGTGTTCCGGATCACATCCATCCAAACAAATCGCTAAGACAGAAAGGAAAACATCGTCCGAATTTATTCGTTGGTTGGTTCGTTTGTTCTTTAGTTTGTTTGTATGTCCGTGGCTCTATATCTCATTCACTTGTTCAGTCATTCATGAGAGAAATTTTTGCACGCATGCATGTAGGGTAATATGTGCATCTGGGGTTGAGTGGATGGATGGATAGAGCGAGTGAAGGATGGGTGAATGGATGGGTAGATGGATGGGTGGGCGGGTGGGTGGGTGGGTGGATGGATGGATGGAGCGAGAGACGGATGGGTGAATGAATGGGTGGCTGGATGGGTAGATGGATGGATGGGTAGGTGGATGGATAGGTGGTTGGTTGGGTGGAGGGATCGAGGAACGAAGCAAAGGAGGAAGGAAAGAGGGAGGGAGCTAGGGAGGGAAGGGACGACAAAGGAAGAGAGGTATGGAGAGAGAGAGAGAGCTAGGGAAAGAGAGAGGGATAGACGAGTGGGTTTGGATGGATGGGTGGATGGCTGGATGAATGATGAGATGGAGGGAAGGATAGAGAGAGGGATGGATGGATGGATGGAGGGAGGGAGGGAGGGATTGATGAATGAATTGATGTAGGGAGGGAAGAATAGATGGATATACCGAGACACTGACAGACAGACAAACTAACGGTCAAAGGAACTGATTGATATACGACAGGATGAAAGGAAAGACAATTGCTTTCAGACGATATTTTCGAATACTGCCTGTGGGAACGTGGTAACTTTTCACCGAGATCACAACTCATTCTTCGCAGAGGCTCCAATTACTAGAACAAGGTTACCAAACACTGCCTAGCAGTCAGCCAACGTACATTAGTAACGCGTGTGGCTTAATCAGAGAAATACATTCACAACAGCTGATAATAATAACATTAGTCCTAAATGTGTAGCTCATTTAGCTGCCTATGATTCGAGGGCAATCTATTTTAATTTCTTAATTTCGTGGTCTCTCTTACATGGTAATTCAAGTCGAAATGCTGCACCAATTAAATCGTAGCAATGATTCCGATTTGTTGCGCTTACAATTCTAATTCGTTTCTTTACCTCTGATAGCCAATGATTGCTACAACTTAATACCTAGAGGTCGGCTATACTTAGCGCATCGAAAATTCAAATTACAACAGGAACTTGATACACTGATTATAGACTTTCACGCGTGCATTGTGACGTTTAGTTAGACATTTAGTTAGACATTAATTAATTTTAACAACCAATGTATTCATGGTTGTTTTGACTTGCTCTGAGAGACACTCAGAGCAAGTCAAAAGACATCCATCCACCCACCCACCCACCCACCCACCCATCCATCCATCCATCCATCCATCCATCCATCCATTCATTCATTCATCCATCCATCATTATAACTCGTCTTATCCTACCTTTGTCACAGTACTGTCCTGTCCATCCACTCTGGCAGATTTTCACTCCTTCGGGGCTGCACGTATAGTGACCGAATTTGTCGTCACGTGGTTGGCAGGTGTCAGAACATCCGGGTCCGAAGTACGTCTCAGAACACGTGACCCTGAACCTAAAGGTTAGCTGGTGATGGTCGCTGGATGCGTTGTCATGGAGATGCCAAGTGGTGCCTGCTTCCAAGGCTCCCTGTATCGCTGTTCGGAAGATCAGAGTCTCTGGAAATCCTGTATCAAAAAGATGGAGTATTACTGGAAAATAAAAAGTTAGGATGTAGTGCCATGTGATTGCTTTCCTAAACGTAATATCAAGATGTCTTCAGTGTCAAAAACAATTAAGTCTTATGATTCAGCCTAATCATCATCTAATGCTTTTTCATAGTTAAGGTTTTCGGTTTTTCTTTATATTTTCATAGTGTTTTGAATCGAGTTAATCAGGTAATATGTACTATACTGTTTGCATTGCTGTTTTGCACTGTTTATCAACATCGATAGCGTTGGAGTTATGAACAAACGTCTTCGTTCTTCACCAATTGACTTGCTATGCACCAATAAAAGAGATTTGATTGATTGATTGATTGAATGCTCATAGAAATGGCAGAGGCATTTGAAACATCGATAGCGTTGGAGTTATGAACAAACGTCTTCGTTCTTCACCAATTACTTGTTATGCACCAATAATTTCGTTCTGCACCAATTACTTGTTCTGCATCAATTACTTCGTTCTGCATCATTTACTCTTTTCAGAACCAAATACTACGTATCAGAAATTCCGATATGTTTCGTTTGATATGCTAATTTGTTCTATTATTGACTGCAACAATCTATAGTTAAAACAGTTGGATTGGAATTGGAGTGGTGAGGAACAAAAACAGTCGACGATGAATCAGAATAGGATTTAAAAAGTTCTATGTTACGCAAGATAATTTAACATTAGCCAAAATTATTTTACATTAAGTAGTAAGATTTCAAGTAATAAATCTTCACTGAACATTCCAACTCTATGTAGAGCTGCTTTATTATCAATGACTAAGGATCCTATGAAACGTTCTATAAATGTTCTTTAACAATGCAGTGGTCCATTCAGAACATCAGAAGAAGGCGAACGTATAACGCAGGCACCATCTCCTGCATACTGTGAGCAGAAAAAGTACCTGAGGTAAGGAAAAGGCGCTATATAGTAACTTAAGTAAGTGTCCAGATTCATAGACAAAGGTTGCAAGTATCGTGAAGCAACAACGGATTTCCCCCAGAAGGAATATTTTGTCGAAATAACGCAGCTGCTGATTGCGTATACCTATAAGACGTGTATTATAATACCAGGTTATCTGGCATAACTGTTATAGGCGTATACGCATAAACAAAGACATAATAGAGAGATGGTTATGGAGCTGATAGCTTTCAGCCTGGCTTAAATATTCAAATAGCTGAAAGGCATCAACTGATATGAATGGACACGGCGCCGCGCTTGGGTTGGATTACAGATTTTATCAAGACCTACCTGTCAGGCTGTCATATGCTCAGCCCTATCCCGTATCATCTTTCTCTATACTTGCTATCTTACTTAAACTCCAACACATCCTATGTGTGGCATATGTTTGGGATACGTGCTCATCCTTTTGCCAATTTCTAGGCTATAGTCCTATATTTTTATCTTCAAAAATATATATCTATATGTCAATATGGGCTACACAATATAATTATATAGAGGTATTCTTCATAAGTATATATATATACATATATAATTGAATATGTATATGTAGCCTATACCTATGCCTATATATATATATCCTGCATGTATATATACATATTGGCGAATAGATATACACTGATTACACGAGGTATCGAATTACACAATTTGCCAGTCCCTGCTCAGCATGAGAATAAATTTACGATATGTTATAATAGCTCGCAGAGGAGGAGATAAGACTTCATCAATGCATGGAAATCTTGCCCATAATAATTATATCTCGTGTCTTTTGACTGGCAGGCATCTGCCATGGAGAATCACAGCCATTAGCTGACGATTAAATGCGTGTCCGGCAGGCACAGACGGGAAGACTTTAAACAGACCCTCGTGATTTTATCGACAGTTATGTATGCAGAAGGCGAAGAAGAGGACTGACCACCCGCCCTTATATGCCGTGGCTAAGAAAATGAAGTCGTTAACACTTCATACCTAAGGCTGCCCAGGGCTAAGGTTCTGGTCTTTTCTTCGGCTTTTATATGTATGCATGCGCTTGAGATACTTATGGGTTTGCGTGACATGCCTTCCATTCAAAATCCGAAGAAATTAGTTGGCCGTTAAGTCACCATTATGATGATATTATAGTATAAATATACACACTATATCTGGTTTCATAGTGTGCAAATGTATAATGAGGTCTAGAATTGTCTATAGTTCTATACGAAGTGCATGGTTAGTTTCAGTGTCTGCATCTAGTTTCATAGTATGCATGTAATAAGGTCTAGAACAGTCTACAAATTATGCAATGGTTAGTTTTGAATATTGTAATAAAAAGCACGAAATTGTCTGCAGGTATCTGTGTACTGAGACAATTACAAGAAGACGCCATGCAGCAGCATTGATACTACTATGGCTGTCAAACGGATCTAAACAAGTGTGCCTAAAGATAAGCCAGGAATTTATCTTGAGCTGTCCCAGACGAAAGGTTACGGAGGAAGATTGTTCCATAAGATTGTTCCATAAAGTATAAAAAGGTATGATCTATAAGAGTAGAATGTGTGAAACCGACGAAAGTGCACGAGTCTCCCAAGACCCGCAGAGTGGAGCGATTGCTCACACAGTCTACTATAGAGACTGGCACAAACAGTTTCTTAATGTTCGCCTTTATTGGTCGACATAATAATCGAATTACCTTATCGTACAATTTATATGTCTTGCTTTTCATTTGAGTCTGTGGTGTTACTTTTTCCCGTCACTGCCGCTCTTTCGAAATCGGTTTTTGTAAAGGTTTCTATATGCAACGTTTGGTCTGAGGTTGCCTCCATTTGGATTAATATCTAATTAGGTCTTATTCTACAATATTACACCAGTTGGGTTTATTTGCAACGCCTCTTGAATTCCACGCTTTTAGAGTATGTGGTATCATGGTCATTTTAGTGTTATAAATTTCTTCGAGTTCAAGATCCGATGTAGCGTATAGTCTCGCTCGTCATCCGCCATAATACTTCTTCCCCTTCCGTAACCTCATCACTAAAATTGCAAATCGCTCCATAGCCATAGCTGCTCCGCCTCTCTGCATGGAACAAACTTCTGCAAGAATTACGACAAATATCTATCTGATCCATAATACGAATTCATCATTCAGTTCTTGTTATCTCTCCACAGATCTTTTACATAAAACTGAAAACACTGATTATTCACAAATCTTATCCCGATTCCTCCTCTTCCCCTCACCTCCCTCCCCATTTCAGTTGTAACCACCATCTGCATTTCCCATCAGACTGTCTGCCTCCTGACCCCTTTAGATCTTGACCTGGAACCGCTTTGTTCACCCTACCTGCCTATCGATTTTGTTTTCACTATAGACGCCTGTGAATAAGCCGGTTCCCGTGACGGCGTGACTCCAGTTTTAGGGAGCTGTAGAAGTCTCGAGGCTACGACTACGATTACGACCTGAGGTTATATAGATCTGAACTGTATAGGAAGGTTGAAAAGGAGTGCGCTAACAAGATTGGAGAGAAATATTGGCAGTGGAGACTGAAGCTTATCAGTTTATCAATGGAATGGAAGCAGTGCCGTGGGAAAGTTTCTTTGAATTAGCACCACACGAAGCAACCCGCGGCAATAGATTAGAATTTATTTAAGAAACCGAGAGGAATGTTGGAGCAGAAATTCTGCTGTGTAAGCACTGAGGGGCTGTGATATAGCTGAACAACTCACTGACTACTATTCGAGGAACACTATGGTGGCTTGTAAGTGGAAGCTGGGAAGAAGTAGCTTTTGAATATACCCTGTCACTCGTATATTTTCAGTGTTTCTAACACAGATTAAATGTCTTTTGAATCATTTCAAATCCGTGATAATGTTATGCCATGTTTTGTTATGTCATGTCATGTTAAGCTTTTATGTGTTATTTTGCATTCTATTCTCTGTTATACTGTGTGGTGTAATTGTCATGTTGTCAGCTATTTCATGCAATGCTGGTCACTGCCCCTTGCAACATTTATGTGAACGATAGGGAACAATTCCTGGGAAAACGTGAGACAGCCTAAGGGGAAATGTTATCATCTAGAGAAGGTGAACGGGATCAAAACATTTAGCAAATGTCCTTAATAGTTTTTTCTGAC
Organism: Aporrectodea caliginosa; assembly: GCA_020284085.1. NCBI lineage: Eukaryota > Metazoa > Annelida > Clitellata > Crassiclitellata > Lumbricidae > Aporrectodea > Aporrectodea caliginosa. Next base: position 760,496 of record JACEVL010000549.1, on the reverse strand, counting down.
TGTCGGCTTTAATTTAAGTAGACATATCCATTAGACTCTGGGCAGGATTTGGTTGAAAGTGGAAATCAACATTACAGCAGAAACTGAACTTACCCAAAGAAGACGGAGGGGGGTTAGAAACCTTTGTCGAATTATGCCAGGCTTCAACGATGAGACTGAAACTGCCCTGCAACACACACAAATCACCTGTTCTATAATAAATTATTACTTCATCGTGACTTAAGACAATCTGTAAGCATCAGAACAACTGTGCTAACAAAGTCGTTCAGCCAATACTCTGATGGTTTAGCCATGTGCAAATAATGTCCGTTCATTGAATTCCAAGCAAGTCACTACACGCAAGGTTCGAGGGAAAGCGAAACAGAGAAAGACCAAGACAGCACTGGATATAGATAATATAAATGAGTTCAGAGCAAGGCTTGGGCTAAGCAGAAAACATGAAAGGATATAAATAGACAATAATTATAAATGAGGACTTGACAAGACTTGGGCTGAG